>JBAMYA010000009.1:5187018-5203463 GCA_037176975.1 Arrhamphus sclerolepis
CGATGGAGGATCCCCAGTTCAATGAGGGGTGTCAGGAGACACACACAGGGCATACTGCAAGTATGCAGAAAGTCTTTTGATGTTAGGAACATGGATTTGTCAGCTGGACAATTAAAGAAAAATTATTGAAAATATACAAATATTTTTAGAGGCAGTGTAAGAGAGAAAGTAAGAGAGAAGAGAAAGGTGAGTTGGGGATTTCCCTGTTGAACATTGTAGGTCCAGTTTGTAATGCTAATGAACTACTACACTGTAATCTGTGGGTGTGTTCGAAAAATAATTATGGGAAATGTATCATAGCATAATGCATAGATAATTTATAGCCATAGACTGCACACCAAATGACTGAATAACAAACATAGAAACAGTCTTGGTAAATGCAAGTTAGATCTGTAGAGGGGCAGGGGCATTCTCTGGGGGGGGCAGGGGAATGTGTTGGTGGATGACGTGATAACTGGTCTCTGTAGCAGCTGAAAATGTCCTGGAAAAGTCCTGGGGAATAATTTCAGGGAAAGAGTGGGAACCATGATTTCAACAACCGAAGGATACCAAAGTGCTTTACAACTGTTAAACGCCATGTAAATGCTATTCAAATAAATTGTGATTTTTACATCAAAAAATCATTGATATTGTACAACAAAACGTGGCAATGTTATGTTAAAAAATAGATGTTTTAGTGACATTTGCTATCGTAGAAAAACAAAATCACAATAATACAATAAAGCCTCAGTTATTATTCTAAACATATATATGTATGTATATATACATATATATATATATTTATATATATATGTATGTATATATTCTAAATTTCTCTTGCTGTTTCTGCATGAAGATCTCGTACGAACACACCATGTCAAATTTAACAAATTCTCTTCAGAAGTGTGTAAATGACCTGTATAAATTTAAGTGCTTATGCACAAAGATAGTAAATTTGCATACTCCAAGCCCAAAATAATACCATATAAAGCTACGCTTCCTATCTCCTGTGACAGGAAGTGTTCATTTGTGGCATCAAGGTGCAAAAAGGCAAATTTTAGAGGCTGAGATTGAAGTCCTGCTCTCAGAGATCCACGTTGATGGGGCAGTCCATAAGAGGTGTCTTCTGGTCTGGTTCAGGTAGTGGGGGACCCTCGTTGCCAGAATAATCTGGCATGTCTTCCCTGGGCCATAGAGCACTTTGCCCCCCGCTGTATCGAGACGCATCCATCTGGCTCCACAACGGCATGGGTGTGCTTATGAAGCTCATTGTTCGAGCGTTCCTGTCTCATTACAGGGCTGATTAAGGGTGTCAATAGCCAAGGGGCTAAAGCATAGCCTCCATCACCTGGAGAAAATATTGAATTTTAGGTAAATAATCTCATGAAGTCTGCATGGTGAATATTAACAATCAGACAAGTTACTTATCAAAAAGACAGCAAACTCCATTATGCGCCGTGCACAAGATGAGTTCCAAATGTGCTATTTTGCAGCACAAAGGAGTCGTGTGCTCCCCTGGCCATCAAGCTAAGACATTTAAAAGGTTGTGTGAAGGTCCAGGTACCCCGGGACAATAATCACCACAATGCAGCTTCAGTCAACACCGTCGTTTATTTATGTTTTTTGTTCTTGCGCTTTCCAGCGCTCACGCACACCGCAATAACACGGCTTCCAGGTCTTGCCCCCTCTCTGCTGCTGCGCCGTCACTAAAAGAGATGGGAGAGTGATTGTAGATGTGGTCCAGGTGTGTCCTCCGTCTCCCATTGGTGCCGCCCCCGGAGTCACTGAATCACCTCTCCTCTGCAGCTGAGCTGGACCACGCCCCGCCACCACAGAAATCTTCACTGCTTTATCGCTCTGTAAAGTGCCTTAAAAATCACTTTTGTAGAACATTAGCATTATTTAAATTAATTGAACTGAGTTTAATTAAGTCATATATTTACATAAATGTGTATTTTTGGTGTATGGGAAGAAGTAAACAGTTCAAAGACTCTGGGTGCAAAAGAAAGAAAAAGAAAACATAAACTGATCTTGCTGGTCTTGGTCATTTCCTGACCACAGCATTGGGGTGCATTTTGCCTTTCCTCCTGAGTGTCAGCTGAGTCCATCTTAGCATTTCCTCCCATGTCTAGTTTCTTCAAGATGTTTGAAAATGTAAAAGGAAATACAGTAGACATCAAAGAGACCCAAGGTTCTGGATATTGTCATAAAAAGGTGAAAGATTGGAGTATTCCTTGAAGCTAGTTCAATTTTGCGTCATTATTGGGCATTTCAGAAGACAGCTTTTCGTGTTGGGGGATTATTGTTTTGTGATGACTGAATATATATATATATATTTCAACATCAACAGCCACAGACACTTCAAACATTCTTGCATGACAGTTGAAGGTCATCAAAGCACGTGCACATATGTATGTGCATGCACGCACATGTGAATAAACAAATATTCATGCTTGTGTACTGTCACCCATGTATAGTGCATGTGCATGCAGTCACGCATGTGTGTGAAAGGAAAAGGAGGTGAACAGCAGAGAAATAGTAGGCCCAAAGAGCCCAGCGACACCACGCAAGCAGAGCCAGACCCGGTGCAGTGTCAAAGAAGAATAACGTGAAGGAAATTAAGATTAAATTAAGAGTTCAGTCTGAGGTTCTCTACCATTCTTATTTTGACCTTTTCCTCTTACATAATAATGAGAAAAGATGAAAAGACAAGAAGTTGAGGTATTGAGGGTGAGTTGAGGAATCAGATAGTCCTGCTTGTGAACACACAAAAAAAGACTGCTTTGTTATCTCTTCTGAGATCAGAGAGCTAATTTCTAATGTCTCACAGGACCTGGCAAGAGACTGCTGCTTGGAGTTGTTGGGTTGCCTTCAAATGTGATGCCAGTTTCCTATTCAAACTGACATCTTATTGTAAACATGTCTGTTTCACCTCTTGTTGTGGCAGAGAAGCCTGCAAAACATTAGCTACATGTGGTTTGAAGTGTGAAAGTAGTTGCATGAAAAAAATGACTGGGTGTAGTCTGAGCAGTCTGATATGCAGACTCACAATCATATCATTTTATTTTTCCACTTCTTTACATTTTCTTCTCTCGTCTGCATATCTGCATGCTCTCAAGTTCTTTCAGTACTAGCTTCCTCCACTTTTGTTTGTTCTTCTGTCAGCTGCACATCGGGATGCTGGATGTTGTTTAGACTGGTTTGAGTTCCCTGGTCTGCAGCACATTTGATTTGTTCCTTGAACCATTTAAAGCCTGTCATTTATCATCTGTTTGCCTCTTGGCTGAGTTTGGGACTAAATTGTACTCGCAGTGACAAAAAGTTGATGCTTTTCCAAGCAGCTTCCAGGAAATCTGTTTTCCTAGATATGTAGGAGGAAGATTACTGGCTGTGGTGGATGCTGCTGTGTTTAGGAAGCTTGATGCTACATAAGGAAACTCTTGTGATCACACCCATGTTGTTTCTTTCAGTGAATCCTCAAAATTTTATGAACAGATTGACTACAGAGGTGAATGAGTTACTGTACTCTGAAATAAAACAAATGATATTGATAAAAGCTGGTTTATTTAATCATTGGAAAAAAAAAATTGAAAATTCACAAGCTTTTAAATTCACAACTTGACATAAGAAGAATACAGACTTTATATTGCAAAGTGCTTTACAGGAGAAAAAAAATATATACAGGAATCAGTACAGAACAAAAAGAAAATTATTTTACAGATTACCTCCAAACATACTACCATGTATGTCCTCCATGTTCGTGTTACCAGAAAAAAAAAAAAAAAAAAATCTACTTAACTTTGTTTAATTAATATAAAAGAGTAACATGTGACACTGTGAGCTAAAATGCGTTTACAATGAGAATAAGTAATGGAAATTTCTGTTGATGTAAAAGCAGAATGAGTGAAGCATACGATCAGAAGAAATTGTTATTCTTACAGCTTCAAAAAGGAAAGGAAAAAAAAGTACTTACACTGGATTTGTTGTATCTATTGTGACCTTTGCTGTCATAAAATGAATATTTTCTCATTTAAGGTAATTTATCACAAGACCCTTTGCAAAATATGTAATGTATTTATTAACACTCCCCCGATCATGAGTTTATTTCTCTACAGTTATGGAAAAAAGGCCATACAGGACAAAAACCTGCCTTTTGGGTTGCATCATACAGTTTAATTTAATTTTCCAAATGGTTTGATCTCCTCTGTTTTAGGATCATTCTTACACTATCTGAATTTCTGTGTCCTTGCCTTCCATCTCAGCTGCTTTCTTGGTGTCAAGGGTGTGGTACTCCCCTTCTTCCTTTTCTTTTTTCTTCAGAGCCTCATAACCCCCTTCTCCCCCTGCTGCACCCGGAGCTCCAAGGGTGTGGTACTCCCCTTCTTCCTTTTCTTTTTTCTTCAAAGCTTCGTAACCCCCTTCTCCTCCTGCTGCACCTGGAGGTCCAAGGGTGTCATACTCTCCTTCTGCTCCTCTCTTCTTCAGAGCTTCGTAACCCCCTTCTCCCGCTTGTGCCCGAAGCCCTACTTGCTCATAAAGAGGCACTAGAAAAAGACATGTGACGGTGCATATAAGCAGTGGTCTGGGGCTAGCACTCAAAGAACATAAAGCAAGCAGTAGTTACTCACCTGGGGTACTTCTCCTCCTCGTCTTCAGAAAATATAACACAAATCCAAATCCAACCAGCAAGAAGACGACCACAAAAATCACTAAAATCAATGTGACAGGTAATTCACGTTGATCTGAAATAGAGATGAGTAACAAGAATGTAAAGTCATTACTTTTTCTAAGTCATCACTGTTATAACTAAAGAACAAAAGCTGAACTTGTGCAAAAACTAAAGACATTGTCATGGGTTGATATGACCATTCACTCACTGTCATGTCTTTGCAGATCCTGCCATGCCTTTCAGCCCTGCAGTTCACTGTCTACTCACCTGTTTGGTCTCCACCCATCTCATCACCTGCTGCCCATCATGCTCATCAGCTGCTCCATATATATACTAGCTGAGTCCTCTGGCTCCTTGCCAAATTGTCTAGTTCGTTTGCCTAGCTTTCCAGCGGTCCTTCATCCTGTCTGCCTGCCGGTTCCTGCCATCCCGCCCGTTCACGATCTGCCTTTGTCCTTTTTGGATTTGTCTGCCTTCGCTGCCTGCTCACTTGGATTACCAACCTTGGCCTGTTTTTATGGACTTGATTATAGCCTTTTGGACTGATCACTGTCTTTGCATTTGTGCTTTTGGGTTCTTCTTGATCTAAGTCACTACAAAATGATTGATCATCTCTTTGACTTCCACATCTGTATTAAATGTGACAATAACACCCAACAATGACCATTAGAAACAGTGGCTTCTGATCATAAGTCACAACTTTACATAACTGCTGCAAATCTATCCACAGCCTCATTGTCTTCCACGTGCACAGCTCAGGTTAAATGATGGCACACTCACTGCCCTGGCACTGGCTCACTTTTGGAGAACAAAGTCTGGCTCAGCTATGATTACCAGTATTTATTTATTTATTTAGTGATTTATTTATTCACTTACTTGTGAATACACCTCACAATTTGGGCAGTATGGTCTGTAATAGTTCAGTTTTAGCATTTGTACTCAAAACTGTACCTTTTTGAACCAGTTCTGGGGTGACATTTATACTTAACCTGCAAAAGGACCAAGTGTTTTTCTTTTCTTCTGTATAACAGATGTGAAGCAAATATGTGTTAGTAACCTGGAAGCTTCTTGTATATCTAGCTTATGTAAAGTAAGTGTAATGATGTCAATAATGTATTTTTATGCCAAGGGAGATTTAAAGAGACTGGTTTTTATTATAAAATAAGTTTCTACAAAGATTATTATGGTGTAGAAAATATTTCAATGCAGCTGATGTCTCTAATTTCCTAATTTCTTTAATAATTTTTAGAAGCTGTAAGTTGAGAGTTAACTATATTCCTTTCCGTTTAACTGCGTTGTTATCCACCTCCCTCTGGACATTTCCGAGCATGGGCTGCTGTATCCAGTATTTATAACCAGCAATGATGATAACATAACTGGTGGAGGCAGTATAGCTGGCACTCCCAGTATTTTGTTTTTTTATTTTGACTGTAGATTCAGTCTAAATGGCAACTTGCGCCTCCTTCTCCATCACTCATGTCTCTTCTTCATCACCTCCGCCAACCGCCAACCTCGGTTTTCCTCCCACTTTCCTACTTTCAGCACCGGACAGCTCCCGTCGTTTCTACGCTCCACCCACCTCTTGCAGACTGGCAGGAAGACACAGCCACACATGCCGGTGGGCTACACTTCAGACGGCCTATTAGGGTTTCATTGGGAGGGGCAGAACTTCAAGAACAATTTGCTCCATTCCTCGTCATCCTGCTCGTTTTACATGGATTTCTCCGAGCAGGAGTAGGAAAAGACCCACGGCTCAAATGAATGGATTGAATGGATTGCGGGGAGTCAGTGTAGCTTTTGTATCATTCGTGGGGTTGGTGGGGGTTACTGGGCTGCTGTTTGGATTAGATTCTTATAGGCTGTTTTGTAAAACGAAACAGATGTGAGTGAAAATCAGATCAATGTGGCGCGGAACAAAAAGATGCCCCGACGAGAGGTGGGGATCCCCATCGCTATCAGCGAGATCATGGCTGTAAAATTCTGACATTATCTGTGTGTTTTTAATTGCCTGAAGCATCACATAGAGAGTGGCTTTGGTAATGAGCGCCACACTTTACCAAGTGCCCGCGGTGTCCCCTCTGTGCCTGTGAAAAGGAACGATGGCGCTCATTGTCGTCCCGCTGCTTCTGCAAACTGGGCTCGTTTTGGGATCAAACTACGGTTATGTGGAGTGGTCGGATAACGACAGAGACGACAAGAACCCACCAGTTTTTAGCACCCAAAACATCAACAGGGAACCGCCCCACCAGCCGACCGACTACCTGGTCCCAGCGACGGAGCGCACGGTGGTTGCGCACAAAATAGAGGAGGACCTGCCCAGGGTGGTGACGGCTTTCCTGCACACCGGGGACTCCTCGGCGCTCAGGCAGGTCAACTGCTCGCGGAGGTACGAGCTGAGCAGCTTGCGGGGCGGCATCCACGTCGCTTCCCACTACTCACTGCTTAGTATCCTGGACACCTTAGCGCACGCCACAAACTTCCTGAACATGATCCTACAAGCCAACCAGTCTCGCGAGCAGACTTTTCGCAGAGACACCCACTGGTACCATGCGCTAGTTCAGAGCATCCTCGAGGGCGACCCCAAAATCCACAGGGCGGTGGTGACCCTGCAGACGGACGCACCGACGCCGGGGCCGCACGTTTTCCTCCAGGCAACGAGGACCGAGGATGAGGTGGTGATGAAGGACCTGTCCGGTTCTGCGCACCGTCAACTGAAGAGCAGGAGTTCCGAATCTGACTGGTTCAACAACTTCAGAGACAGCAGGGCGTCGCAAGTACACAGAAGAGTCCCGGACGGTTCAGGCTCCACAAGTGGAAATTACCTTCTGAACAAAAACCAAATAAAGTGGTCGGCCCCCTACCTGGAGTGTGAGCATGGGGCATTTGTGCCTCATTGGCTGCTCACCTTGTCGGCTGGCTTCTATGGACTGAAGAGCAACTCAGCGCCAGAATTCAGGTGAGACAAACAATACATTTATTAAAGTTTGACTTTTTTTTCTAGGTCAGGAAGGATTGACAATAAATAAAATGTTATTATAGCACTTGATAAATAATATTTAAGTGGTAAACCTGATGGAAATATGAACCCTGCAGAACTGCAGTCTTGTTAAGAAACAGATGGACTAAAAGCATCTTCACTGATACAAGTGGACTTTCTCATTTAATAAGCTGTCAAAGCACAGCTGTGCATCTTACTGCTGCAGCCTATAATCTAATAGGAATACTGCAGGCACACATGCGTTTATGAAGAGAGCTATACAAGCTGGCTGTGGTTTAGGAGGGAGAAAGAACAGCACTTAGGTGTACAAAACACCCAAGGATCTTTTATTTCAGACCTAGTGTCCAGGAGTGTCTTGAAATGATCAATACAGTCATGAATAAACAATGACATGCCAAGCTACTGTCAGAGATGCAGCTCTCACATGTCAGTTTGTGAGTGTTGATGACTGACAACTAATATGTAGGAATCAATACTTTCTATTTCCTCAAGCTGGAACCATAAATCAGAAAAAACTTGGAACAATAAGGACAAAGTACATTAAAAGAACAGCGATTAAGCAGTATTATTGCTTTAGTTTTTATCAATTGGTGATCAACAATTTCATTTGTCAAAATAAATTCACTTTTGCATTTCAGGCCTGCAATACATTTGTGAGATTAAAACTTTTGCCATTTTCTAAAAATCTCACCAAACATTCTGCCACTGAGCGATGAAGTGTTTTAGTTCTTATTTTGTACATTTCACCCTGAAAACACCTCTTAAGTTGTGGTTGATAGCATAAAGGGCTGTTATTTTTGCATTTTTGTTTTAAAATTCTCCACACATTCTCTACCTGTTCTTTAAACTTACTGGTTCTTTTATCTCAGACAATAATTTTTTTAGGGTGTTATTTACCTGACATGTTTCGGTGAAATCTTCCGCCTTCATCAGAGTGTCACATGATGTTGTGTGACCGTCTTTATCAGCTGGTGGTCCGTTCGCCCCCTCTAGGATGCTGCTCCAGGTGGGGGAGAGCATGAAGGCTCCCTCATCCCTGTTGATGGTCCTCACCTTCCTGATCTCTATGGCCTCCCTGATCCAGCTGGTGTTTGTTTCCTTCGGCATGACTCACCTGTCAAATCTGACAGGTGAGTCACGCCTTCCACCAGCTGATAAAGACGGTCATACAACATTGTGTGACACTCTGATGAAGGCGGAAGATTCCACTGAAACATGTCAGGTAAATAACACCCCAAAAAAATTATTGTCTGAGATAAAAGAACCAGTAAGTTTAATTGTAAACCAAGACAGCATGAACTCTATTGAGTTTCTATCTGTTCCTGTTTGGTTTTGCATTATCCTACCGAAAAAATATCCTCGGAAAATATGTTGTCTTGAAAGCAGATATGTTGCTCAAAAATCTTTTCGGACTTGTCTGCATTGATGCTACCGTCACAGAAGTGGGTCTTTCGTCAACATCACTGATTCAACCCCATCACAGAGCTCTCTTTTCAAAAATGTTCCTGATAACAGTCTTTTCCATCTTTGATCAGGAACACATGGTTTCCTTTCTTTCCCAAAAAGATCTGGATACTGGTTCACCTTCTACATCCAAGATGGCAGATACATGAAGCTTATTTCTGCACAGTACAGTTGTAAATGGAATTTATGAATGAAGTTTTATGTTGTAGTGTCACTCAAAATTCTTTTTTGATGTAATCCCTTGTCCATGTGGTTATATCAGCTGTTGGTAAGTGTGAATGACTGTTCTTGATGGAGCACCATGTGAGGGATCACAGGTGTCCAGCTAAGGCCCACAGACTTGCTCCTCACACACTGCAGCTCCTCTGAAGTAGCATTAGTTTCATTATACTGTGGAAGAAGAAATATGCATCTGTTTTTAAGAAACTTTAAAAAAAATCAATGACTTTCTCATTGCATTAGTTGTCAAAGTGCAGATTCTCTGCCTGCTTTTGCTCCTGAGAGACTCAGTCAGGTTGGATTTAGATTATTGTTTTGTTAGGATCTGGGTTTGGCTCAGTGTTGGTGTTCCTGACTCTTGTCTTGTTTTCTTTTTTTCATGCCTCTGTCCTATTAAGTTTACTCTCTTTTTTACTTTGAAGGTATGTCTAGTTATATTCTGCGTGATTTCCCTGCTCCACGTCTCCCTGATGTTATGCAACTGTGTCTCTTCCGCCCCAGAGTCGTCTTCTTCCCCCTTGCTGGTGTCCTCCTGTCACTGTTCCCACTCGGTTCTGGTTCTTGTTTTGTTCTGCTTTCCATCTTGTTTTGGATTTTTTTGTTCTGTTTCAAAGGTCTTTTTGTTGGCTCACTCCTGCCTCCTGCTCTCCTGCATGTTGGTCCTCATCACTACACCGTAATTCTTCAGGCTCTCATGAATATTGCTTTTGTACCAAGTCATTGTTACAATCTTGTGCTGACATCCTCCTTTTGAAATAGCATATTTTTATTTCTTTCACTTCTTTACAAAACTGTGACACACATTTATTTGCAATGAGTTGCAGGCCTGAAATGCAAAGATGAAGGTATTTCAATCCTATTAATATTGTTTCACTAAATGGAATGAAAGTGACAAGGACAAGGAAAAAAGTGAAATATAATGGGATTATACTCTGCAAATAAATAAAAGTCAAAGTAAACACAAAATTCTGATAGTTTTTTAAAAAACTCATAAGAGATGCTCAGTAGACACCTTTATTCTTGCTGTTTTATCAGAAATCTTAATGGCTTCCTGTTTCATATAGCCTATCTTTACTAAATTTCCACATATTACAGAAACAAGTGAATATATCAAACAATAATACAGTACAAGACACAACTTCCTGTTTCTCATGTCACCAACCCCAAACCCTTGCTTTCACATGCATTACATATCCACACACACGTAAAAGACATGCCAACTGCCCCAAATTGCTCTGTCAAAGCCTGAAAAAAAAGGGAAAAAGGGAAAAGAAAAAGGTGAATAAAATATATATAGGTGGTTTAAAGTATTGGCGTCAGTACCATGTGATTTCTACATAACTATTCTTGTATCTGGAAAGAGTAGTGACCAAACTGTTAGAAAAGAGCTCCACACTTTCAAGAACTTTCCTTCTGATCCCTTAATTGTGTATCTAATCTTCTCTCATTTCAGATTAGACAGTTCATCTCTCATCCTATGAGGGAATGAGGGTGGGGCAGCATCCTTCCACCTCAAAAGGATCAGACAATGTGCTAAAAGATGGTAGCTGCAGGATGTACAGGAATATGCCTCTCTTAAACCCAAATAGTACATCATCCTAATTAATATCATTGGAAACGTCTGTAGAGGATATTTTCCTGAAAAAAGAGGAAGGTTACACTAAATACTGACGTTTGCTTGTAAAGTAATTTTATTCTGAATATTTTTTGTCTTCTATTTACCTACATCTAGACGTTGACCAATATGGGTTTTACTATGGCCGAAGATGAATCTTAAAAAGAAGCCAATAACCTCCCAGCTGATGAACTGCTCAACATTGTTGTTGCATTTTCTGTGGACACAGATGATGCTGAGTGCTTTGCAGGCTGCAGCGTGTTGTGAGCGTGTGTGATTTGGGAATCAGCCTGACAACCATGCACATGGTTAATGTGTCCCTGAGCAAAGTGCTGCATCATTGACTTCTCCAGGGACAGTCACTGATGGAGCATCATGGCATTTGACCTTTGTAAGGAACTGCATCTTCTTGGTTCTTAGTTTTAGTCTTTGAACAATCCTATCAAATGAAATCATGCAGCTTCTACAAAGTTGAACAGCTCCTTTGTAGAGGACAGTTTCATTCTGCTGCTACAGGTTATGAATCTGATGGATATTTCCCAAATGCAACCGCTGACACGCCACAGTGCGGCTGTTTCTGCAGGTGAGACGAATGGCAGAGCTGCTTGTGTCTGCTGCCTCAGGCGTCTGAAAACATTAAACGTGATTAAATAAATTCAGCAAATTAATTTGTAATTAAAATCCATCTACTAATTCAGCCAAGCCAAGTGGGTTTTGAGTGAGATTATGTGGTTGTGACATTTTACAGGTTACTGTGATTTTTGGCATTTGGAAGCAGAAAACTCAGACAGCTCACACATTAAATCCCATTTGTGAAGTTGCATGTCGGTATGAAAAGGGCACAGGTTTACAGAACGGTAATACCTGCACCACCGCCGCAGTATGAAGCCATATTTCTTCACTTTTGAAATTAAAACTATCGTTGCTTGTGTTGACAAACAAATTGCCAAGAAATTAAGTCTATATGTGGTTGGGATTTCCTGTCAGGTCTTAGTCTGAGGGAAATACAACAAGACATTTTTGCAGTGTCATTGTCCATTTAAAAAAATGAAACAGAAACCCAGAAAGTACCCCCTTTAAGATGACTTGTTGCTATCCATCAGCTCTTCTTTAAAGTAGATGTCTAAGCCATTTCAGACATTGCAGCATACCTTCACTCTACCCGAGTTGAAAATGTTGATGAAGAGGAAATAGTAGCAGAAAATTTGAAAACGAAGAAGAACAAATGTACTGATCAATCACTTTTGTTGCGGTCCTGAGACGCTGCTATGCACCGTTTACTTTACACTCAGGAGTGCAGGAAAATGTGTGACAAGAAACAATTGAAACAACGTGAAGCACAATGAAGCTGAGGCATCTCATCAGACACAATAAACAAATCTTTCCTCTGAAGATCCCAGGAAACTCTTATTGGAGAGGAAAATTATTTTATCGAGCTAAAGAGGAAAACAACACGGAGGTCATGGTGACAGTTTTGAGCAACAGATGCTGCAATATGTGAATGCTTGATGATTAATGTAGCCTGAGAATAAAGATAAAGCAAAAGCAAGTTTATTCTTATCATATAATTCCTTCTTTAGAAACTATTTAAAAATACACACCAATAATATATATATGTAGTATATAAACTCTCTTCTGAACCACTCTGATGGTAGTGTCTCCTTCAAGCTCGGCTCCTTTACCAGATAAGAGCTCCCCTGTAGCGCTGAGGCGGTCGTGGACTACTAGTTGGATGGTGTTGGTCCCCTTCCTGATGAGGAACCCCGCTGACCTTAGCAGATGGTTCATTCGTGGTGCTGGGTGCTCCTGGAGTGCAGTCAGCTTCTTCAGCCAGCAGGAATGGTGTTGGTTTCTGGTGCAACCAGCTCTTCATTTTGGACACTCTTTCTTGGATGTTTGTTATGACTACTGGGCCTTGTTCTGGGAGGTCTCTGTAAGACTCGTAGATCCACCAGCCACTGGGCCTTGGTGTTAAGTGACACCTTTACCGGATTGCTCTCTCAGTCCTGCGCAGGTGTGCTGCTAGCTTATAGCCCTGAGTAGAGATCACATGTATTGTTCGACAACGTCCTGTTGGTT
Source organism: Arrhamphus sclerolepis (assembly GCA_037176975.1). Classification (NCBI taxonomy): domain Eukaryota; kingdom Metazoa; phylum Chordata; class Actinopteri; order Beloniformes; family Hemiramphidae; genus Arrhamphus; species Arrhamphus sclerolepis. Next base: position 5,200,042 of record JBAMYA010000009.1, read on the forward strand.
CTCTTGTCCTCTGCTGTACCTCTTCAGATGAATATTCAGGACTGTGAACCTTTGTTTGACAGTTACTATACTAATCCAGTGATTCACATTGTTTATCAAATAGCAACATTTGGAACAATAAGTCAAGTTTTTACATTCAGATAAATTTTGGTTGTGAATTTAAACATCATTTTATTTTATTCTCTTCCATCTATATTTATCTGCAGTTTTCATCTGTCTTCTACATTCACAGATTAGCTCAAATTCAAAGTGCAGTTTTTGGTATTATATTCAACATTTTAAGACTTCTTGTAAACTCGTCCACCATCCCATGTGCGATTTGCTGCCCAGATGCGGAGGTCTGAACTTCTATTGAGGAGGTCTGCTGTGGACTGGGCCACCTGAGGGCCTGCAGCTGCTTGTTCCAATGAGTGACAACATGCTTTCACATCAGTCTCCAAAAAGTTTTTAGAGAGGTCTGAATACACGTTAAATATAGTGACAAAGGTGCATTACCGCCACCTACTGTGCTGGAGTGAATCCAACAACCAGTGTGAAGATGAGAGAACAAAGGTCCAGAGGGACTTTCAAGTCCAAACTGATGAATTGCTGATGGAGACCCAACTGAACATTGTGGTCATCGACAAACTCCAGAAGAAAGCAGTAGTGATGGATTTAGCAATCCCAAGTAGACTTGTAGTCAAGACCGCCTAAACCGAGACCAAGACACTACCAAGACCAGAGAGTATCAAGACCAAAACAAAACCAAGACCAAGACCAAGACAGACCAAGTCGAGACCTAGACTAGTTCAGCTCAAGGCCAAGACCGAGACCAAAAAAAAAACCCTATTTTTTTTGCCATCTCGCATGAGTTGTAGAACATCAGCACCATTCTGGGTTCAGCTGCTTAGTATAAATATGAGATTGTATTCAACTACAGGCACAATAATCCAGGCACGCCGTCTGTGACACAAAATTCATGTGATTGGTGCCACTTGAAGGGGGCGTATAATGAGACCAAAAAAACAAACAAAAATAAACTGTGCCTGCCTGGATATTATAGGTTACAAATTCCTTCAAGACCACTCGGCCAGTCCGAGACATTAGACCGAGAGACCCGAGACCGAGACAAGACTGAGACCACTTGAGACCGGTCTTGAGACCAAGACCAGTCTCGAGAACTACAAGTGTAAATCCCAAGCAACAGCAACATCTAAAGAAGGAACCCAAGCTGGAAAAACCAAAACAAAACCAAAGGTTGAAGTAAAAAAACAGCAAAGATGTGGAAGGTGAAGGCAACAGAGGTGGTAACTGAAGCTCTTGGAGCTGTGACCTCCAAGCGGGATCAGGAGAAACATCAGAGATCTCTGTACAGAAGAGTGCAGTCCAGGGAACAACAGAATGACTGCACATTTTATATAGAACATCAAGTTAAAAGCTGTTCTATCAGTTTAGTGGAAGATGCAGCTGAGAACAGCTGTGTTGCACCTTTGATGTTTTCTGGAAGATGATTCAAGATGAACTTGCATGTATGCATGAGTTTAACACTTCTTTAATTTGCTCTGAAAACAGAAACACAAGCACATCAGAACAACGCGGCTGTACATCGCACGCTGCCTACTGGATAAGTCTAACACACTGTTCCTAAAAGACTGTGGAGCTTCCCCAAGTGCCTGGGTGAATTTTATTTGTTTTGCAGATTAACTAGCTAGAAAAGAATGTTAGAGCTCCTTTTCAGAGTGAGCATCAAAACATTACTTACCAATAACCACGTGAAAAAAGGGCTGCAAAAAGGGGGCGTTTAGGGTCCATTGTGCAGTCTTTTGTTCCACATTATGTGCCCATCTGTAACATTGTTTCCACACAGAGCTCAGCACCATGGCAACTAAAGGCTGTCTGACCATGTCTGGTCCTTATTGCAGGTACTACAGGTACTTTTCTTCTCATAGATCCAAGAGACTGTAGCTCACAGGTGTATACTGCTGAGACGAGTCTAATGATGTGATTTTGAGATGTCGCAGAATAAAGATCACGTTGTGAATTTGTCCAAACCAGCTGTCCTACATCCTGCAACGTGAGCGGTTTGACAGAAGCTGTCACGCTGGGCCTGCGACCAAAGACTCCCTGATGAAATTTTCTGACATTGTCAGAAATCCAACAACTCTGTCTTCCTATTAGGTAATTAAAATTCAACTTGAAATTGCTTATTAATTAGTGCAACCCAGCACCACTCCAAAGGAAAAAAGAAGGTGAGGTTGGGCTCTTCTGCGTGACCATGATCAGGACCACATTCTTCTCCTTGGCTGCTTCATTTTAAAGCATCTTTGGTACACATAAGCAGCAGCAGAGCGGTTCACTTTCATGTGTCCTTTGTTTACTGTCGATGACATCATTCTACATCCGTCCACATCTCCGCATCAGTGGTAGCTCATAATTCAAGCTCATCATTGTACAGTCTGCATACTATTCAAGACTCCTATTAATCAAGTGCAGATTTTACGGTGTGAGATGTTGCAATAATACAGCAGCAGGAGTGGTGTATAGAACACTGAAGAGATGATTTGGTGAGTTAGTTACCTTAATGGTTAGTTATCTTAGTGACTCCAGCTGAAACAGATGTTTTAGTTTTTTTATCAACCGTCATTTTTTGCCACCTTAAGGTATCTCCACATTTTTCTGCCTGTGTTGCCATCTGCTCATGTCGTTGATGAAAGGTAGCGACCAAGGCATCTCTCCATGGTTGTTTGTTCCACTTCTCAGCAGGCAGACGGAGGTAACAGGTGTCAGGCTTCACTTCCCAACAAAGGAAGGAGAGAATACATGTGAGTGTGAAGCAGTTTCTCTGGTGGAGAAACAGAAAGGAGATAACAGGGTAAATATAGAAGAGCCTGGCTCCAAACACAGCAGATTATATGCTGAACTTTGTTTTACTGGTTTAACCAGCCGGCCTCTCAGACTACAGCCATGGCATTGCTCAACCTCGTTCCTCTCTTAGTATGCCTCTGTGAAAACGTGCTGTTGCATAAGTCAGTATTCTCCATAATTATTTTTTGGGACTTTGTGTCCAAGCACTTTTAAATTTGACACAATTTCAAGAGGTCTGAAATGTCTGAGATATGCTTCGATCAAAATCCACAGAGCTAAAGTTCAAAAGCAACATTTCATCTTTCTAGCTAATGTCATAGCAGCAGGCTTTAGGAGGTGGAGTCGGTCAGTGGATTCCATCTCACCCTCTCTTCTGTAGGGTGTGCCTTCTTTTTAAATTAGCATTGCAGCTTTGTGCTAACCACATCTGAGCAGCAAATACAAGATAATATGAGGAAAGATGGGGAAGCTGGATCTCCCGTGATCAGTGTCAGAGATAGTATAGAGGGGGGGGGGGGGGGGGGGGGGGGGGGGGGGGGGGGGGGGGGGGGGGGGGGGGGGGGGGGGGGGGGGGGGGG
>JBAMYA010000009.1:5203563-5229949 GCA_037176975.1 Arrhamphus sclerolepis
TCGGCTCCTCTCACTGCTGCAGAACAGAAAGATTCAGGAGATCCTTCGTCCCCACAGCAACAAGACTGGTTCATTCTAGTTAATTAACTATACAATGTTTTTTTGTTTTTTTACACTTTGATGATGATGAGCACTTGACAATTAGAACTTTATTAATCCCTGAAGGGAAATTCAATCTATCTATCTATCTATCTATCTATCTATCTATCTATCTATCTATCTGATGCCTGCCAGTCCATACTGAGCACATGGTGTCCTTCCGCTGCATTAAGCTTTGCTCACACGCTACCAGTCCAAAACATTGGGACATGACAAACATCAAGCCAACAGCAGGCTGGGACATGGTTTGTATCTGACAACACCTGAACTCATACCTGAAGCTGTCACATCAAGACAAAGGCTGCATGAACACTCGGAGCAGCAACAACTCAATCACACGAGTCAAAACGTAGACGCCGAAATGAGTGAGGAGAAGTAGCACCGCCTTCGTACTGCTGAGAGCTGTTTGTGCTATTTTGATCAAGATTCTGTCCTATGTATTGTTCCTTCTGGGTGTAGACTGGCCAGAGTGGGTGGCCTTGTTTCCAGAAGTAAGGTGGGAGCAATTACTGGTGGACGATAATAGCACATCCTTCATATTCTATAGCCTGCAGAGCCTAAAACAAAAAAATTGAGAAAAGGCACCATTTGCTGTATGATGGGCACATGGGAAATAAATCATCAAAGAAAGGTGGCAGGAATATGTGTGAAGTGACAGACTAACCTCTATAGTTGTGGAATATTTAGCGCTCACAAGAAGGGAAACACGCCAGTATAAAATAGGTGGAAGCACTCACATGAATGAATACATTTCAGAGGCAGAGAAAAAACAAAGTGAGGGACAAATAGTATCAAGACAGAGGCAGCTACTTAAAAGGGCACTTTGACAGAAATCAGAATTTAGTGCAACCTCAACTTCAGCGTGAATTTTATTTTAAAAAAGCATCAAAGGAGAGAGGGAATGAGATAGTGAAGAAAAATGACACTCGAAAGCAAATCCCCCAAGAGCATCATCTTGGCGGTGCTTGCGTTGCTGATGTAGGAAGAATAAAAGCGTAGCAAATGGACCACAGCAACTATTTTCAATTATGTACTAAGTTGGACTCCCTCCCACAGCAGACCCGTGACTGCTCCCAGAAGCTCAGCGAGGCCGAGCTACGTGCAATGAAAAGATACAGACTACAAACAAACAAACAAAAAAATAAATCCTCTTTTTTTGATGCCTTTTAAATAAACAGGAGAGTGAAAGGAAGCTGGAAGAGACCAGAGAGTGATGAGGGTCGGGGGCAGAGGTGGGAGTGTGCTGGCAACAGCCAATCATGTCACAAAGCTCCTCAATAAAATACTTTTAGCATATCGTGACTTCAGCGCCAGAGGAGGGAGGGAAGAAACTGTATATGCAAGTCTTTAACACACTGCAGTGCTGCAGTATATAAACATATACACTGCTGCATCCAGTGGAAGTCAGATTAAATCGCTTCCTGTCTTCTGTAATCTCTAAGTGAGCTACAATCATCCTCCATAATGCAAGAGCCTCTCCCAATTCCCAAAACTGACAATATCATCTCTTGCAAGACGCACAAACTAATTTAAAGAATATAGAAAATAATATTTTTCTTCTCCTCTGAGATCTCTCCAGCTCCTGTCTATATGAGTTTGTTTCTATCCATAGGTTTTCCTTCTTCAAGTGCTCGTCTCTCACTCATCTCCTTCCTCACATAGTAGCACTCGTCCAATTGCACGCACATTTGGAGCATAAATTTAGTTCTCAGATCAAATTCTCCACGAAGCATACACTCTAACCAGAGGAAATGTAGACGTGCGAGCATGCAGCAGAGACTTAAGTGCTGTCAAGGTCTCAATTAACCTCATAGAAAGCCCTAAGTGCATTACAGAAATGAGTCATTTGAAATGTAGCCATCCGTTACCGCATCTTTATTATTAATTAATTATTGAGTTCCTCTAGTGTTATATTTTAAAGTGTTTGAGCAACAGACCTTCAGCACTGGGTATGTTTAGGGCTAAAAATGATACTGTCAGTGTTTTCCAACAGATCTCAGACTTTGGTGTGTGTGTGTGTGTGTGTGTGTGTGTGTGTGTGTGTGTGTGTGTGTGTGAAAAAGAAGAATGAGGAAATATTCTCCAACTAATCAGCATTGTGGGATGGAAAAAAGAGCATATCAGAGAGTCTCAGAGGTAAAGATGGGCAGGTGAACCATAAAAGTGAAATGGTAGAATATCCGATCACCTACATTCTACACCTGCAGAAAATCTGGGGAAAAGGACAATATTTGCAGCCCCATGGACCCCTGGTGGCATTGGCAGAACAGACCTGATTCTGTAACGTCAAAAGAACATTTTTTGCTGTGCCATTCACATGAAGGTAAAAGTTTATCAAGCAAAGAAGAAGCCCTGTGGGATGGTGATGATCAGGAGATGCTGCTGTCTTCTCTGGACCAAAACCTTTCAGAGTGGCCTGAGCCTAAATGGAAATCTGAACTTGTGGTCAGAATAGTTGGAATTTGAACTTGATTTTCCTCCTTCTTCTTCTTCTTTCTTTCTCTTTTTTGTGGAAACTATGGGTGCTGCCTGCCCTGAACAGAAGAGGAAGGGAACCATCTGGTCTGCTATCAGCCCTCAGTTGAAAAGTCAATATCTCTGACGTGATGGCGGTGGATTATCGCCTATGGAACGGGCAGCTTCCACACCTGGAAAGGAAATATCTTCCTGAACTGTAGCGTATATGCAGGTTTAAGAGCAATGCATTGTTTTATTCAGACCACACATCCTTTCGGGGGAGCCCTCGCGGCTTCTTAGCAAGACATTTCTGATCCACAAACTGCATCCGATCAGAGCCGACTGTTGAAACCGTCCAGACCTTTCACCAGCTGACAACATTTGGGACGTTGTGAATTGAAAAACACAACAAAGAAGACTCAGGACTGGCTACCAGCTTGAACCCTGTTAGGATGGGACAGCGCTGCGTCCCAGCAACAGGCCTCCCCAACACAGAAATCAGCTCCACACTGTCCCAACTCTGCTGCTGCCATCAAAGTCAAAACAGGATAATATTTTTCATGCATATCATTTTCAAATTTATTTTTCCATAAATCCCAGCATTCTGTTTTAATTTACATTTTACAATATAAGAACTTACAGCTGAGCTTTACTATCTTATATATAGCACTGTTTCCATGCTGCAGTTGTCGCTACGGTTACATCCATTAGCTCTGCTGGTCTCCACTGAAGCCAGTACAGTACTATGCCTCTTTGCACCTGCTCAGCCTAACTTGGACAACAATGGGCTTTTAGTAACCTTGACCTCTGCCGCCATTGTTGCGACTGTGCCAGTGGCTGAAGGGTTTTGCGCTCCGTGGTTTACATTATGTCTGACCGTCTCGCAGTGGGAAGGATGGAGGTAGAAAGTTTCCCCTTTGACTTTGATCAGCGCAGAGTAGCCGTGGCACAGCACCATTTCAGTCTGGACAACGTCCTCTGAGAGCCATACCCAACGATGAGCTCTCATCTCAGGCACATAGCTGGTTTAATGAGATGAACTGCATAAATACCTACAAATACTTGATTAAGTAATTTTAGGGGGATTAGGGAAAAAAAAAAAGCCAAACAAGTGTGATAAATGTGAGTTTTCATGCGAGTGTTTTCCTCCCAAAGCTAAGGGCTATCTCATGAGAATATTATTAAGAAACTGAGGACAAGGTGGGGCTCTGGTGTCCCTCAGTGATAGTGGGGTGAGACCACATCTGCTGGACAGACAGAAACTTCCAACTATGGTGGCTTTGAGTGTGTTTGAAGTCCAACTTACAGAAAGCGAGGCATCCTAAATATAAAACTTTGAACATGAACCCCCCCCCCCCCCGCAGTGTTTAATAATATACCTTAATATGCATATTAAGGTAATTTCATGCATAGAAATGAATCATGGAGGTGACAGCAACTGTAAATCATTCCTACCTGAACAGTGATGCTGTGAAACTGTGATTTTCTGTTTCGCAGTGTCTCCTTCATTTGCCCCTGAGGGACACTTCATGCAGAAGTGTGTGTGCAGTCCAGTGCACCAATCACATTACAGAGCACTATAACGCAACATGAGTTATCCTACCATGACTGCGGGGAAAATGATTCATGGAATCTGTATTCACGTTAATAGGAACCATGTAGAATCCCTCTATAATGTAGCACAGTCTCTCTGGCTACGACAGGAGATGAAGAAGTAGACTACCAGCTTCCTCAAAACATATACGACTTTAATGGCATGGCACAATGTGTATTTAATGAGATTATTTAGATCGACTAAATTAAAAGATAAAACATAATGTGAAAGAAAGGCACGTGACAGGACTGGGACTTTACATATACAGCATAGCTGTATTGCAAGTCCCACTGGCAACTGAACTGCTGTAAGACGGCAGCCAGCTGCTGTGAATTAAAGGTGTTGCAGAGCATTTTAGAAGTGTCCCAGAAGCAACTGGAAAAAAAAAAATGTGTTGAGTGGATCACAGCCATGTTAATTTACACGTAGTATATTTAGCTGGCAGGAAGTACGCCATGAGGATGAAAGAGAGAGTTCTTTTAAGATTAAAAAACAAACAAACGAGTGGGCTCCAACTACATACGTTGACATTATGGTTGCCTGCAAATGATTTGTGCAAACAATGAACTACACGAGTTCTGTTTAGAATTTCAAAAGCCACCCATGTTTTTTAAGAAAGACCTCAATCTTTTCCCGTCATCTCAACAAGGTAGGTGCCCAGAAAGAACCTCCACGGTACCTTCTGTGCCCCTCGTTTCACACATCCAGTTCAATGCTGACTTCTGCTTGGATATCTGGCATCTACTTCCTGAAGTCCTTACATGTGTGTAATAAACACGTTTGGAATGAACACTTCTACGGACTCTCAGGGTTCTGGTAACTTACCTTTGTGGAGTTTTTCTCTTGCTTTTTTGAGTAACCCTAAAAGGTGATTTGTTACTTTATTTTTCTGTTTCATTTAGTTTTAAATGTTGATGATGGCTGACATTTTGATGACGTTTACAACTTTTGTTTTTTCATCACGGTGCCTGAATGCTCAGCCTGGTTTTGTCCAGTCGAGTTTGAGATGCAGCGTCAAAGAGTTCAGTGAACGTATGTTTTAAAAGTTTAAAGCTCCAGTTATGTGTTGTACTTCAGAATCACCCGGTTGCTAGTATAATGCTGCGTCATCCTAATCTGATGAAAGATTTCAATAAAAAGTTCATGAGAACAATCGTCACTGTAGCCAGGGAGGGGGAGGGGAAACACAAGTACATCTGAAGCCTTCACGCTGCCCAGGTAACTCCTGAAAGAGTCATTATTCCTTCATGCCCTCTGATCCGTCTGATATGTGTTGAAGACGTCATCTTCAGCTTTGAACATTAGATGTAGCTTAATTTATAATCTGAAATATCTGTATTTCTAGGGTTAGGTGTAAGGTTATAGGGTAACTGTGAATGGCCTATTCCTCATCCTAACTGACTTGTGCACTAATGAGGAAAAAGTACCACCAGTCTAGTAGCAGCTTGTTGCAATAACTGCAATCAAATTGGATGTTTGTTTTTTTTTCTTTCTCCATATTTTCAACGTTTCAAATGCTGCTTTCTGTACATTCTGCCTCAATTTTAGCTTTAGCATCGTGGAAGAGCTGAAGACACCACTTGAGACTCAAAACGTACGCAGGATGAATAAGATTGAAGAGATGAGAGAAGAGCAAGTTCATGTTGTCTACGCAGCAGCTGCCTTTCATTATTAGCGTTTGATGGATTCATCAAGCTTCACAACCTGACATCACCTGTTTGAGGTTCCCGTAATGGAGTGAGCCAAGCGGGGCTGGCTACAGTATAAAACAGCTTAAACCGGCTGCTGACATCAAAGACTCATTGGGTTTTTTAATTTGTGTCCAAATGGTTTATTTGTAACGTAGGTTTTGGTTCATTTTATGTTTAATTTGTGATTGTCTTTTTTAATGATTTGCATGGGTAAAGGAAGGTTTTAAAGGGGACCTCTTATATCCCTTTTATCAACACATTAGAACAGGTCTAAGGCCTATACAAAACATGTTCTTGAAGTTCTTTGCACAAAATCACTCACATCAGTTCAGTCCTTTCAGAATTTGCTATTTAAGGGCTCTGTCACTTTAATGCAAATATTATTAATAATATCTATTCCATGACCAGAGCACTCTGGGTAATGTAGTATTTCCATGCAGCCATGTTACAAAAAGAGATGTGATCTGCTCACACATCAGCACCTCAGGTGGTTAACAAATTATTAAGCTGTTCCAGACACTCACCGTCAGTGATTTTGTGGTCTGGACCCGTTCAGCTCCGGAGCAGCCGGAGTTTGTTCGTGTTTTGCCATTTAGCACCAAGTAGATGTAGCCGCCTGCCCTCCACCCCAAACCACAACCAACCGAGCCATTCTACAGCTCCACCTCCAAAAGCTCACGTTATAACGCCCTATATACCGCTCTGGACCACAGATCCATTTAAGGATTTAAAACAGTCCAACAGAGTTCTTGCTTTGTTGAGCAAATACTGTCACACATAAGAGACGATTCCATGCAAATCTGATTTTTTTTTATGTTAAAAGAAAAAGAAATTATGATTAGAAAGAGAGGGAGACATAACAGGTTTTCTTATACCAACAAACAGCAGCCATGACTTAATTGTTGTTTGCTTTAATTAAGAAAGATATTGATTAGATCAGGGAAAACATAAGAACACAGATGTTATATAGAAAACTGTCAAGATTTGCTTTGCATCTTTTGCTGCCTCTTGACTGGGAACTACGTTTAAAAGCAACTCTGGTGCTGAACCAGCGTCTTCACTGGTGTCTGGTAATAAGTTGGATTGCATCAGAATGTCTTGCTTGTGTGAAATAGTTGTGGGCAATGTAGCTAATGTATTTTTTTAAGAACGTGTTTAAAGAGAAGAGGGTAGTTGGAGTGTATAATAATGAAATTAATTTTAATTTCATGTCTATGTGGAGTTCCTTTCAAGAATGTAAACAGCACATTTTGTATTTCTAGGTCTTAATAGCGGCCAAAGAATTCATTGTCATCTCATTTCTCAGAACACACAGCTGCTCCGTGTTAAAAGTGCTGCTCTTTAGGAAGCGTCTTTTAGAACATTGTAAACGACACTGTAGATGTAAAGGCCGAGCCACGGCTGGACGCCACAGGAAAACAAGGCATGCATAACAGAAAAGTACCAGATAGATTATACACTGAAATATACATTTGATGTAATTACTACATGCTTAATAATATATGATTAATGAAAAACATGAACTTTTGGACTCCATCAGAGCCATTTGCAAACACTGCTATTTATCTTAATCATAATGTGTAAATGCTGTGTGCGTCTAAAAGTTTTTCCTCTGCACAGCCGTATAGCACAGGTTTATGTTTGTGGGGAGGTGTTGGGTAAAATAAAACCCTGCTCATAACTTTAATGTTACTTTAACTTATAACAAAGAAATGCTTCAACACCAGCACTTTTTTTTCTTAATATATATTATTGAGCAGTCGATCCCGTAAGATCCACTCAAACACTAAACTGAGGATGCAGAAACACAGATTGTGTGAGAACTTTCTAGAAAGAAGGTGTTACTACTTCTATGATGGCCTTTCCCCTCTGCTACTGAGGACGACATGGTGCCATCACACATCAGGTTCTGTTTGGTCTGAGCTTTCGATGCTACAGAGTTTCTTTGGTCGGAACAACAGGAGGCTCATATTTATGTGTGTAGGGTACAGTGGGTGTGAAGGAAGGGGCCTGTACACATCTGCTCAGAATCAATTATCCTGCCTCTGCATTCTTTGACAAAGGAACTTCTTTAAAAGCTGCAATGCCTCAGCTCGGATTTTATTTTAATGGTTTTGTTTCTTTGTTTGTTTCAGCCTCTTCCTATAGTCAGTTTTACTTTAAGGCACTGCTCACAAATGGCTATATGACGATATATTCTCCCTTGGGATGAGTTGGCATATTCATGTGAGTCTGTTTGTTTACTTGTGTTTTTTTTTCTGCAAGCTTTTGAGAATATGCAGGTTTTATAACTAACCAAATGTTTGATAAGCAAACAAGCTTTTGCCTATGCCTTCAAGCTAGCATTGAATTCCAGTTGCTGTCTTTGGACCCAGCAGGCCTGTTTGATTCATGAAGCAGCATCTAAGCTTTCAAAGGCGCCTTGCATTTCCTACAGCTCTCTCTCATCTCACTGTTGAATCGTTTCTCCAAATCTCTTAGATGCTTTCTCTGCAGGGAGGATGGCGCTCAGTGAAAGCTAGTAGAGGCTGGCTGTATATGCACAAGTGGATGTGTGTGAGAGCAGCGAGGTAATGTGATGTGATGACGGGATTTTAACAGCATGAGGTCATCTATATGGATTCTTTTCCATAGACACAGACACACGTATGCATACCTACCCCCCCCCCCCCACCACCACCACCACCCACACACACACACACACGCACACACAGATTTTTTTCATAAGATAACCCCTCAGTCATGAATGAAGAGTCAGTGTCAGAAATCTTGTCATTTTCTGTAGCTTTACTGTTTTATGATAAGCTCCAAAAGATGCTGCCTTTGTTGTTTTCCAAGCAGCATAGATGAACCAGCTGATTGCTTCTCCTTCAAAATCATGAACACAGCTCTTCATGTTCCAGAAATATGAAAGTCTTCTGCTTTCAAAATGGACAGTTTATACCTAATAATCAGCTGTTCCAATTAAATAAATAATTCTCATTTTAAATTCTCAGCAGAACGCTGACAACACGTCTGTCTGTGCCTGTAGTGAATCCCCCAATAATTTCCACAACCTTTTCCTCTCTGCCTCCCTCTCCTCCCTTCTCTCCCCCTGTGCAGGGGTGTCGTTCGGGTGGATGTGAACCTACAGGACGTGGACATTGACCAGTGCTCCAGTAGCGGCTGGTTTGCGGGGACCCATCGCTGTAATCTCACCAGTATGGAAGTAAGTGTCCCTGGAAATGCCGTCGAATTAAAGCATAGTAGAAGAAAATAATAATAGTAGTCTTGAATTCTGCAAAGCAAAATGAAAAAAAGACACTGTTACCACAATAACCTGCTAATCTAAGTGTTGCCATGACATGCACATGTTTAGTTTACTTCATACTGTGCAAATCGACCATCTTTTAAATGCTTTCCGTTGGTTTTTGCAGATATCTCCATCCAACATTCAGTAAAAGGAAAAGTCTGTAGAGTTTTATTCGTGATTATTATGCCACAGTTTCATCAAGACAGAGTCCTCCTGTGGCACAACATCTGTGTTCCTCACGTCCTCTAATCAATCTAATGGTTTAACTCTGGGAATCACCCCCCATCAGCATTAATTATCTGCTCTGGTTTCAGTATTTTCACTCTTGACCAAAGTGTTGAACTGATCAACAGACCGACTGCTCCATACACCACCACGCTTGCAGTTTCTGTCACCACTGCATGCTTAGATGTTTAGTAGTTCAGTGTTTGGAGCCTGCATCTTTCAGGCTTTTTGCCTGAAATTATGAGGGTTGTCATAGTGACATGTGTGAGCAGAGGTTTTATATGCTTGATTGCTGTGATGGGACCGGCAGCAGACATTCATCATGTGTTGACGCTTTGGGTGATGGCAGAAAGGCAGAGTGAGGATGTAAATGTGTACTTTGCGTCAGTTGGAGTGTCTGTTTGCTGTTTGCATGTGAGCAAATTCCCATGTTTGTGAGCTTGTGTCAGTTTTATGTGAAGAAACTCCTTCTGACTCCAGCAGGGGAGAGTGGCTGCTCAGGCTTGCATGGCATGTTGCTGGAATTATGATGTATAATACATGCAGTGTAATGGATTGCAGCAAGATGAGCTGAATAATTGAATACACTACATTTGTGTGCCCCCTCCACTAGGTATGTCACAGGAAGTGGAGTGGTGGTGGTGGTTAAGGAGGTCCTCCATGTTCATTTTCATGTAACCCTCTTCATTGTTCAGTTTTTAAATAGCTCTCTCATTGCTGCTGTCTTTAAAAAAAGAAAGAAAATAAAACGTGATTGGCATGCTTAAGAGCACTATTCATCCCCTGTATAGATCTGTGGGCAGGTGGTGGTTGTGTGTCATTCTCAACATGATGGACAGACTCAGCCATTTCCTCGCTAAGGCCATTTCATGCTGTCCATATCAGAAAACAGTCATCAAACTGCTTTGAATTATTCAAAGTATGTGTCCTGTTGGTATGTAGAATTCTTTGTATTTATATGTTTGTCTCCTTCCCTCTGAAAACATTTGTTCTAAAACTTCTGTGAAAAAAAAAATCTGGACTTTCGTGAGGGCTCAGATGGAGGCAATTACTGACATCATCTGACATACATCGTTTTTTTTCTGACTAATTTCCTTAACAAAGGAAACAGAGGAACACAGAGGAAACTTTATTCCCATTCACCGCAAATGGTTCAGAGGAGTGGGGGAATGAACATTAGGAACAACGTTTGTGTCCGTTACTTAGACATATCAAGGCTGTTTACTGCTTTTAAACAATGGTTCTCTGACTCACATCTATGTGAATTTCAAAATGGAGGCAGTTCAGAAGACTTTAAACTCATGAAAAATGGAGAGTAGTCAGTCTGCAAGCTAAAAGAGATCTGTGAAGACTGAAATGGTCCAGATTATATGATTGGACCCTAGAAGAGTCGGCTGATTGTTATCTTTGCAACAGTGCCAAACAGCAGTTTGTAGTACATGGTCTTTTTGGTGTCCCTGGCTGGGATGTTTGAAGGTTCTTCAGTACTGTAGACTTCAGCCCCCATGTGGATAACGACGATGGTGCCTGGAATGGTACCGTACAGATCACCTTTCTGATTTGAACCTGAGTAATGCCCTGTTGTTGGACTTCAGGCAGAGCTTCATCTACATGTCGAGGAAGACTGAGTGTGATTACTGGGTCGATGTCTTCATCGTTGAGGTCGCTGAACGGAGCTCCCTGTGTGCCTTAAGACTGTGGAATTTGTGTCATAGTTCACTTACAATGGGAAATTGCAAACCTCAGCCTCACTGCTAAAGTCTATGCAGGAGTTCTGTAGAAGAGAACCCAGCTGATAGTTGAACCTCAGATAACAGAGGAACAAAGTGGGTTCTGTCACAGCTGTGGAACGCAGCACCAGAATTTTCCCCTCGCTAGTTTCCTACAGGGGGCAGTAGAGTTTACCCAAGCGGCTCACACGTGCTCTGCAGACTTGGAACTGGCATGGAAGGGTGTCTCTTTGGGGTACGTTGTAGGGAGAAATTCAAGAGTATGGGATCCATGGTTCTGTTGCTACGAGTCCTTCAGTTCCTACAGAACTGGAGGGATCGTTTGGTCTGAGTTGACCGTCGTAATTTGGATTCACTCCAGGTGGGTGTTGGACTCTGCCAGTGATTGTGAACCTGCTGCCTCACTGAGAAGAGTTGAATCACTTCTGGGTCTTGTTTACGAGTGGGGGAAGACTGGAGCAGGAGGCTGACCTGCAGACTGGTGGCATCAGTAGTAGGAAATCTTGCAGGGTGCAAATAGAAACTGTTGGAAAGAAAGAAAGAAACAAACCAACTAGGATATATTGGACTACAAGTGCTCAAATGGCCACTTGATGCTGGATCAGAAAGTCTTAATCTTCAACTATGCCAGCGATGTAGTAGAAAACCGTACAAGAATCTTGTAGATTGGTGTTCAGCACGCATATAAAACATCTGCTCACACATGTCACCATGACAACCCTCATAAACATAATTCTTTTTGCCAACCAAAACAATTTTAACAGTAAAGTATATTATTAGCATATGTGACATGTCTGGGACTTAACAGTGAGTAAACGTTTCAAAAATCACATTTTACAGTATATGACTTGAAGAGATTTGATCGGGAATCAAACTTATTTTATCCTGCAATTTCCTGGGATTTGTTGCATTTTAAATGTTACGCATCTTTTCTTGAGTACTTCACAAAAATCAGGAATAATATGTCTCTTTATGTAGAAATATGTAGATAATTATCATCTTAAACAAGGGTAGTCATCAGTTTAAATTGTTGCCTACTGAAAGTAAACTACAAGCGACGAGTCAGTTCTTGGGCTGCTTATAGATTATAGTTTAGCATACCAACGTACGCTCCACAAAGTAAGCTGGTAACTGGTAAATTCAGTTGTCAGTGAGCCACCAGCTCCAGTATTTGGGAAACTGACTCATATATTTGCTTTAAGTGCTATGAAAACAAGGATATGAGAAGATATTTGAGCTGTGGACAAACTCCCGATTGAGTGTGAGTTGTCTGCTCTAGTTCATCACCACCAATGTGATGAATACAAAAAGCAAACACACAACACAGCAACCATCTGATCTCGTTTTACCGGTTTGCTTTTCTTGCATTTTTTTCCTCTTTCCTATTTTCCATCTTGCTCTTCTTTTATTTATGCCGGCTGGTAAAAAGCAGGAGCGGTGCCCTACCACAACCAGGTGGTATGGAGAGGTCACCCGCCATGTCAGTGGATCTTATAGCCTGTCTGTCGCTGTAAATTGAGACATGATGGCTTAAATATGAGCTGTTTTCCTTTGAGTTAACATTTCATGAATCTAACTGAATATAATTGATTAACGGTACATTTGTGACTATTTAAAACTGTTGGAGTGGCTTGTAAATGTCACAGTGCAAATGTGAACTACTCTGTCTTTTTTTCCTCCCTTACTCCTGCCATTTGTCATCTTTGCACCAGCTCTCACCGCTTGACTGCTTTCATTTCTTCTCCCCGCTTGTTCTTTGCTTTATGTGATCAACTGCTTAGTTCTGCTGTTTAGCCAGTCCATTGCCCATACTTTAGTACGGTTGTTTTGGGACTTTAACACAATATTCTTGTTGAAATCAAAGCGCGAACGCAGCTCACTTGAAAACTTCGTAGGAAAATGATTTAGCTACTAAATAAAATGTTGCTAAATGCAGTTTTTTGGGGAAATGAGCTGTGGTAACTCAGTGTGAGACTTATTACTTTCTGTTCCCACCACAAACATACCCCGAGGCTGCGACTGAAAGAAACACAATTATGAGTTTCCAGCAAAGTGATAAAGCATCATATGATCTCCAGAAAGTACCGTAATTCACATTGTAATTGGTTCAAACTGCAGCTGAAAAACGTCACTGTTGCAACTGCAGTTTTTCTTCTTTTCAGTTTAACCTCTTTTGAGTGAACTGCCTCCCATTTGTTTTCCTTCGCAGTCGAGTCTCGAGGCTCTAGTTAAACCAGAAGAGGTTGGTGATGTTTACTAATGCAACCCAATGTCATTTCTTAGAATAAAAATGCAATCTGTTGTACCCTGATTATTCAACGAATGTTGTCAACCCGTACACACCGTTTGTATTGCAGCATGGTCCAGGGGTATTATATAATAATGTTTATACCAAATTTTGAACTGCAGATTAATGATTAATCTTTTTCTTAACAAATGATATTTTAAAAAATGACAGATTTCCTGGCATAGTTTATTGAAAATAGTTATTGATTCATTAATAATTGAGAAAAGTTGCAGTTCTTCAACTGTGACTTCACTGGCTCCAAAAGCGTGTTTCCATGTTAAGATATCACATTTACAGAGAGGTTCAAGGAACGGCTCTGGTCTCCATGCCAGGTAAAGTTATATAAAGCAGCAGTTTCATGTAAAATCGGGGGCATAGTCTTTTAAACTGAGCAGGTCTCTGCTAGTCCTCATCTCAGCTACAGCGGCACATGTTTCAGGTTTATTAGCCAGCTGAGCTAAAACAGAAACTGTTCTTACATCAGGCAGCTGTGTTCCAGCTGTTTCACTCATTTTCAACATGGGGCTGCTTAGTGGGGGTCCACATAAACCACATGGGTGATGTCACAGGGGGTTTGTCCAGTTTGTCCTATACAGTCTATGGGACCAAAAGATGACTTTGATGTTTTTTCTTTTTTTACATTAATATGTAATAAAGTTGTCATCCTGACTTCAATTTCTCCTTTTGCATCATTTGATTCTCTTATATTTGGGATCACGGTTTTAATAAGTTTAGGAATCAAAGCTACTTGGTGAGGTTGGTATGTAAATTCTACTCTCCATGTTCAGACGTAAGAAGTTGCCTTCTTGCTTGACTTGTGATGCTAGCAGGTTTAAGATAGCTAGTCTTGCCAGATGTGCATGTTAATGCAGGTGAAACTAATGCCATATTACATATTACTCTGTTTTTTTACTCTGCATACGTACTTTAGGTGGAAGGGCTCCAAGTCAGGTCACATGTTTGCTTTGATCTAACTGTTGTCTTATCAATTGAATAATAATAAAAAAGTCTCACTTATGATGTAGCCCACATGTTGGAAATCATCTTTTTATGTCTAACTTAGTTGTGCTGAATGACAGAAAAAGAGATTCGACAAAAAAGTTTGTAGATTTGTAGATAAAGAAAATTTATTGTATAATCCTACCTAACCAGCAAGTTTAAAAGTATCCCATTAAACGCGTTTTTCCCATCCTCATAGATCTCCAACAGTTGATCACTGTCACTACAACCTGCGGCTGTTTTAACATAACGATTACTTTTAACTCATTTAATCTTGGTTTCACTGAGAAAAGCTAACATCTCACAAGCGTAAACCCTGAGTGGAGCTTGTTTTTTTTTGCTTCATCTCCATCTTCTTGGCCCTTCTCCTTGTCTGCCCAGATACAGCGAGTCTGTGGAGGAAGGTATGATGTGTCACCATGAACCAAATACAAGACTTCATGCATTATGGATAGTCAGTCGTGGGGGAAGCATCTTACATAAGAATCCGCTGCTTATATAATTAGAGGAAGAATTGAGGATGGTGATTTGTGTGGGTGATTTGTGACTGAACGCATCCAAGGAGATTTTTTCCTTGTTTGTTATTTTATTATTAATACTATTTGTAAGTAGACATAAATATGTCTGGAGAATGTTTGCACATATCTGCCTTTACGCATGTGTGTGCATGTGTTTTGTCAACCGCTTCAATGAAACATGCTGCTGGAGATAAAGGGCTTCAAAGGCACCGCTCTGCTAATGAGTGTAAAATGCCGTAACAGCCAAAGAGGGGTACCCCCTCTGTCCCTCCTCTGGGCTCTCTCTTTGGATTCAGCTGTACTTCCTCCTCTCTTTTTTCTTTATCTCTTCCATGCTCTCTGTTTCCTTGCCTCCTTACATCTTCACCCTGGGTTCTCTTGAACGCTATTATCCTCCATTCTTCTTTTCATCAACACCTTCACTCCTTAAATCTGTCTCCATTTTTCTGAAAGCAGTCAGCACCTCTGAGGAAGGCATAAAGACGGGCCATCTGTCAACAAGCCGTTCTCTCGCTTTTGTCTTCTCAGCACATGAACGAGAAATAATTGAGAAATCGATCTACATCACTCTTTCACTGCTTTAAATGATGCCTCGCTGTTAACGCCTTTTCCCCACGTGAAAAATCTTTGCCCTCGTCTATTTGTGGGTTTGCCTAGACAGAAATGCATAATTTCTGAACAACATTAACAAAAAGAGCAAAACTACTGTGCCTTTCTGCAGCTCAGCTTCTGTTTGCAGGGACGTGGGAACTCATATGATCTGAAAAAAGTGATTACATGTGGGGTTATTGATGCAACAAAATTAGGCTATAAGAGCTGAAGCAACTGGGATAAGAGAGCATTTAACCAGAAGTCAGTATAAGAGATGTTAAATAAGAAACTGTAAATGATGTTAGTAGAAAAGGATTTTCAGGCACGCTGTCTTCCGAGTTCTTCTGACGTACGCTAAGCTGTATCTTATTTAAAGTGGTTTTAAAGGGAGACTTTGGGAGCAACAAGAAAAAAATAACCTATACTGTTCATTTCCAGCTTCACCCTCCTCTGTTTTGCTTTGCCAGAGGCTCTGCACCTCTACTCAGGGGAGCGGCGCTCTACAGTTATATGCTGGAATTTCGTAAGACTTGGCACATCTTTGCACCATCCGGCAATGCATGTGTGTTTAAGAGTATTTTCCCTTTTTGTCATTAAAGAGATCATTAATATTGATATTCAAAGCTGCATTAAACAGTACAAACTCAGTTAAGCAAAGCCTTCGATTTAATGAAGCAAGCTCTACTGTGGGGCTAAAATACAAGCAACGCTACAAAAAAAAGAAAAAGAAAAAAGATGTGCACACATGCACTCATACAGCCCTCTCATATACTGTAGAGATCTATATTTTGTTTGAAGTCTAGGCAGTGTTTTTCCCCTTATACACACTGATGAACACATGGGGTGATGGAAATGTAGGGTTCTTTCAGCTTTCAGGTTGGCAGGTCACCTGCTGAACCTCAGCCGAGTCTCAGTCTATGACTCATGTGACAAATGTGAACATGCAGCCAATATTATTCATAAAATGTCAGGGGGTATTATTATCACTAATTTAGATGCAATTCTAACCTGTTCTCATAAAGTGGAGTCCGTATCAGTAATAGAGCAAGAGAAGTGCATGTGTGGGTTTGTTTCTTTGGTCCTGATGTATGCTATTGTGATACATTTAGAAACGTACTGCACTATTTAATAAAACACTCAGGCGTCTTGAGCTTGTTTCAGTTTCATTGAGACAGCATCCATCGTAGAGCCTACGTGAGTGAACATTTATACCTTGTGGTGATGTGTTCATTGTAGTTTACGTGTCCTTGGGGGGTTTACGCTGCTGCTTTTAGCAACGCTGACTTTAAACAAAAGCTTCTGTCATGATTGATGTTTCTGCTTTTTGGGTCGAGTGTGTCCTTTGGATTCCCAGGTTGTGTGTGTCTAAAATCCATGCCTAATTCGTAATGTTTTCTTCATTGTGCTCGCTCTTTATTGCTGTTTCCTCATCTGGGTTCAGTTACACTCACCTGCCTTGTATTAGTCATCGCCCCCCTCCAGGAGGATTCCCTTCTCCAGCGCCAGATAATTGTCATTATTTACTGCTGTGTATGAATTCTTCATGCCAAGCTCACTTCTGGTTTCCATCCCTCTTTGGGGGCCGTTTCCAGGTTTTATTTCCTCATCCATTTACCTCCTGCCTTTGAACTTGTGTTTGGGTCGTTTTCCCACACTCTTAGACGTCACTAGATGTTCTTACATTTCTTTCAGTACACAGGGAGCTGATGAATACTGTTTGTCATATTTTTTGCTTTTCACTGAAATGACTGCGGCGTGGAAAGAGTAAAGGTGCTGGAAGCTGTGGATGACCAGTGAAACGATTAACGTGACCTCGAGTCAGGTGCAGAGTGTCGGGTTAGGGTGCAGCATATTGAGGGTGGCGGGGGCAGCTGAAGGCGTGGGCCCGGACCTGTGGTGGTCAAAACTGGCTCTTGGGAACCTGAGCTTGTGTGCACAGCTGAGAGATACTGATGATATACAGTTGGGAACACCTCAGTACACATGTGGATTCTGGAAGTCATCTTCTTAACAGGAGCTGGACATTGGTCCCCTCTGTAGTTACCAGACTGAGGGGTGCTGGGCTGGAGTGGGATTATTTAATCTGTCTGTTAGTGGTTTCTCTGCTCATTGAGAGGGTAGCATCCCTGTGTCTGAGGTCTGGGAACTGGCTCAGCTGTTGTCTGCTGAGTGGTGCTTCAGAGTGCAGCCTTCTTATGACGGTTGTCCATTATTGAGCTCTGTTTAAGTTTGATTACATTGTGCAATCAAAGTAGACGCTGCTCTGTTCTGTGTTGCATTTGTTCTATCAGGTACAATTACAACAGAGCACACATAGATTTGGTCTCTTTATTAAAAACCGTGGAGCAGAAGCTGAAGGAGGCCTTTGCAGGTTTATTACTTTTTTGACTACATTTTACACTAATAACATTTATTTACAAATCATTGCTGCTGAGTACATATGACATCTTAAGTATCTCGGTTAGAGTTTTTGTTTGTGTCACTGCAATACGGAGAGCTGCATGTTAGGGTATGTGAAGGGAACCCATCTACAACATACTATAGCTTCTGTGCTGATTTATTCTTTATGGCCTTGTTTGTGCATCCTAATCCTCTAATTAATAGTTGCTCCAGTGTTTTTTTCCCCATTCTATTCCTGTCACTACAAGGTTAGGGATGTTACTATATTAAAAAAAAGCTTATTTAATTAATAGCAAAAAGATTTATAGCATGCAGTGGATTTTATGAAGCTCTAGTAAACTATTTTTCCTATTTCATTTCATCTAAGTCTGAAGAGCAGTGGGTTCAATGGGAAATTAATTTGAAGGTCCTTACCGGCAGTCTATTCCAGCCGCTGATCCACAGCTGTAGAGAAGTTAGTAAGTCCTGGGAAGAGCTTAATTAGGCTAATGACGAGTGAGGAAGGTTACTAAACAGACAAAGATGCATGTAGGAGGGGAAGCAAAGTGGGGTGGTGAGTGGCAGCAGCAGAAAGGGACAGTCATCAGGGAGGTTTCATCCTCCATAAACAAATACCATTCAGTCTTTAATCTACAGCCTGCAGCTTAGCTATTGCCACGCAAATTATGAGTCTGTCAAGTTGGCAGCAGTCGTTGGATCTTAATTGAGTGTGGCGTCCCAGATGAGCCCACGTAGGGAGCAGGGGACCACCCACCCACATGTCTGTGCAGCAGAAGCAAGGCGTCCGTCTCTTAAGTCTTAAAACACCAAATGAGACACACATTTCACTCTTGAAGCATGTCCCACTGCTACATAGCTAGTTAGTGGTAACAGCTTGAATATTTTACCCCTGTTCCTAACTTAAATAGAGTCATGAATTTCTGTCATTACTGGATTTTTTATCTGAGGTCCTGAAAGGAAAGCAAGAACACCGCTCAGCTCAGCCTTCCTGGTGACTCCAATCTCAGCCAGATCCCTGATACTGCGACAAGCCACCAATCAATGACAGGCTTTATACCCCAGTGTTACTTCATGGATTGATGGAGAAATTCCAGACAGGCTTAAAACCAAGGTCCTTTCTCTTCAGACAGACAATGTTTCAGTGGTTGGTAGAATCTAGTGAAACAACAGCAGGCTCTACCCAGGGGACAGAGTGATTGTAATGCTTTTAGGGTTTAATGCTTTCAGTGTATTTATAGATCTCTGAGGGATGCTGAGTGCTCCCTCTCTCTTTCTCCCTGCCTCTTTTTCTATCTTGCCAGCTCCCATCATGGCATCATGTTCACAGCTTTTTCTCTATCAACTTGCAAACGGAAACAGGTACCGCAGGCTGCATACAACACACGGGGGTACTGTTTTTGGACAGATAGAAACTTTATTTCAGACTCAAGATCCAACCAAAACAAAAAGAAAGAAATAACAACCGACCAAACAAATACACATATCCACAACCATTCAAAAGGTGACGATAATTCATTTTCCGATTTTAACTGCTTCAGCGGCAAGACAACATATTGATGTGCGTAGGAGGAATGTTTTCTGTTTGCTATAAAGTCTTCCAGGACATCACTTTGACCAGTCACTTGTAATTAGATTAGAGAACCACTTTAGTTGACTGAAAGCTAAAAGCACAGACTGTCTTACTTATTCTGATCAGGTGCAAAACTAGAATTATGCAGATGTAGAGTACAACGCAAACGTAAATGGACACGGTAAATACAAGCAATTGAGTGACAGCGAAGGTAAAAGAAAAAACAAATTTTTTTTAGTCAGTGACCAACACAGATGGTGAACAAAGCCTTAAAAAAAGCTAAATCATCATAGCAGTTGGTGAGAGAGCTGGACATATCCTGATACTGTAAAGATATAAACTCCAAAAGACAAAGTTAAAAAAGTAAAAGTACCCATGGGGGTTCATTTTTATGTAGCACATCAGGTTAAATTGTATAAAGGCAGTTGTATGCATAATTAGGTGCTTGTTTTTTGTTGTTTTTTTTGATTGACAGCTGGCTGTAGCCAATAGCTAGTTGTCATTTTAGCTACTGAGAGCTTAACAGAGTTTAATTATTTATCTTTTAAACACAGTATAACTGTGTGACCCCCAAACACCAGACGTCCATGGGCGTCTTTTTTCTTCGTGGTCCTCTATTTAGCCAAAACGAAGAAACTGAAAAGTTGTCTCTGTTCGGCCGTTCTTCTTGATGAACGACTTTTCACCCTTCACTTTTCAATTGATTGAAAAATGTTTAGACGCCTGTCTAAGTTGTCTTTTCAACATCTCTCTTACTGTCTGCCACAATCCCACTAACGTCACTGGTCGTCTGCGGTTCAGGCATCTTTAAATATGCAAAAAAGAATTGTACCCTGGACCACAACATTTGAGGAGGAGTCAAAGGTTTTTCCAGCTTGGTGAGGAGTGGGCGCTGCTTTGAGCACTGGTTAAAAGTACCACTCTGTTTCTGAAACTTTTCTTTCAATAATAACATAGAAAACATTGTGAACCAATATTTCTTTCATGAAAGAAACCCCAACTTACCTGTTTTTAAATCGGGATGTATAATGGGCTTTTAGAGTTTCTGTGATTGACAGTGCAGCCTTGAACTTTGGCAGCCAAGTGTTGCACATAAAAAGTGAAATTAAAAGCCCCCCTTCAAGCTGCCAAAGTACGATGCAGTTCTAAAATAGTTTTTTTTTCCCCACTTTGATCCTGCACCCTGATGAAAGTGATACATCAAACCTGAGACGTGTCAAACCACCGTTTCATAGCTCCTTAATACTGGCTGAGGAAAAACAAGGTTGGCCTTGGCGCTGCTTATTCCCTGCCTCTAAATGTGCGTATTTGTGTGTTCCCACTTGGGCGATTATAATTTTGCTGGTAAAGGCAGCACTGCTGATAGAAAACACACTGAGCTGTGTGTTTGTGAGGTAGTTTCGAGGTGCATGGTGGCATTAAGTTTCATAGCCATCATCAATCTCCTGCGTGACATTTGAGTGTTTTGTACTAAACTCCTGTGGTCAGCACTTGAACTAGTTCTGAGGACGTATATAAGATTTAGTCTCTTTTTCTCTGAGATATCACGAGTCCTTCCATCTCCGTCTGTCTGTCTGTGTAGTATATGTGTGGGACAAGGGATAACAATACTGGCAAGTCATTTATCTTCTGTAAATATATCAAGAAGAGCGTTATTGGATAAACTGGCATGAACACTTTGCAGATGAAGAGAGGCATCAGTGATCGTTGACCCAGAGGACCGTGACTCTAACAGCCAATCCTTCAATCCTTCAATCACAGCAGTGTGTTCCTCCTGTTGCTCCACTGCTGTTTACACAACCTGAAACCCCAAATCAAAATAAGCTGGGACAATAGGAAAATAATTATGAACACAAGATATTTGTCTTTTTTCCTCATACACTTCATTGCACATACATCTTTTTTTTTTTTTTTTCTGCAACACATTGAGAAAAATAAAGCTGGGATTTTAACTTTTTTATCACTTTGTAATGCCACCTCAGGTCAGGAGTGCAGGCAGGACGCTGTTTTGCATTGACTTTATGAAAAATGCATGGACATCCCTGGAAAAGACGAGGTCTTGAAGACAGCATATACTGCTCTAAAATCCCAATGTACCTTTCTGCATTAATGTTGATGCAACCTCACAACGTCACAGAGACTGGCTTCAGCTGTTGCTGATAACAGTCTAGTCATTTTCACAGAACGTTTCCAAAACTAATAACTTCTACATGTTTTAGTCACAAAATTCAAGCATTGACAATTTAAAAGCTGTATCTACCCTCTAAGAATGTACCTTAGAGTACAGAAAAAAGGAACACCATAACTCCCAGACCTGCACTGGTGCAACACCGAGGCACTGATTTATTGTATCTGTTCAATCAGCCAACCATTTACATTTCAGCTTAGACATTTATACCCTCTGCAGCCCATCACTCTAGCTCCATGCCACCCAGTTTGAAGATATGGAGCCATTTGTCAGCGTTGAAAAACAACCAATGTCTGCAGAGCTTCTGCAGGGAGTTTTGGCTTTCATGCAGAGAAAAAATAAATTTTCCAAAATGCTATGTTGGCAAGGATTTGTGCCTGTGAAATATCACACAAATCCTTTTTTAAATGCTAAGTTTGTGTCCTTTAATCAGCAATAATTACTTTCATAATTTTGTAAGACTCAGTGACTGACTGACTCATGCTATGTAAATCCAGCCCTGCTGTTCCCCACAGCAGCAATTCCCAACAAGACACACAGTTTTTACCAAGCATGCAGTGCAGTTTATTATTTATGAAGGTTCATGTGAAATTTATTGCAGCTTTATTTAGTGCAAGAATGTGCACTGACACGACTGTACAGTTTCCCTACTGGTCCCTGCAAGTGTGGGCTCAACTGCACCGTTGCTCCAGATGGTCTGTAAGCCCATGTAGCTCCCCTGGTTTTAAACCCAAGCTGGAATTATATGGGCACACTTAAATTCTGCAAACAAATGCTAATTCTTAATTTAGATATTAATTAGTTTTCTTGTTACTTGGCAATGCTGTGTGATTTCCCTTGACGTCGTGTTCCTGTTTATAAGTGGGGTGACTGGTGCTTCTCTCTGCACAGGAGCATGTAGGAGATGTAAGAGGATCAATAACACGACTCAAACAAGTTCATTAACTGGGACCAAACACTGCAGTGGGCCTAACAAAGAACGTACTCATCATTACAGTGGAAACAGCAGCTATTCACAGTTTCTAGGACCATATAGTTGTTGTTTTTCTTTTAAAGTCAATTTCTTAGTCTTTTTAAAGAATGATGGCATCTGAAGCCACCGTAGACTGCGTGCTAACTCATTTGCATTATAGATTTAGAGAATCCTCTTTTGCATGTCAGTACGAATCCTGCTGTTATGGGACATGAATAATCCCAAATGTAACTACATTCCCAACTTTAAAAATCCAGCACATCACGAAGGTTCATTGTGGAGTCAGACTCGCTGAAAGTGCTGATTAATAAATGGACTAAAAAAGAAGCAGTGGCTCAGTCAGTTTTTCTGCAGCAGCTGATCTTGATTGTTTGTTTATCTTTGAACCATTCTGATTTTTTCCATTTTTAGTTTTTATTTCATTTAAAGAAAAGCTACACGTGACAACAACTATTAATTTTCAAATATTTTTGATTGTGCTGTTACGCATTATTACCACACCTGTTGAGGAACCATTATTTCTGGTTTATGGGCTGTGATATGTCCTCTGGTCTTGTCAGGACTACGTTTAGGCTGAGGTTGTTTTTTTTTGTTTTCTTTTTGTTTTTCTCCTTTAAAGCTCCTGTTCTGTGCTAGGACTTTGTTCCTTGTTCTGTATTCCAGTGTTTTTTTTTCAACCAGGCTTTCTTTTGCATCTTGGTTTGTTTTATTACTTGTAGTTTCTTCTTTTGTACATTATCTTTAGTTTTCTTCCTCACGCTGTGCTCTCTCACATCGTTATCACCATTTTCAAGACCTCCCTCAGTATTTACATCTCCTGGTGTTCATTGTTCAGCTGCCAGATGTCTTTGCGGTTTGTTTTTTATTTGGATTTATTCATACATCGTGGGTTTTTTTTCCAGTCTTCCTTTTCTTTCTCTTCTCCTTTCGCTTTTTCTTGTTATTTTAATTATTTATTTGCATTGTCCTGCCTCAGACTGTGAAGATGCTTCACCTACCACACCATACCTGACACAGCCAAAGAATTTACCATTTTGAAGAACTAGTAGAATGAGTAAAAGGCAGAATTGTTGAGTTAAAAGTGTTTAATGTTTTAAACGTCCTTCCTATCATGTTGGACAATTATGTCCAGAATAAAGCAATGCTGATATTCATTGATTCTCCTTTCCTCTCTCTTTTTCTCAGTGCACTCCCATCAGCGGATACGGATTTGTGCTGGACAAGTACAAGTGCCACTGCAGGAGGGGATTTTACCATCCTAGCAGAGTGGCGCTCAATGGCTTTAAAAGTAGGTTACAAATCCCTTTGTATCTTAAAAACGCAGGATGTTAGCCGTCAGATCAAAGCTTTGGATCTTTCACTGGAAAGATATGTAAAGAAAGTCAGCTGAAAACCTTTTTTTCAGCTAACAAAGACACATTTTAGACACGTGAATGGGTATGCTACATGTTGAAACCTCAAGAAAGAGGCAGCATATGAATCATGGAGCTGTGTGATCGTACACACACGGATTAAGCTGTCATGTTGGCGTAGTCGCCCTTTAAGTGTTCGATTGCTGAACAACACGTTTTTCCTGTTGCTATGAACACCACCAATGTTCACATCATGACAACTCCACCTTTCC
The DNA here is from genome assembly GCA_037176975.1 of Arrhamphus sclerolepis. Classification (NCBI taxonomy): domain Eukaryota; kingdom Metazoa; phylum Chordata; class Actinopteri; order Beloniformes; family Hemiramphidae; genus Arrhamphus; species Arrhamphus sclerolepis. The sequence goes on from JBAMYA010000009.1 coordinate 5,227,802, forward strand.
AAATTTTTACAATTTTCTGCTTTTAATTTCTTTGCAGCACAGTAAAAAAGGATGTTGCCTGGACAGGATATGACTTTCAAAGATGATGTTGCTGTTCTCTTAACAGCTGCTGCTCATTCTGACACAAAATCAACTGAAAACGTCCCCTGTTGACTTGTTATTTCTGGTGTCGGTATACTTCATTAAAAGGATGTACCACGATTAAAGGGATTCTGCCTACCACTATTTAACCAGCCAACGACTAAACACATTGTGCACTAAACTGACGTTTTGCTCATCCCAACTGTGCCTTTCAAGAATATATTTTCCCCGCTCATGCTCTGGATTTGAATGTGTCTGTGCTGACAGCTTGACTGAAGTGTTGTAGTGTCCCCGGGCAGAGAGCTTGGCGCTGATGAGCAAGATTACCAGGCAACTGCGGTGCTTTTTGATTCCTGACTCAAACAATACAGCACCCCAGAGAGATTAATATGCTAGGCTGAAGCTTTATTGGAATGCACTGCGATGGGGCTTGTAGTCAAAAGGCTCTATGGGGAGGGACTGATTTTCAAACCCACATGCAGACCACCTCTTTAACAATCACTTGGGCTCAGAATGATTTGCTGCTGCTTGTGACTCTGATGTCACTTCTTGGAACATAAGTTTTATATTTTGTGCATCCTGAAAATACAGATGTTATATATTTCCCAAAAAGAGCAGAAGTAAATGACAATGATGGGGGGCAGAAGTACCTATAGAATAAGTAATTTATGTTTTAGTGAGAGTTAGGTTTGAGTCAGGGTTAATTTAAAGTCCCTTTGCAACAAAGAGCTTTGCAGCAGCTCGAGGGAGGGCGCATAGAGTCGACGTTGCTCTGTGCAACTGCAGATGGACAAAAGGCATCAGAATAAAACCACAGTAGCTTTTAAATATTAGTAATCATCCTATGCAAAACATGTGAAACAATATAATATAATACATAAAAACTAAATGCGTAGGCAATAAAGTTGATATAAATAAATCACACATCTTTTTATAACTATTTTACCATAGAGTTATGACTCATTAAATACTTTCTGTGCAGCCAGACCAGTTCACCCAGCACACAACTGCAAGGCCGTACATGCTTAACCAGTTTTAAAAATGATCCTGATATTTCAGCACATTTTCTCGTAATAATTCATAGCGGAAGCAGAAGCACTCTGTGACTTTTTTTAAATTGCATGAGCTCTGGGACTTGTTATAGAAGTGAGAATTATATTTATTTCATTGTCTACATTGTCCACATTCAGAGTTCAAAGGAATCAATTGTTGAAAGAGCGAGCGTTTATCAAGTAAAGGTGGAAAATCAACAGAGAGAAGCAATTAACTTCATCAAAGTACATTTATAAGAATACTTGTTGAAGGTAAAGTCAGTGTCACATAATTTGAGCCTCCTTTCTTTCATTCTTACCTGCTTATATTAAGTCTATAATCTTGTTAATCACCTTAAGACTTTTTCATTTATGGCACTGATGGGTTTTAATCCCTCAAACTGATTAACTGAGCAAAAAGTCATTGTGGTACAGGTAAGTGCAAATTAAATGCAATGACAACACTACTAAAACAGACCGGCGTGATGAACACACATAAGGACTTTCCTTTCATTGTAGCGCATGATTATGAATGATTGAATATACCCAACACCTAGATTAGAAAGCATAATTAAAATGCCCTCGTTATGTCAGGTAAGGAGCAGGTTTCACCCAGAGACGAGACCGCCGACATGTCCAACAAGTGCCTGCCGTGCCGCGAGGGCTGCCCCTTCTGCCAGGATGACACGCCCTGCCTGGTGCAGGAGGACGGCGCTCTGCGGCTCGCCGTGGCCTCCTTCCAGGGTCTGTGCATGATGTTGGACCTAGCGAGCATGGTGGTGGTGTACCACTTCAGGAGAAACAAGGTGAGGAGGGTGGGAGTTAATGAATGCTGGGTAAAAAGAATGTCAACACCTTTATTCAGACCGTCCATCCATCATCTACCCATCACCCACTGGTCCCTGTGCAGGGTCACAGAGACCTGGAGCACCTGTATTCAGGTGGAAGGCAGGGATCCGTTCAATTCAATTCAATTCAATTCAATTCAATTCAATTCAATTCAATTCAATTCAATTCAATTCAATTCAATTCAATT
>JBAMYA010000009.1:5230049-5271003 GCA_037176975.1 Arrhamphus sclerolepis
ATTACTGTACAGTCCTAGTACAAGTAACTGGGCTTATAAATTGCAGTAAGGATTGCAGTTTCATCCCTTTGCACATGTTTATTATTGTACCTATTGCCCATATTTGACAGAAAAAAACATTGAGTTGGCATGGTGGAGCTGGTAACCAGTGACCCAGATGTAGCCTACTGTTGTATACCGTGGTGGCTAAATCATTATTATCATTGTAAACATTATATTTAAAGTGTTTAGTTCAATTATAAGAAATTTCCACTGATGTATTGCCACAGCAGAGAGAGCTACAGCATGGGAACCAAAAATATCATTTATCATTGGGTGCAAAATGCACCTTCAAAATCATTTTATCAAAATGTATTTAAGTATGTATCATAAAAGAAGAAAGAAAAACAGAAAAAATAATTAGAATACAAATTCAGTCACAAAGGTATTATTCAAGATAATGAGATGAATTATAATGACACTCTTTTGTTTAAGGGTGACAAATTAAATGGAGGAGGAGGATGGAGACACTGACACTGATACTATGAAAATCATGTATAAACTCAAAATGCAAGGATAACTAATTTACTTTTACTCTGGTTGGTATTCAGACTTATAATGGTGGATATACAGTCTTGAAAGGCTGTATTTTATGACAAAATGTGACACCTCCTCTGGGGGGATTGTATGAATTTATACAATTTATCTTTAAAAAAATAGCTAAATATAAAATGGCAAAGTAAAAAACACCTAGATTACCTATTTGTGATTTTTTTTAACCTCATATAAAGTATTCTGGGAGTATGATTTTGGGCCCTTTGATATGTGCCACATGGCCCCTGTATAACCTGTGTGAGAGCTTGGCTTGCATTGCTGTCAGATCCTTTGCTGGTGGGTGATGGACAATGTCATGGTTGCTATTTTCATCCCAGTGTTAAGCAGCCAGGATGAAAATTAACATCTAGGTCTAACACCTTATTCCCATCTGCCCTTCGAAGATAAATATAGGATGGCACCACTCAGGTGGCAGCCTGTTGCAGTTTGCTTTATCAAATTTTATCTTTCTATGTAGCTTTTTCCATTGAAACTATGACATTTGAAACTTTTTTTTTCATCCTGGTTTGGATGCTGTCCTGACTAGAGGATTTAAATTATGTGAAATCCCTGGGTGGTGAGATGGATGAGCTTCTGGCATTGATAGGAGAGAGTAGAAATAATGTGTTTTTGAAGATGTGGGAGCAGAAACATTCTGGACTCCAGTATCTCTGCAGGTTGACTAAAAGCTTCACATAGATTGACGAGAAACAGGTAGGAGAGCTTGTAAAGAACAGATGGTAATTCTGGACTTGTGACTGTGAAGGAGCACCTCTTGTCCTCAGATTTTGCACTGTTGGATGTAAGTTTCCATTCATGCTGTCGACTGAAAGAGTTCACATGTGTTTCCTGCTAATGCTGCATGTGATGGGTCACTGCAGTTGTTGCCAGGCAACAAACACAGCAATGCATTGGAAATAGGGGATTTCAGCCATTCAATTCAAATTGAATTCAAAATACTTTATTAATCCCCAAATTGAAATTAATTGCTGCACTAGTTTTCATTATTTAAGTCTCTTCATTGCAGATGGTCATGTCTGTGAGCAGGAAGGGTCTCCTTTTGCAGCAGATCTGAAGAAGCCTCTGAATGACGACACCATTGCTGAATCACTGTGTTGTGAGGAGGATGTTCAGGGTTGTCAGTTCAGGGAAGTACACTTTTAAACACACAGCTTGATGCTTTAACATCAGCTCATTGCTGTTGGGCAATAATGTTTACAATCGCCTTCATCTATAGCCCATACAATTTCACTATATAGTCAAACAACTAAATGTAGTTTGTTTCTCCAGCGAAACTACCTATTTGTTTTTTCAATGCTACCTAACACAGCACAAATATTCACTCCAAAATCCAGCTCACAAATTCAAATTTTTCAATTCCACTCGAAAAACATGAGGAAGAAAGGTTCTGTGACGCTGTCAGAAGTTACAATAGAAATGGACTGATTTCCAGATATTGCACAAAAGGACAAAATCAAATGGAAACTAGGTGTGAGATCATGACCATCAGTCTGAAAAGGCTGGATTGCTCACTCAAGGTAGAGAATCAGTTTCTGCCTCAAGTAGCAACTCTTTCTCTACCCAGGGTGGTGGGTTTTTGGGGCCTCTTGTCAGGCTGTCTTTGAGACATCTTTCAGGTGATGAGTTACACACATTACTTTTTGGAGAGATAATATCTCACAGTTGAATTGGGAATGCCTCAGTATCCCCCCAGTAACCAAGAGGAGGGTGGCTGGAGAGGCCTGGGGGCTTTTTTGATCCAGTTTATTAACCCCATGATCGTCATTGTCATGGATGCATGGGTGGATGGATGGATGGATGGATGGATGGATGGATGGATGGATGGATGGATGGATGGGTGGGTGGATGGATGGATGGATGGATGGATGGATGGATGGATGGATGGATGGATGGATGGATGGATGGATGGATGGACGAATGCAAAAGAACTTTTAGCGAGACCAACAGTTGTTCAGTGAACGAAAAGAACATTTATATGTTTATTCCTCTGTCCGTGCCACTTTTTTTAACAACTTTCATGGAAGCCAAAGAAAAAAGTATGACAGAAACTTTAGCACTGTGATTTTCTTTCTTTTTTTAAAATTGCGCTGCAAAAACAACCTAATATTCCTAGAACTACCCAAATTATTTTTAGGAAGAAAAAAAAAAAATCTGCAGATGAAGCAAGAAAAATCTCCCTGGCTAAAATTCTTAATACTAGAAATGTTTTTATTATTTTTTTTATTTTTAAATAGATAACTGTAAATGTGTTTTCTAATGTAAAAAATTCTTGACTAGATTATTTTTCTATGTAGGCAAAAGAATTGACAGATTTGTTTTACTTTCTTAGAAATCAGTGTTTGTAGTGTGTGTTTTCATCTTTCTTTGCATCAGTTAAGCCCAATAATGAGCAGGAATGTTTGAGCTGAAGGTCTCGCTCTAATAAATGACTTGATGTGGTGTTTGTGCTCCAGGTGAGCGGCAGCCAGCCGTCCATCTGCTCTGAGACCGGGAGGAACCTTTACGACGTGTCTGAGGTTTGTCCCTGGGAGCTGGAAGAAGCTCAGACTCCCTCTGAGGCAAAGACCCAGAAGCATGTGTCCATCGCTCCTGGAGAGACCACTGCAGGCCGCAGAGGCAGCAGCAGCTCGGGGACCACCAAAACCAGTAGGTCCCAGCAGAGGCAAAAAGCCGGGCAGTCTCCGTCCAACAAGCGGCGATCCAAAGAGAAAGGAGGAGAAAGGGAAGATGGGAGGAAATCTCGGCCACCCAGGTCACCGCTGCCTCTCAAGCCAGACGTGAGCGCCTGGGAGTTTGATGAGCAGCCCATGGTGAGAGGAGATTCTGATTCCATCTCTCCTGACAGAATCAGGCGGAAAAAAAGCGTAACGCCCACTGATGGGAAGCCTAAAGGGCTCCACTCGGACCACTCAAAGTCCACAGGAAGTCTTTTACAGCCTCCGTCTCTGATGGTGGAAATTTGCCCTTGGGATTACAACGCCCCCCCCTCACCCAAGCAGGAGAAGACCTGCAACAGTCCCACCACACACAAGAAGAAACGGAAAGGCTCGTCCTCATCCAACCACAAAGAGAAAGGGAGGGAGAAGAGCAGAGAGAGGCGGAGCTCGTCCAGCAAGCCCCCGTCGGAGAGGAGACGGGTGAGCCAGTCGTCAGAGTGCAGCGGGCCAGTTTCAGAGCGGCGGAGGAGCTCAACGAGAGACACAGAGGTGATGGAGGTCAGGAGGTCAGTGGTCTCCTCCCAGGAGACAGAGCACTCGCTCCTAGCGCAGACTAAAAAATCACCAGAGAAGAAGAAAGAGAGCTCTTTGCATGCTGGTCACAGACCTGCAGCCCTGAGCAGCGCTAAGATGGTTGATGTTTGTCCCTGGGACTTTCCAGAGCAAGAACCAGGGGAGAGGGCATGATGAATGGAGTTAGAGTTTTATCTTTTGTAATTACTGAGAGTTTGCACAGCCAACAAAGCAAAGGAATGACGAAATAATGATGTAACATTTCATAAGAAGGTTTTTCTCTTGGTCACTTTTGTAAAAACGCATCGTGAGGAAATGACCATTTATTCTTCTGACATCTCAATGTCACATGACAGACGATGCGACCTCGAGGTCGCTTTCTGAGACATCTGTTTGGGCTGCACTTTTGGTTGCGCATTTATCAGAGATACATGGTTTGTATGTTTTATCACATTTAGTACCTGGAGGAGATTTATACAAGGTTCATATGCGTGTTTACCAGCAGAGCAGACAATCATTCATTCACTGAAAAACCTACGTTAGCTGTTGAACCAAGCTCACCGAACATTCAGCACGTCCCCGTCACACTGCTGATTCCATGTCGAGCACTTTAGACCTACAAAACGGAGAGAGGCGACTGAGGTGAGCTTTCAACAGTAGGACCAAAGCCACAGACGTGGCTGTGATGCCTTACCTTCAGGCCGAATGCATAATTCATGGCATGATAATGACCTATAAGAGAAGCGCAAGAATAACGAAGGACTGTACCATAAACAAGGAAGACTTTTGGTTTTATTAAAAGTTTTTCTAAAAGCCGTCGCATGTGGCCACTTACCAGGCTTCAAATAACTACATGTTTATTGGTCAAACTTGTGCTCAGATATGAGAATGGAAATTTGATGTTGTTGCTTACAGTATTCGTCTACTTACGTGACACATGATGCTTTTACGGTGACGTACACGCGCATTTCAAACGCTGCTGCAGCTGAGCGGCTCTGAATTATCTGTGAGGTTGATATTTGTTCACTGTTTACACTGTACTATCGGTCAGGATGGCCGATCGTGAAAAAAGAAAGAAAAAAAAGAGACACTCTTTCACCACTGGCTGGAGAATCTATAAATGCATTGAATGTGCAGTCAAGTATTTCAGCGACCACATCCCAGTCTGCTTAAGGTGGATGATGTGAATAATGCATTTTGTTCCATATTTGCCCATTTTATCTGCCTGAATGTACCTTCCCTCAAACCACTGAACACACTCAATGGGGGAAAAAAACGAAAAAAAAAACATTTGCATGACCAAAGTTTTTATTTGCTCTAATTTTTTTCTTGCAAAGTATGAGTAATTTATCACTTCAGCATCATATCCAAAAAAAGAGAACAACAACAGTGGGTCTGTCTGTCCTGTGATCAGCCGCCCACCACTGAGGACTCATGCAGCACTGCTCCACTCAGTTCATCTTCATCATGGATGTGTGCATGACAGTGAGAATATGAAAACCACTTAAATCCACCTTAAAGCATAAAATAATCATTGCAGTTATTATGAAATTGTTAGAGGAGGCTTTTAGCATGTGAGATTTTTCAAATCTCGATGTATTTGTCATGCACTGGTTGTGTAACGTGTAAAGGCTTGAGGAAAAATTTAAAAAATGAAATGAAATAAAAAACATGACCCACCAGTAATGTTCACACATTTTTCTGTGACATGGCTTGAGGCTGTTTCAAATGTCTTAATTGGTCCACAACGTACATTTTATGCCTGTTATAAAGTGTGATGTCGTTTCAAAATGTTACAAACTGCTGTAGCATTCACATGGGATTATTTATACCTTACTTTCATATCGTGTTGCATGTACATATGGTAAATAATGTTCTCAATTCTGAATTAAATATTTCTATAAAGCCCATCTCTCTTATTTCTGTTTCACTCCCATGCTCCCTTTATTACTGCTTCTTCGATTTGTCAAAAATCAATGCCATGTGCAGTTCTTAGCCAGCAGACCATGGTTTAAATCAAACATTTCAGTGAGTAAGCATCAATCTGGACTCATCACGTGCATGTTTGAAAACCCAGAAACAACTCTTGAGTTTTATTCAACCCTTCCTGTCTCTCTCACTTCCAAATTATGCTGGAAACATCCAAGTACACCACTGCCTCCACGTGGCGAAAGAAAGATATTTCTTAGCGTTCACTCTCCTCCACGTTTCCCCTGATGAAGCTGAGAGTAAAATCAGAGAAACACTGCACGCTGTCAAATTCCTCCAAGTTAAATTCAAGCCATTTTTGTTTTAGTTTCTCCTTTTCTTTTTTCAGAAGTTAACCGTGAAATGACTGTGGCATGCTGTCAGTTTGGCCGAAGGGAACTGTTTTTTACATTTTAGATAACAAAGCATAAGACTTGAGATGGTTTAGCTCCAAAAGTAGCATTTATTTCAGCTGACCAACACCTGGTACAACGGCATCCCCAATGATAGTAGTCAATTATCTTTAAAAAATGTGGACTCTTGTTAAAACATGTCAAAAGAATTATTTTGACAACTAAAAATCAGTGAAAGTACTAATTAAAGTTTTTTTTTTTTTTTCTTACACAGGCAGGTTGGCCAGTCCTTTCTGCAAACCAGTGTCATGATAATACATGTTTACAATTCAATAAAACAATGTAAAAAACTGTTCTTCACCAGTTAATCTCATTATTGGACTGCCGAACAAGAGGTAATGGAACCACCAGTTATCCATGCACTGGTGGAAGTGTTTCTTTGAAACCACACTCACACTTTAATGGATGACGTCTGCTTTAAAGAGGTCAACTTATAAGTTACCAAGTTTGGTGGAGATGATGACAAGGAAGCTGAATAATACTCTTCTGATTTAGGTCACAGCATCCGACAAATCTGAACAAATCACTGACATATTTTCAAACTTCGCTGGCCAGAACAAACGATCGTGCTGTCAGAGTTTTTAACGTAACATGATTAAAGACAGTCAACCAAAATGTCCCTTTTAAATGTTTCAAAAGTACATCACCCATCAGAGTTGATCTGTCTGCCTTTATTCTTCCACAAAGAAGTTAACTGGAACGAAAGTAAAGAGAAATCCTGTAATCTCTCAAAGGAGTAAATACCACCTCTGTTTTTGGGCCGTCTCGGTCTCAAGTGTGCATGATGAACAAAAGGATGCAGGAAAGTCCCTGAAAATCACTGGAATCTGTGAGAAAGACCACAAGGAGGCATAGACTGTGAAATCGAACATGGATAGCTGTCCTAAAGTGACTATTATTCATTCATTATTATTATTATGATCTATTATTAAAGTGAGTTCCTGCATCAACCCCTGCCTTTCGCCTGAAGTGAGCTGGGATAGGCTCCAACAGACCCCCGTGACCCTGTACTGGAAATAGCAGGTATAGATGATGGATGGATGGGTTTCTGCATCAGCACAGACACTGTTTCTGACATGAGCCTTTATGGACGCCATTCAAGAGGCAGGAATTCCCTCTGTAATTAATGAATGTTAGATTAACTTTTCTAAAGAACATGACAGCAGTGTGGAAAATATTCAGGATTTCCTATACTGGGGCCTGTACACTCAAAATAACTCACTGAGCTTCCAAGTTCTTCATTTTCCATTAGAGCAAATACCCAAATGCACAATTACTGTGAGTTACTTCCATTTTTCATTATCTCACTGATGACATGGGGATGCGCTTGCTTCTGTCTTGAGTAATTTCATTGGATTTTGCTGGCCAAAAAAAACAAACAAAAAAAAACAAAAGAAAAACATATGAAAGTAGCTAGAAGAAGAGGTGTTTAGTAAGTACTAACCAACAACATGGCTTCAAAAAGTTGGGTCTTGAGTAACAAAAGGCTGGAAAAGTAAAGGAAACACCTGTAGGAAGATTTTGAAATAAATTAGGTTAATAACCAACTGCTCAGTGCCATGACTGGGTATAAAATGATTTTCTTAGAGTCATAGACTCCCACAGAGGCAATGATGGGCACAGGCTTTCAAATATTGTTATAAATAAATAAATACATCCACAAATTGTGAAACAATTTCAGAATGATGATCCTCACTGTAAATTTTCAAAGGTTTGGTAGTGAGCCACATAATGTCAAAAGATTTCAAGAATCTGGAGAAGTCTCTGTATTCACTGGGACAAGGACATCAATCACTGGATTTGCTTTTAAAAACAGGATTGATTCTGGAATGGAAACCAGTGCTTGGGCTCAGGGACAGTTGTGGAAATCAAGAAAATCTACCGTCAATAAAAGAAGAAGCTGCACTATGTGAACATGATCCAGAAACGCTGTTATTTCTTGGCCAAACTTGATTCAAAATACACTCAGAAAAAGTGGGAATCTCTACTGCTGTAAGGCAAATAAACATTTTAAATTTTTTTTTTTTGGATTTATATAGGTTTATAAGATTGAATGAAATAAAACAAATATACTGCACAGAGTCAGAGAAACGCACAGAGAGGAGGACCATAATAAAACTGTAGTTGTCCTGCCCTCAGCTGCAGTGACGTCATCACCACTGCAGCAGCTGCAGCAACAGCCCATCCTCATCCTCACCATCCTGACAGGCTCAGTGTTCAGCCACGCAGCATCAGGGCAGCAGACAGCTGTAACTCGTCACGTCATCAGTGGAGAGACGACAACAAACAAACAAACAAGCAAACATGGGCAACGTGCAGGTAAGAAAACCGGATCAACATCCGCGCTTCAACACGAAACTGCGTCTAAGGTGTTATTTTCATCCACATGTGTTATTTTTAGCCGGAAAAAGTTTGTATCGATCCAGCAGGACCGTCGTCAACCTTGAAAGGCGCAGAATCAGTTAGAAAAGCCTCACTAAAGTGTTGCAAACTGCAGACTGTGTCTGAAGTATCGCATTTTGTAAAAGAGTCTCATCTTTTTATAAGTTTCTTTTTTCTTTGGCTTCGTGAGACAAACAGAAGACTTTCTGTCCCAGCGGTATGTTTTATAAATGACGCAGTTACAAAAAGCAGACCAGACCTGGTGACCGGATGAAACGAGGAGTTTCCGATCCATAAAGCCTCATTGTTGCAGCTCAGGGTGGGCGAGGATGCTGGACGCTGCTGCTGCGGCCTCATGACTCAGCCAGCACGCAGGCGGCTCCCTGATCCTGCAGACTAATTACCAGGATGCAACTCCACAACAAATCCTTCAGGGCCTCGCCCTGCTGTCTCACCACAGACATAATAATGTGGCTTTGAAACTGTGACACAGAAGCTTCTAGTTGCTTTTATTTTGGCTGCATCAACACACAGTTTACCTGAATATGTACTGTCTCTTCTTTTCTTTTATCCTGTAGCCCACAATAGTTCCATGTGAGGACTTTGATGTCACAGCTGATATAAAATCCATTAGAAAAGCATGCAAAGGTTTAGGTGAGTACCTGTGAGTTTCACCTGTTACTTTGCATTATCCTGATTGTCTTCATTCATTATTACTTCAACTTGAGTTGAAGTTGATAGAACATCTAACACAATTAGGGACAATAGTATGCCAAATAAAACAGATTTTATAGTGTGGTACCTGAAAAAACACACCTTGGCACAGGTACGGCACAGGTGAAGACATATGGAGTCTAAAAGTGTAACGTTTTACTGTGTTAGAAATCCTCTTAAATCAACATATTATGTCTTTCTTGCTTTGTGTTTTTCAGGAACAGATGAAGAGACCATAATCCAAATCTTGGCCAGTCGCTCTGCAGCTCAGCGTGTTGAGATCAAACAGGCTTACTTTGAAAAGTATGATGATGTGAGTACCCACCCTCCTCTCCTGCCCTGCTCTGTGGTTTTCAGACCAGATTCAGCCGCTAATCCTATAAGCACTGTGATCTTCTAGGAGCTGGAGGAGGTCCTGAAGAAGGAGCTGACAGGAAGCTTTGAGAAAGCCACCGTGGCCATGTTGGACGCGCCCCACGTTTTCTTCGCCAAAGAGCTCAGGAAGGCCATGAAGGGGGCGGGCACTGACGAAGCGGTGCTGGTCGAGGTCTTGTGCACCGCCACAAATGAGGTGTGCTATTGTTGGGTACTGACCACCTGAGCATTTTATGTTTATGTCAATTAGCATTAAAGATTAAAAAAGCATTAACTTAGCCATATTTTAGTTGTCATGTCTATGTTCTTTCCTACTTGTACTAGTCCTACTAATCTAAAAATCTAAAATCTAATCTATCTAATCTAAAAATCTAAAACAAACAACAAAAAAAAGTCTCTGGACTTCTGAGTTTCTGACTTCTGAATTCTGAGTCAATGAACTCAGGATCAGAAGTGGGACTTTCTCCTCTACGACAATTAAATAAACAAATAGTTTTATTATTTTATAGAGTTTCATTCATTTTGCAATTGTGGAGCAAAATATTTGAAAGCTACACAGAGTAAGCTATATGAGACAAAAACAAAGCAAATGAAGGACAAATTTTGTTTGTTGCATCATAATTAAGAGAAGGTTCAGAACTATCTCAGCTTATTTAAAAATGTAGTTAAAAAAAACGTTAACCTGATTCTCTGCTTCCTTAAATTAACTCTGAGCCAAACTCCAGTTACAGTAAAGACATGCACATTCACATTCAGGTGTGATTACTGCTTTACTGGAGCATTACTAACCCTCCTGCCAGTGGAAGATTCATAAAAGTCTATCTGCTGAATATGACAAAGATCAGATAAGAGATTTTTTTTTTTATTCTGTAACATCTGTAAGCTTTTGTAACAAAACACATAACACTGTAATTGTAAATAAAAAACACTGAGTCGTTTAGATCGTATTAAATACTGCGACAGAGATCTGATCTGCTGTTTGTCATCAGAAGACATGCATCATGTTCAGTAATGAAGTTTCAGAATAGACGAGGGAAGAAGACAAATTGACAGCATCTACAGAGATGAAGTGCTGCTTCACAGATAAAACTCTGTTTCTAACTTTACTGATCCTCATTTTCCTTTTTTCCCAACAGGATATTATGAGCTACAAGGAAGCATATGTACAGGGTAGGTTTTCATCTGTGTTGAGTCATAAAAAAATAGCTCACAATGTTCATTTCATGCTGGAAAATGCGGCCCGTTTAACCACCACACTGACAGCTTGAATTAGCTTGTCATCGCGGTTTAAAGACTCGTTTGCTCCTGTCTCCCTGTAACTCGAGCCTTCTTGAGGTCAAATTTGATTCTTTTGAAAATCTTTAATTCCACATTCTACCATGCAGATGTTGTCCATCTGCCTTTGGGTTTGTGAGTAGACTTTGTCACCAGAATGAGGCTTTGCTTCTTTCTCTTCAGTGCATGAGCGTGACCTGGAGGCAGATATTGAGGATGACACCAGTGGAGATGTGAGGAACCTGTTGATCTCTCTGCTGCAGGTAGGAAGCTGGTGCTGCTTAAATCTTGGTGGAGACTTTAAAAACTGAAATGTGCCCTCCCCCCCAGCCCTCCTCTCATGATGACTTGTACAATTGTTCTCCGTGATGTGGCTCGCCCACTCACGCATTCATCACATTGTTTTGGCATGCTTTGGCCTTTTGCGGAATCTCCACTTATCTCACTGCTGCCACCCTTTTCTGCTTCCTCTTTTTCCTTCCTTAAGAATAAACAGAGTGATTCCATGTTTTGCTGCACAGCCATGCCATTCCATTTAGCTTCAGTGGTTATAAATTCCCCTTTAATGTGGAGTGTATTCATTTCCTGATGTTTTACCTGTACGCTGCACTAACAATTTGTTCCCTCACCTGTTCCTCATCCTGAACCTCTTCCCATCTCTCTCCCCTAATCTTCATCTCCTGCTTCTTTTTCAGGCAAGCAGGGACGAAGGCTACGAGGTAGATGAGGGCTTAGCAGAACAAGATGCTGTGTCTTTGTTTGAGGTGCGTTCTCAGATGATGTCTCTGCTGCATGATTTTATAAACTTAAGGGACATGCACTAGTTTCCCATAAAAGGGCACCTTTACGAGCAGAAATGTTCCCAGTCACTTTGACTGAAGCAGCTAAATCTGAAAATGTGTCACGCAGCATCATCTTGCAAAAAGGTGGGACAGAACTGCCAGAGCCAACAGCAGAGCCAATGGATAGCTGTCTCTCAAGCACGTCAACTGACGTTCAGGCATCTGATTGGTCAGATTTTATGATCAGAGATTATGATGGATGTAAATTTATAATCACAGACGAGAAAAAAAAAAATCTGAGGCTGTAATTCTGCTGCAACGTTGTCACTTTTAACATGGGACTCAATGGAGATTTGCTCTGTGTTGGAGCCAGCACCTAGTGGTCAGTGGAGGAGCTGCAACACAGCGTACTTCCTGGTTGAGCTTCAACCCAAAGGTGGGGTAGTTGCCTGTTGATCTGGATGAGAACAGTAGAAATACCCAGATGTGTGTTGCTCCTCCCATTTTATTCATCCAGTGTAGACTTATGCAGACTTGAGCCGGAAAAGTATCCCAGAATGCATTTGTTTCAACCATCAGCAGCAATGGTGGAGGAGAATGAAGTAAAAGAGTGTTATAACTTTGTTTCATAACAGTTTGTAGTTTTAAGATATTTTCATGCGAGAATGGAGTTTTTAATAATTTCAAATTTGTGGTTAATTGATCAGTCTACTTGAAAATGAATCCAACGTCACCTGAGCGTTTTTCTTTTAACATCCACTTTATTTATAGCACAGCTGAAATAATTTATTTATTTAATTAAAAAAAAAAAAAAAAACAAGCAAAAAAACAACATATAACATTACAGTGAGAGACACTTTTGCCACAAAAGTTCATGGTCTGTTCTGAGTTGCGTTAAATGTTAGCCTGCTAGCTGAGCTGTGATGCTAACAAGTACACAGCTGTTCCAGTTGCAGAAAGGCTGAACTCCCGTCCTCGGAAGTTCATACTTGGCAAGTACAACTCAGGAAAATGTACTTCGAAGAACATGAGTACAGACAAGGCGGACTTGGAAGTGAGAACTGTCCCAGCTTTTCCGTCTTTCTCCTCCCAGTTTCATGCTGCTGTTACTCAGTCTCAGAAGTGGGTAGCACAAAGCTGCGGGTCAGACTGCAAGAAAGTCAACTTTAAGACTGCAACTATCTGCAATGAGCAGAGCTGTAACAAATGTGTTTCAAAGCAACGGGAGACATTTAATTGCTTCAGGAAATTGCATGTCTTTGTAAGTCTGATCAGTCTGATCCAGCGTAAGTCCACCCATCTCAGCTTTTTTGTGAAATCTCTGCACTGTCTTTTGTAGTGTTGTGTTATGTTTGTGGAGTTACACAACTTATGTAACATGCTTCACATTTTGAGAATATGGCAAAATGGTATACTGCTGAGTCATGCTAGGAGCATAGCTGTCCGTAGCTCAGTAACCACTCACAGAGCTACTAGCATAGATGCATCTCCTTATCAAAGTTTCAAAAAGTCATTCTTAAATGTCAACACTTAATACCTTAAAGTAGATAGGATACATATAACACTTCAGGACAATTCACCAATTCAGTCTGGCAAATATAAATGTTTCTTCCAGAGCACAAGCAGCCTGAAACTTTAGCATAGCACCACACTGCAAAAACTGATTTCTAAGATACTTGTTTGAAGAAAAATGGTCTTATTTTAAAAACATACATCTCATTTTTTAGAATTCTAGCCAAGCATTTATTTCATACCCCATTGGCAGATTTTTGCTTAATATAAGACATTTTGACTAGATTTAGGAATGTTAGGATATAGTATTCCAAAAGAAAAAAAAATGCTTGGCTAGAATTCTAAAAATAAGACCATTTTTCTTGAAGCAAATATTATTATTATCTTCTTTTTTTTTTTTTTTTTACTTTCTTAGGAATCAGTTTTTGCAGTGCAGAAACAAACAGGATCAACTTCTCCTGAGGTATTTTAATTCAATATTAGCTCATTTTGATTTAGATGTCAGCAACACGTCTTAAAGTTGGAACAGGTGCAACAAAAGACTTTAAAAGTAACTGGCACAAATTAAAAACAAATGGAGGAGCATTTGATAACTAACATATAAAAGGAGCATTTCATAGCCTCTCAGCTTCTCAGTTTCAACATCTGATGTGTTCTATGTTTTATTTGGAGTAAAATATGGGTTTATGAGATTTTCAAAACATTGCATTGTGATTTTATTTACATTTTACACAGTGTCCCAACGTTTATGGATTGGAGTTGTATTTATTTTACTTCTAACTGGTTAAAAGATGGTAAGTCTATCCAACGTACGTAAAAACTAAAATGGGTGCTTAGAAATGTCTGAGTATTTTTTTCCTGTTCATGTCCATTTCAGGCAGGAGAAGGCAGGTTTGGCACCGACGAGTCGACCTTCACCTACATCCTGACACACAGGAACTACCTGCAGCTTCAGGCTACTTTTAAGGCCTACGAGTCGGTACGTTCAGCTCCACATTGCAAGAAAATCCTTCTTTTTGCACAGTTTTTAATTAGCTGAATCCCCCACCCCCCCACTGTGTCTTTTTTCTGCAGCTTTCAGGGACAGACATTTTAGACACCATTGACTCTGAGGCCACGGGAACTCTAAAAGAGTGCTACGTCACTCTGGGTGAGTGGGAACTAGATAATTCACAAGTCACTTCAGAATCCCATCTGCTTTCACTTGTTTTATAAGTAAATGTTGCCATTGTGTGTGTGTATGTGATTTATAGTGAGGTGTGCTAAGAACCCACAGTTGTACTTTGCACGGCGCCTTAATGCTGCGATGAAGGGACTGGGCACAGATGAAGACACGCTCATTCGCATCATCGTAGGACGCTCTGAGGCAAGTGTGCATGCATGACCTGGGGTGTAATTATACCTTTTTGAAGGTGTTACTCTTATTCTGAAGCAAAATTCCGACATCTAACTGCAACTATGTGGTCCTCATTCCTGACTGAATGTAAACAAACTGCCCCAACAGCTTACTTTTTTTTTAAATTTATCATTATAGCATCTTTGATGGAAGAAGCAAACTCTTCTAAACAATCCTCCATATAATTATAAATAAATATGGTGATTGTCACATGATGAGAAAGTTCATTAATTCTGTCATCTATGGCAGAATGGTATATAATTTCACCACAATGTCTCCCCCTAGTGTGTACTGTGAAAGTGGATGAAATATTAGAACAGAGAGATACGATCTATATGACCTTAACAATGGACTCAAAACTCAATTTGTTTCAGTTCAATGATATTTCAATACTCCCAGTAGGACCATTATACTATACTATTATAATGTTAAAAAGTTAGTCATTAGTATCAAAGAAGGATCTCCTGCACTGGTCCGTACTGGAGAAAAGTCGAAGAAGCTTCTGGCTGAAGGCAGTCGTCTCAGTCCTGTGTTCGTGAGAGCATGTGCAGCGTTGTCCATTTTATTTAGCAATTCTTGCAACATCTCTTTTCTCTCGTAATAAACTCCAGAACAGCCTTCAGCACAAAGTCAGACTTCTTTATCAGTTACTTTGAGCCACTTGTAGATGTGTACATTAAGGCAACAGAAATGGAACTTTAGCACATTTGACTTCCTGCAGCATGAAAAAACGAAGCTGAGATTATCAACAGCTAATTGTTATAGAGCCCTGTGGAACTGTAACAATGACCTGACGAGCACAACAGTGAGACATTCTCTTGCAAAGAGCTCATTTCATGTCGATCCTGAGGAAGATGCAAGGCTGTGTTTAAAAAATGTCCTCCCCTTCATTCTAGTGTTGA
Organism: Arrhamphus sclerolepis; assembly: GCA_037176975.1. Classification (NCBI taxonomy): domain Eukaryota; kingdom Metazoa; phylum Chordata; class Actinopteri; order Beloniformes; family Hemiramphidae; genus Arrhamphus; species Arrhamphus sclerolepis. The sequence continues at coordinate 5,245,593 of JBAMYA010000009.1, forward strand.
CTTCTCAGTGAGTCGGTCATTAGTTAATGCAGTTGTGCTGACATTCATGGCTGTCATTGATATTTTCTGACCAACTCAGCACAACTCTTCCTCAGATGTTCCAGCTCTGATGAGGTTTGTCTCCTCCTCTATATGAGCTGCAGAACATTTAGTTACAATGATATGCAAATAAAAAACCCTGAATGCTGTGACTTTTGTTTCTCTGCAGACTGTACAAACCCGATGTTGCGTTTATGTGAGCTACAACAGTGGGGCCATTATAGCTCTAAAAGTAGCTGTTTAGGAATGTATTACTTGTATTAGTTCTTATGTCTGATGTCTAGACGATGTCTGAGATGTCTATACCTGTCCACCATCGATGTGACATTCCGTAACTCTGATTCGTGGAAGCAAAATGATCATGCACGGTACAACGTTTATGGCAGAACTGAAGGACGGGATTTCACAGGTGTCCCTCATATTGACCAGTGTTACACTGCTGAATCAAATGAAGAAAGCAAGTTTAGATTTTTTTTTTTCTTTAAAGTAATATTTCAATTAACACTAAACAAATTTGGGGTGCTCCTACACTGTTTTCAACCCACAGGTTGACCTGGAGACGGTGAAGGACATGTACCTGGAGAAGTACGACGTAACCCTGAAAGATGCCCTGGACTCGGAGTGTGGCGGAGACTTCAAACGCCTCCTCATTGAGATCCTGCACTGAAACATTGTGCGCCTTCCTCCTCCTCCAAGCCTTAATCAACCACGACACAAACAACTCCTTCCTCTCTGCTCTTCCATCCCTTCACTCTTCACTGGTGTCACTCATTCTCTCCACCACTTCTTACTCTCTGAGACAGCCAGTTGTCTTTACAGCACGGACCAAAAACTACCACAATAACCGTCAGTTCAGTGTTGCCGTGTGATAAACTTGACATGTAGTAGTTGTAATAGTTGAGGTGCAACAGATTCAGCGGTCTTATGGAACTTGTGCATCATAGCTTCATGTTCACATTCTTATCCACAAAGGTATTAGTCAAACCATTTTACTTTAACATTTTCAGCTGTGGGGCGCCATGTCAAGCTCTGTCCAAAGCTGCAGACATTAAGGACCTGCAGATACTCAGTGTAGCTTGTCTGTTGTCCACTAATTTAAACATTTGCCTCAAGGATCTTGTAAGATCATAGTGATGCAACTACCTTTCTGCTGCAACACTAAGTGCCCAGTCATCATTCTTTACAGTTTATTATACCTGAAAACATTAAAGTCTAATCTTTTTTTAATCAAAGGCTAACATTTTAAGGACTCACCAGTGGCTTTTTATAGTCGCATCCCTACATGCTAAATGGGATTTTTAATTAATCTGTTTCCATTCACACCTCACAAGCTGCCTTGTTCTCACATTTATACACACTGTCAAGTAACATTCTGTGTTCTTGTTGTCAGTCAATGATTTTTACTGCAGAAAGTGATTCTGAGAAGCTTTAATCTGTAATTCCTGACCTGCAATCACTCAAAAAGTCGCCCACCCACTGTTGTCTCCACTCATATTATTATATATGTAATTTAATATACTGTTGTCTTGCCACCTAGCATATAGTGCATTTTAAAGTAAATATTTATGTGATATTGTAATGATGTTTACTGTACAAATTTAAACATATCTATTAATACATTTTAACCACACCAGAAGGAGTCTTCTTTATTTCCTGTAGAGGGCAGCGTTGCATTTGTTTTTAGAAAAAAAACAACACTTTTTTTTGTAGGTAAAAGTAAAGCTTTATACAGAGTTATTTTACTACCATTTATAAACCAGAACACTACAATGTTGTTTACTGGTCAGCACTATCATAATTTCCTGTAACAAACTATTGCTTACTCAGATGTATTTATAGATTTCCAGCATTTGGTACTGTTTTATGTTGTTTGTACTGGTGGCCTCTGAGCCACGGCTGCAGATGTTGGTTTCTCCAGCATTTAACCCGAAATGTTTTTGATTTTCCTCAGAGCACAGAAACTGCGGTGTGCTTCTCGCCAAGTTAAAAGTTGATGGCGCAGGAGAGGAGTTCAAAACAAGTGTGAACTGCTTCCAGATGGGTTTACAAGCAGCCTCGGTGTCGCTTCTTTCTCAAAACGTCTTATGGCTTCTTCAGTGATTACTATTTCTTTCAGTGTAGAGGGCAAGATTTAGAGCCCACCTGCTCTCCTCCCGCTCTTGCTACCTGTATACCCACAGTCTGTGCACCATATGTGGTCCAATTCAGCCCTCATACCAGAGTCTGGCAACCCATTTGTCTGGAGACGTGTGTTCAACACGCATGTTGACCCTTAAATGCTGAGGTTCAGGTTCCATGCACACACATTTGGTTTGTGCTGGCTTTTTTTCCCCCTTTTTTGAGGAAGCTACTGTGATGGTAGGAAAGGGAATGAATATTCAGTGCAAACCGAAAACACTTTACACTGAGATATCATCATAGTATAAACACCCGCACCTCCCAATGAAACCTTCATACAGAACACAGATGCATATTTTGTCCATCTGTACTTTGTTACTCACAGAGACGATGTGGTTGGCCAAAAGTCATACCAGACAAAGCCCCAGAATCTGTACAATGCAGCTCTGACCTTTTTCTTTAAATATTCATCTTTCTTATTCTAATGCAACTCATAGAACCAATTATCCTTCATTCTGGAGGCAGTTGCAGTTTACATCTGCTCTTTCTTTTATATTAACGAACTCAGGTCTGCTCATCGTCTGTGGCCTACCATCAACGTTTTTGACAAAGGATGCAGATTCTTCGTACAATAGGATTAGGCCATGAGATGTGCAGCAAATTGTTAATTTATAACAACAATCTGGTGAAGAAGCTCTGAACAAGAGAAGACAGGGGACCTTGAGGCTCCATATCTGCCTGTAAATATTTATACCCAGTGGTTTGTGATTTATTGACTAACTTAAAGCACACTTTGACCTGGAAGTTATAACTTCAAAGACCAAAAAAAAAAGAAAAAAATAACATCAAGTTGGTCTCCTGATTTTTATTGAACATGTGCCGAGGATCATAGTGTGGTTTTTGATGTTGAGCCAAAGCAGCGCGGTACTCTGGGACTGACTGGTAGTAATGAGCAGGAAGGCCGTTAGCAGGTTAACTTCCCGGTTAATATACATTCAACGGATGAAATTAATGATAAAGGATCTGCTCTTTGATGACTAATAAGAAACACCTGGTGGCCGGTGGGACTAGGAGAGAACCTTGATTTAGTCCCCAAGTCTCTATTTGGCCTGCCAGGACAAAAAAGTCATGAATAGACCAAAATGATGTTTCTTATCGCCATATTTGGGAGATTTGGGATAAAACTGTCTCCACTCAGATAAGAGAATTAGTGATTTTGAGCAGGAAATAATGCAAATGTTTCCTGTTAATTCATCTTCCCACTTTATTAACATAGCCATGTCCTCATAATTTAAAATGAATGCTAAAATGCATGGAGCCAGTGCTATTAAAGCTAAAGCATGCACATTTCTGTAACGGTTAAAACACCACAATAATAATAACAATACAAAAATCTTGGTCAATGAACTTAAATGTGTTTGAACAAGGGTGTACATTTACTTGTGACGTTGACGTGAAAATAACCAGCCAACATTTGACCGTATAATTAAATTCTTGATACATGATAAAACATCTTCAGCCTTCTTATGTAAATAAATAAATAAATAATTCTATGCTACTTTTTGGTTTATTCCTTTCTGAATACTGAATAGGTTGATGTTAATGCATATGTTTGTATAGGCAAGACAAGTTTATTTGTTTATACAGTAAACGCATAGAAAATGGAAGAATAAAGAAGACTGAAAACTATGCAGTAGAAGTTAGGATACACTTAAAGTGGAGCATCGGAATTAAAATGGATTGAAGTTAAAAACTGAAGTCAAGATGTTTTGAGCTTAAAAGCTGAATTCTGCTTCTTCATGTTTGGTTCTGATTCTGGGGACAGAGAGGACCTGAGTGGTCTGGGAACAGAACTGGGGTTAAGCAGACCTGTGAAGATACAGTTGCAGTAATCACGTCCAATGAAGTGCAGATAAGTTTTTCATGATCCTACTGAGACATAAATCCTTTTAATCCTGGAGATGTTCCTCAGGTGATAGACGGCTGACTTTTTAATTTTCTTTACCTGTCTCTAAAGATTCAGATCTGGGTCCAGGACTAAACCCAGATTTCAGGCCTGATCAGTGGATTTTAACTGGAATAACTGAAGCTGTGTGCTGACTCTTAATAACTCTTCTTTAGGTCCAAAAACAACTGTTTCATTTTTGTTTCTGTTCACCTGAAAATATTATGGCACGTCCACTCACTGGTTTGTTCTCTGCATCCACTCAACACTTGTGTGGGTTCACAGTCACCTGGTGACATTGTGATGTAAAGCTGAGTGTCATCTGCATAGTTATGGCAGCTTATTTTCCTGTTGGTTATAATCTGAGCTAGTAGCTAGCAGTAGCTAGTAGCATGTAGATGTTAAACAGGAGGGACCCTAACATGGAGCCCTGGGGAACTCTGCATGTAGTTTTTGTCAGCTTGGGTGTAAACTTGCCTTTTGACAGAAAGTAATCTTTGCCCTTCAGGTAACCAAAGTACCTGAAAGTCCAGCCCAGTTCTCCATTCACTCAGGTAATATAGCTACTTGTGGTCCAAAGTATAAAATACTGAAGTCCAATAATACGAACACTGTGGTTCTTCCACAGTCTGTATTTTAATCAGATGTCGCTGAAGACCTTATCAAGGGCAGACTCAGTGCTGTGGTGTGCATGAAAGCCTGACTGGAAACGTCAAAGCAGCTGGTCAGTGTAAGGAAGTTATTTAATTGTTGAATCACAGCTTTTTCAATATCTTTTCTGATGAAAGGAAGATTTGATATGGGTGTTTTATTTTGCATTAGCAACCAGTCCATCACAATCTTGTACTGGTAATGAATGACAAAGAAGCCATTTCAAAAAAGCTGTAAAACTTAACTTCAGCCATACTGCAGTTGGCATCAATAAAACTCAGCCACACACACTCTGTATGACTCAGAGGCCCCCACTGAATCCAAAACGCTGCAACATAACTGAAGGTGTCCAGTCAAGTTGACAGGCTCTCATAAACATACAAACACTAGCCAACAAAATAGAAAAGATAAATCTCCAGAACTGAGTGTGTGGTTGTTTGTCATCTGTGTGTCCCCCTGCTTTGTCCTTCAATCGTTGGTCTCATTTGCAGACCTCCGTGCTAACACCAGGTCCTTACACAGACGTATGGTACAGCAGCAGATCTGGTAAAACTCATTTTTATTGCATATAGAGAAAAAACATCAAATATACATTTCATTGCATTTTAACCTGACAATATATTGTAAAGATTTAATTAAATAAGTTTATTCTTGGGCCTTACTGTCTTGTTACGTCTATATGTACTCACTAAACAAGGCATGCAGAAGATATTCACAACATGGTAGCTATGATTATGATCTTAAATAACGCGCTCATGAATAAAAACCAGCATTAGCAAACTGCAAAATCTGCAATCACAAAGGAATTGACCTGAAGGTCCTTCGGCATCAGCGTAGTAACTGAGTTACATAGATAAAAGACAGATGAATGAAAAACATGGACACTTGGAAAATAAAAAACAGAAAGTTCAAGCATGAGTAATTCTTTCCATAAGAATGCAGCTAAATATAGATGCTAAGAGGAATTATTATGAGCCTGTTTGTGCTAAAATAGTGATATTTTATATATAAATAGTGACATAATGACTAGTATTACATTTAATAAAAATTAGTGACGCCCACTATTTGCTTTTAATCCATATTTAAAATGTTTGAAAAGGTGCAATTAGAGAAAGGTTTATAACCACAAAATCATCAAGCTCATGGTGACATTTCAGTTTGGTAAAATATGTTTGTAGACTAGGAAAAGGAAATAGCTGACTTTTGAGCCCTATTATGAATCTGAGGGGACCATGAATGTTAGTTTCACTGATGTTTAGAGCATAACACTGTTCAAAGACGGGTATAATATGGTGCTAGCCATAATTCATAACAGAAGGTAAGTTTAGGTGATATATGGCTCGCTGCATACTTCAAACTGAGCAAGAGCCAGGTTGAAGATCTGTTCAGGCAGCTGTTAGAGTACAAGCCTCATCACTGCAGCTCAAGAAAAGTAATCTGTTAAAAAAAACTAAAAGACGGTGACATACGTTTTCACTTCATTGTCACAGAAACTGAACTCATTTAAATCGAAAAAGACAACCAAGCAGCAGCAAAAGCTCCAACAATGACTCTTCACAAACAATCTTTCAAAAAGAAAAGAAAAACAACAAATCTGGTCCTAAGAATGTTATGTTTGTTATACACAACTTTACTTCTGATTTCCTAACTTAATATCACGTTGCAGTCTGGAGGCATAGCTTAGACACCAGGGTCAAGCGGACCCGGCTGCACAGAATCAACAAACAGGCTATTTTGTAATAGGGAAATCTTTCCACCTCCCACCCTAAAGGAATCCTAAAGGTTATGGTGGATCTGTTTGGTTTCTCATTGACATTCAGGTCAGCTGCTTCCTCCTTATCCAATTTCAAATGAGTAAGATGAAAGGGGTGTCAAGCAAAATTAATTGTAGACAAAGAAGTTCATAAGGGTGGTGAATTTAAAACTGTACACTAATTTGAACTTAAAACCGTACACTAATCTGAATTTAAAACCGTACACTAGTCTGAACTTAAAACCGTACACAGATCTGAATTTAAAACCATGCACTAATCTGAATTTAAAACCGTACACTAATCTGAACTTAAAACCATACACTAATCTGAATTTAAAACCGTACAATAGTCTGAACTTAAAACCGTACACAGATCTGAATTTAAAACCGTACACTAATCTGAATTTAAAACCGTACACTAATCTGAATTTAAAACCGTACACTAATCTGAATTTAAAACCATACACTAATCTGAATTTAAAACCGTACACTGATCTGAATTTAAAACCGTACACTAATCTGAATTTAAAACCATGCACTAATCTGAATTTAAAACCATACACTAATCTGAATTTAAAACTGTACACTAATCTGAATTTAAAACCGTACACTAATCTGAATTTAAAACAGTACACTAATCTGAATTTAAAACCATACACTAATCTGCTACAACAGTAAAACCACCTGCCTGACACAGTTATGGCGCAAAAAAAACAGTTCTGACCCATTTGGTGGCAGAATATCTGTAGTTGTCTTGTGGTGTCAGGTCCAAAAACTGTGGCAGCACATCCTTTGGGTTTGAGGGTGGGGCCCCTATGATGTATTAGAATATGGTGAGACGAGAGGTCAGTCCAAAACGGTGGGCTCTTTCTTGTGTTGCTGTAGTCTTTTCTGAACTTGTGTGTGTGTGCGTGTGTGTGTACGGCATGTTGTCCTTCTGGAGAGCATTCTCCTGTTGAAGAGTGCCTTACCCAAGTGTGAATGTTCAACAAAGACATCTAGCTAGGTGACATCCACGGCCTCATGGTTCCCCAGCAGAACACTGTAATGTGCTAAGATGATCGCCCTTTTCGGTTTTGATGTTGTGGCTTGCTTGTGTAAAAAGAGACGGCGTAAACGTTGCCTTGTTTCATCACGCAGCCACCCAGAGGACTGACACCCCACTTCCTGTTTGGTGGCTAATCTGGTTGACTCGTCCACGCACACAGTCCAGTATGAAATAAACAGCCGTACCATTGTGAACTTGAAAGGACGCCCGAAGACTCACGCTGGCCCAGTGGCTGCCTTCTGGCATTTGACCAGCAACCTGCTGGGACAGAGGCACGGGACGAGACCCCTCTACCTCATGGCCCCCTCCTGATACCTCAGAATTACTTCGCCTGAGCAGAGTCACCTTGACCAAATTGCAGGAGTGTATGAGTTTGAGGTCCAGGGCCACACTCACTGTGCCACTTTCCCTGAAAACAAAATCCCGCCTTTGGTTTGTGGATCCCTTCCCCATTAGACCCATCTGGGAAACCTGGGGGCTGGTCTGGTGAAAGAACAGAGGTTTGTTTCGAACTGCTCCAGAGGGAAGGCTGGTGCTTGCCACCGAGGCAGACAGAGAGGAAGAAATTGCAGCAGGGACCCAAAACAAACTTAGAAGACTGATTCCTGTCTCGTCACCAAAGAAGCGTACATTGCACTGGGCAGGAGAGAGGATCTCAAAGCCAATCGAGTCACCAGGACTGACTTCAGCGGCTCCAGACAGAGATATGGATGTGTCCCGGTAGTGGACGCCCGATTTGAAGACACGGAGCAACTCCATGGCAGATCCATTATTGTTGAGAAACGCCACGAGCTGGAAGCCATCACTGACACACGCCTGGCCCATAGAATACAGAGCCTGCTGGAATACAAAACGCACCGTGCCACTCTCTGTGAAACGAATCCCACGACTGTCATGGGTCAGCCCTACTACGTACGGGTCAGAAGTGGAGGTGATGCGGAAGACTGGACGGTAGTTGGTGTGGTAATGTGCAGAAACCACTGCCTGTGCTGTCATAGCAACAGCCCCAGTGTCATGAGAGATCCAGAGGAGGCTGAGCGGCTCTGCAGAGGGCTCATACAGCTGCAGGCCTTCACTGCTTTGGTTACAATGATGGCTGGCGCTCCGGAGGAAGAGGGACATGACGTGACCTGGGGCGACCTCAACCACTCCACTGATGCTAACACTTTGGAGAGACCTCCTCTCTTGCTGCTCTACTCGTATGCCGCTCAGTTCGCGTCCCTCTGTGCCATCTGTGTTGTTCACACGTATACCCAGCTGGATAAAGCTGCGGCAGCCATGACTCACTGCCAGACTCCCATCCAGCCAGACCAGACCATGCTGCCTCAGTACGAGATGCCCATCCTCAGATGAAACCAGACCTGCATCTCTTCTTCCCTGGATGTGAAGCTGCACGCTGGGGAAGGCATGAGCCTGGAAGCGGTTTTCTTTCGTTCCTTGCAGACTCAGATCTCCTGCCCAAGAAAGAGACAAGGCACTACTGCCAGGAGCAGGACCAGAGCAGATCGAGTCTGTGACAAAGCTGCAGGGAGAAACCATGGAATCCCCATCACACTCGTTGCAGGCCTGACACTCGTCCATGTCTGAGTTGAAGAAGTAGCCATGACTACACATTCCATGGTTGGCGTCTCTTATAGTCATGCCCTGACACCTGAATCCACCTGGTTGTACCAAAGTAATGGAAACAAGATGGGGAGACCTGATTTAATCATTTTTATAAAGTCATATTAATAACATTCCAGTTCTTCAGAAATGCAAGAACAGGTAATGTATGGTAATGCTAGCCAATATAGGCTAACAATATTAGCAATTATCAGACAGTAAATCAAAGTACCTGGAGTGTTGATACACTTGTGTTGATCTCCGCACAAACCAGCTACTTCAAGACATTCATCTCTGTCCTGGAACGACAACAAAACTCGCTTTTTTATCACCAGCTTCATTGGAAAGAAAAGAAAACCAACATCTTTACTACTTCCAAGTTCCATCAGAGGTTGAAACAAATTGTAATCTTTGACAAATAACCACTGCATTTCTTCTATAACTTAAAATATTTTTTATGACATTAAGAGGAAAAATATATTTCATATTGCTCAACAACAAAACTCTGATTGTCCAGTTGCCACTTCTGCATTGTGATTGACACAAAAAAAAAAATTGAAAAGATCAAAGTGCTAACCTGGCAAATCCTGTCTGCGTGGACTGAACACTGGGCCACCAGAAAGAAACCAGGAGGACAAACCGTGCACTTCTCACAGCGAGGACGGCCGCTGCTGTAGCCACAGTACTCCTCAGGTCCACATCTGCCACAGGACAGCTGGTGCTGACCCACCTGATGGTAGCAAACACAGAAACTCACTGAACCATAGTTATTAAGCAGATGCCATATATAGAGACAGGGAAAAGTATGTGAACCCTTGGAGTTAACTGGTTACTGGCTAGCTGGTATTCATATGCCATAAAATATGAAGGACAAAAAAGGAAGACATCAAACTTCATTTGACAGCAATAACGGGTGAGCAGTTTTAGGAGGAATTTTTAACTGCTTCAGCTCAGACATTTGGAAGATGTCTAGAGTGAGTGCCTCCTTAGAGCTCATGCCACATCATCTATGTGGGGTCCTGGTCTGGACCCTAACCCTGGGAAAGCAAAAGGTGAATTTTCTTTTCCTGGAGCCATTCGAGGGTTATCTACTGCTGCATCATGCATCTTTTAAGTTTCAGGTGTCAGACAGTTACCCTGGATATTCAGAATATTTTCATAAACTTGGAAATTTAATTTTTTTGTCTTCACCACAGCAAGTTGTGCAGACCCTAAGGCAGTGAAGCAGGTCCAAATGTCTGCATGGACTGACCACTGGGGCACCAGGAGTGAACTGGAAGAGCAAACATTGATTATGTTAAATATGCTGGTAAGAGATGCTCCTGCCACTATGCTTCACTGCTGGGATACGTTCAAGTTGGTAAGATGTGCATTTTGTTGCATCATACATTTTGCTGATCATGCTTCCACAACCATTCAGCTTTCCATTCACTGCTCATATAACATTTTCTCAGTAACACTGCAGATTGCCAGGAGCTGTTTGGCAAATGTCAAGCGTACTGCACTTCACCGTTGGAGAGGAGTGGGCCATGAATGACCATGGACACCCTCAGTTTGATTGATTCTTATCCCTTTCCAACCTTGTGCAGCTACATTTGTCATTAGATTTACTTTATGAGGCATATTTCACATCAGCAGATGTTTCTTATGAAGATAAAATTTAAAGTCTTTGAGTGTCTTTTATCAAAGTAGGTAAAAAGAAATAAATTAGCCTAATTATTCTGTGGGTTCGATTGTATTTTCCTCTTTTGTTAAATAATATATATAATATAGAATTGTGTTATTAGTTTGGATGAATTGTGTAATATTGTGAGTTAGATTTAGATCAGATAATATTTCTTGGCTTTTTTTTTTCAATGAAACAGTTGTTTCCAAGACGTCCTCATGCTTTTCCTTAATTTGTCACTGTGTCATGTTTTTATTTGGATCATACTAGAAGTCCTTTTTATTTCTGTTCCAAACTGCAGCTCACCTCCATCACGCTGGCCTCCATGTCCACTTTGTGTAAAGAGAGAGCCTGCTGTGTTTTATGGGCTTGGACGTGTCCATTTAAGGGATCCATGGTTTCCATGTGACTTTCTAAGTCGCCCTGGAGGCTCTGGAAAGATGTCTGCTTGATGCTGTCCATCAGTATTTTGTACTGGTCTTTTACCTACAAGAAGTAAAAATAAAAGAAGACCTTAATAAAAAGATAAAACAACAAAAATGACCCAATCATGGACAGGAAGGTCAGTGATGGTGGAGATGATACTTCTCTTCATTAGGTGCTTTCACTCCCACCAAACAACAGCTAACATCTTCCTTCCCATCATTCACAGCAGCCTTACCTGCGCCATCTGCTCATACATCCTCCTCTGCTGCTCCAGTATTTGTCTCTGCTGGCTCACCAGCGTCCCCTGTTGCTCACTGAGGAGCCTCTGCAGCTCCTTGACCTCGTTCTGCTGGCTCCGGAGGGCATCAACTAGTTTCTCTTGGCTCTTGGACAGCTGCAGCTGCAGGACAATAGCATCTTCTGAGGGAACTTCATTGAACCCTGTGGTGAAGAAGAGAAAAACCTACAACTGAGGTGATTGTTTTCTCACTGATGAATGACAGCCTCTCTTTTCATTCTCGCGCCACTCATCCAGGAGTTGATGCTGACCTGGCTTCATGTCACATGTCAGCTGTATCAACGCTCCACGCTCGGAGCCAAATTCCGGGAGCTCGTCCAGAAACTGCGCAGCTCTGTCTGTCACATGAACAGGTGAGGAGTTCCCTCTCCCGTTTTCTCCCGCGTGCGCGCTGCAGCTGTCTCCAACGCACGACGTCTGCTTCTGGTGCGTCCGTTGTGTTGCACTGTCGTCACTCCTGGGCCGATGAGACACTGAGGTGGAGCAGGTCCCACCGGCGCAGCCAGGATGAAACACCTCCGCAGTGATGGTCCTCGGGTTCGTCCTCCTGGTGCCGTCACCTCCAGCAGGTTGCGTGTAGCCTCCATGCTGAGGCTGGATGATGGTGTACGGTGCCAGCGGCGCGCTCTGGGCTTGGTGCTGACTGAAATGAGCATCCTGCTGGTAACTGGGATAAAACTGTCCCGCTCTGGGTTGCGTTGAGTCGTGCTGCTGCCGTCGGGTCGTGGATGTGCCTGTGCGTCCCTGGCAGTGCGCTCCGACGCATCTGCTCCGGTCCTGACTGGGAAAGCAGCGCGGTCCCCGGCATACCTCAGATACGCCCCCCTTGCCAAGTGTAGTGATAACAAAGATAAGAAAGATCCCAGAAAGTGTCGCCATGTTGCAATTCTCAAAGGTAAAAAAAAAAAAGAGTGAGAGAAAGACGACGAGTGAGTGGTGGTGCGTCAGTTCCTCAGAGTTCACCTAGATCATCTTTGTGAAGAAGAAATTCATGATTTTAGCCACCGTGCGCATACCTGTACCTCAGCTTGTTTCCATCACGTTTCTGCCCCCTTGCCCCTCTGCAGACAGCTTAGTCTAGCCCACATGTGGCGCTCCCTGCTTCTAATTGGCAGCAGGTTTTGCTGCTCGTATTAAATTAACCCATAGCGTTCCCGGACATACCACTCTGCGGAGTCACTGCATTCCGTCTCTGAAGCAGCGCATCTGGTGGATATTTGGACCACTATAGTGTTATTTTTATTCTCACTCCCGAGAGGTCATTCATGAGTCCTGAAGTTATTTGCAACCTCCTCGTGGAACAGTGAATTTTTTGAGACTTGTTACTATTTTTTTGCGCAAGAACTCATCCTCTCTCCCTTTTTAGCTTCCCCCCTTCCTTTTTGTTTTCCATTTTGAAGACAGGATCACCCCTGTGGGTTTTTAACAGGCCCTGTCAGAATTAAAACCGGCATCCAGGCTTTCATCTGGTGTGTGCTGGATGAGGGTGCTGCGGTAGGACTTTAAAAGCACAGCCCTCTTAGATTGAAGCCCAAACCTCTGTCCTGTAAAATGTAAACTTTATTACACTTTATTACTACTCTTATTTCCCCTCCCTGACGCCAAGAGGCTTTAATAAATGCCTTCAACCAGATCTGAAAAACGGAATCATTCCCCTCTCTGCTCATTTTCCTGGAAACGCAGCACCAATTCACTAAACATCTTTAAACTACTTTAACTGTAGTAATTATATCTCAAAACAACCGTGATAGATGCACTGAACAGGAAATCTGGTATTTACTTAACGCATTAAATTTAAAGTGTATTTTGCACATTTGTGGTCACGATGAATGTGCCAAATACACTGTTCATGGAGGTGTTATTATCACTACTATCCCTCAACCCGTCTGTCACTCACTGACATGAGATTTCTTGTAAGAACACATCACACGTTCTCATCTAAGAATACATCACATGAACACATGAACGCATTATTTGATGTGACTGATTTCTGAAGACAAGCACCACGACCATTTAAACAACCATCCTCACTCACTGCTTTGGTCAGTACAGAAGAGTCTGTAGGTCTAGAAAGGGTGCAGAGCCTTTAGCTATCAGCCTCCTCTGTATGGAATCAACTCCTGGCCTCGGTCCAGGAGGTAGACTTCCTTAGGTTAGGCTGAAGACCTTCTTTAATAAAGCCATTAACTCTGTAGTCTTTTAGATAACAATACAATAATATAGTGCCTTTCTAGTCTAGAGACCACTCAAGGTGCTCAGACCCCCTCCTAGTTATGCTGCTACAGTCCTAGGGTGCTGGGGGGAGTCCTGTTGTACACAGAGAATCTTTTCTCTGTCTCTCTTATCTCAGTTTCAGCTGGTCCTGAATCCTTTAATAACAATAACATTATCTTCTGTAGTCTCTCTCCCTTCTCCTTCTGCTGGTCCCTTCGACCTCTTTCCATCTTCCATCGTCTAATCATGCCAGCATTCAGCTACACCTGTCTGCTAGATGCACCTACAGTGCATCCACCTCTCCTCTCTCTGTCCTTCGTCCTTTCTGTCCTCTCTCCCTCCTCTTCTCTTCCTTTCCCCCCGCTGGAAGGTCCCTCCAGTGATCCTGGTGCTGCTTAAGGTTTCTTCCCAACAGGGAGTTGGTTTTTTGTTGACACTGTTGCCATATGTTCGGGGTTCATGCTTTGGGTTTCTGTGAAGAGTCTAGAGACAACCTGCCTTTTAATGCTAAATGAATAAAACAGAATTGGAGAATCCCTTTGATAAGGGACCTCACACAGAAAGGTCCCAGTCAAGATTGAACCTTGTGCCTCTGAGACAACAGTGACTGCCACACCACCACGCTAGACGTGACAGAATATGCTAACCTTCATGTTCGATGTCTTCAGAGAGAAATGCACGTACTTCTTAATTAGCGATCTTTCCACATATATAAAAGCTGTTTTGAGTTGGTCTTCTGTCCTTGTATCTTGTGTGGCCACATTTCATATTGTCCAATATGATTTTGTTGCAGGGTGGACCACTGTTTGGTCCACTGCTGATGATAAGTTTAGATCTTCTTTAACAACACTTTGGTTCTGTTGGTCTCAGGGAAACGTAATACCACATGGCCGGGCAGAGAGGAACCAGTAATCTTGTCAAAAGTGATTTACGTCTGGGAAAACCTGAAACACATGTCCGAGGGTCCCGGTATGAAAACAGAAAATACTTTGATCAGCTTGTTTCAGGAATGTTCTTTTAGGAAATCTGAGGTAGAAATTGGATTACTGTAATAATTCACAGGTGTTTTTTTTTCTTTTTTCTGCCATGTCATCTATGAAGACTCTTCTCGAGTGTGTTTCTGTTGAGGACCTCCATGTATTGTGTGTAAGATCCCTCTTAGACATTCTCAGCAGTTGCTTTTTTTCTTTCCCTGCACGATACTTTCAGTGTAAAGGCCAGCTCTAAGCTCTGTATACTTTACATAAAACCTCAAAGTCATTATTTAGCAACTTCATGCTGAGTCACCTCAACTGACACGTGCCTTTTAAAGCTTTTCTATGTAGATGTCCTCAGTTATGCCGACTGAAGTAAGTTTATTAACCCAAGGCTCATTTAATCACAGAAGTGCCTTAGATTAGAAAAAAATAGAATATAAAAATCATGGAGAACATAAATGAAGCTAATCCTGGGCCGGATTAACTTCTTTTCTGCTTTAGAATGTATTTATTTATTTGATTTACATTTCCATATACACTGAAGAACACTGAAGAACACTTCAGTGTGCATTTTAAAAGTTTAACAGGCATTTACTGGGAGATACATCAGCTTTTTTTGAAGAGTTAATGTTCCCAGAGTTGACCCTGCTTCACTCTGACATCCTTGATATCATTTTCTGGACTGATGGGGATCCATTCTTACTGTATCAGTGCCCTGAGTTGATTAAAAGGTGTAATTTTATACTTTTCCCTCATTTTTTTGAGGATTGACCTCAGGTTCCCAAAGGGATTCAGATCTGGGGACTTTCCTGGCCATGGATACATCATTTCTGTCACTTAATCACTTTTGATTTGTGACGTGCTGCTCACCATGCTGGAAAATCATCAACAAATAAATTCCTGGACTATTTGATACCATAAAGCTGAATCTGATCTCTTAGATTAAAAGGGACTCCAAAAATTGAAGGTTTTAGAGAGTTTTCACCATATAGGAGACTAGAAAAGGCTCCCATTTTCTTCTGCAGACACTTTTCCAGCTTTCCCAAAGAGCTACAAGGGTTTCCTCCAGAATCTCGGCATCCTCTTGATTTTCTTATCGCTGAGACGTTCCTTCTTTTCTGCCCCTCTTGACCCCAGGGTGAGGGTCTGTCTGAGAGTCCTCACTCATACTCTGTGCAGATACTTTCAGACAGATCAGCGTCTCTGTTGAACAAGCTCTGCACTGTTGGTGCCGCAGTTCATTAAAAACCATCCTCACATGAAAATGGTCCTGGCACTTCATGGACACTTTCAGGCTCTTTGGAAGTAACCATCCCCAACATCAGGAGACCAAACTTTCTTGACTGCTTTTCTTTTTGTTGTGTGTGTGTGAGTGTGTGTGTGTTTTTAACATCCTGTCTGCTCTAATTATTCAGTCAGAAGGATGCTATCACCTGCCTCACACTCATGTTGGTCAGTGGATTGTTGAAATAATAGTTAGTCTTGTTGAGAAATACAGCTAAAACTGTAACATTTTTTACACCAACTTAGCTACTTTCAGTATATTTCAATATTTAGACGAGCACCAACATGGATTAGACTGAAGAAGCATGAGACGTTGAACAGCAGATCTGCGGCTGACTCTACAGCTCTCTTTCCTTGAACAGAGAAGTTTGACCAGCTTCCTGATTTCTCAGGAAGTCCTTCTGTCGAAGTGGTGTGTACCCGTGGTTACTTGACGAAGTGAACTTTGTGTTTTATCTTTCACACACTGAGTGATGCTCCCATGTGTCAAAGAGACAAGGTAAGGTAAGGACATGCTCCTGCAAATGTAGAACCAATATAATGTGTACAAATCTGAGAAAGAATAGAAATATGTTGTTTAGAATGAGCTCTCTTCTTCTTTTACACAGCAGACTTACGTGTTAGTTCTTCTGTTAATGTGCATCTTACTTGACTTACTTGATGGGTCTTGATGACTCTGGGCTCATAGTTAGATTACAGGATGACTTTTGGGCTGATTGTGGCTTCTTGATCATTTGAAGCGATTCTTCTTCTTTGCTGGGGCCTTTAAGAGTTAAATAGTTGAGGAGTCGCATCAGCTTTGTTTAAGATAAACACATGTTCTCTCGCAGCAGCCAGTGGTTGGATTGCATCTAATTAGAAAACAGCAAGAAGCTTTCAACCACAAGAAGGGGGAAACATGTTGGTTTTGCTGTCAGCAGGCAATGCTGTATGATTCCTTCCATGGGTAGAAGTCCGCGCAAATCAATTTTCCAACTCGGGCTTTGTGTTTTTTTCTGCCTGTTTGCCTGCCGGAGTTCAGTCACTTTCCAGCTTTGTTGATGCCTGAGACCACAGAGGGAGGAGGCAGCAATGCTCTGACATGACTGATGAGAGCACAGAATTTACTAACACTTGTGGTTTATGTGATGCAGGATTTAATGATCACATACAAAAAAAGCACATTGTTCATCACTGTGATCAATACTGATAATAATTATCTGTGTGCCAGTTTTGCTGTACATGAGGCAGCAGTTGGGACTGATTTTCACATGTGCTAAGCAAAGGTCCTGTGAGCCCACAAAAGTAAAGTTCACTTATTTCACTTTCATATGGAAACAATAGCCACATCGCAACAATCCTGCCCATTCTTCCTCTTTTACCTCATTACGCTAATGGATGCTGTGTTTAGATTAAGCATAAACGTAATGTGAACAGCAGAGGCGGAACCGAGTCCTGCCTCTGTTTGTTTAAGTCAACGTTAGGCTGCTTGTGTTTGTATCTGTGCAAGAGGGCAACCAGGAGGCAGAGACGGCAATAAAGACAGGAAGACTCTCTAACTTCATGTCCAAGCACCAAGCGAGTTTTGTTTGAGGGCGAGAGAAGTTGCTGTCTCTCATCTGCAGCTTCCTTTCATCCATGCGTGTGCTTTAACTGCTTTGTCCTGTTCAGGGTCACAGGGGAGGGGCGCTTATCTCAGCTGCAAACCAGCACAGCTCACCAGTCCGTCCTAAGCTGGCCGTAGACATTATAAATAGACATTATGTGTGACAGTTTGGTTTTTTTTAGACATATGGAGAGCAACATGTTAGCAGGAACAGGTGGAACATACCCACCATAACAGCCTGTTTGAGCTTAGTGGTTGCCCACCCAGGCTGGCCTTGAATGGTCCTGGGGCAGAGCTGGCTCACTCAGACCAGGCAGCTGCCAGCTTGGCAGACCAGTTGGGCTTCCAGGTCAGCCTCCAACTGCTACGACCCAAAGGTGGTCTGCTAGTACAACGAAGAGGCTATATTATATTAGTAAAATATTATATTTAAAATAAGAGTGATTATCTGCTCTTAGATCTTCGTTCAGATGTTAAAACCACCAAAAACACTGAGCACCTAAAATAACAACAGCTAGCTGTTAACACTATAGACTGGGAATACAGCAGTCAAGATATTAAAGAAAAAGATTAAAAAAAATAACCCCTGCTCATGAATAAATTAATGTTTGTTTGTTTGGTTTTTTTTGTTGTTTTTTTATCATTTTACCTGATGAGAACAAACCAAAAGTCAACAGTGGCAGTCTAAATGTGGATTGTTGTGCTGTAATTGTCAGTGACTGCATCTGTAGCAGTAATAACCAGAGCAAACGTCCACCTCACAGGCTGATCAATTAATAATTTGGTTCAAAGATCTCATATATCTTTTCCATTCCCCAAAGAAGCAAAAGAAAAACAGCTGATTTTGTTAGAACAGGGTAGATAAACTAAGGTTTAGTGATGGTTTAGCCCTCTGTAGTGTACAAATGTCCCATGAGCCCCTCTGTTGTTGGTGGTTTCACCTGCAGCTGAAGTTGAGCTTGACCTCAGCGTCTGTTCTCCACTTTCTAATTATGTTTACACCAATCTCCATTTAAGCCTGTGCAGTTATATTTATTTGGTTTCGTGACAGTTTGATTGTCTTCTCGCTGAACTTCTCGTTCATCTCAACCCTAAAGTTTGACTGCAGGTTAAAGTTAGACTGTTGTGGTTTAATTGGTAACATGTTCAGTCAAAGGTCACAGCTAAGTCAGCCACGTGCTGACTGACAACAATATCTCCCTAACCCTTAAAGCATCTGCACAACTTAATTCAGACAATGCAACGATGAATACAAATGTTGCAGCAAATACTTATGATTTAGTGCCTCAGGTCAGAATTTATCACTCCAACAAATGGATATTTAGGAGTGACGAGCATCATCTTTAGGCCTGATGCTCAGACTCGGAGTCCACAGGTGGAAGCTTGGTTTCAGGAGGAGGAGATGGCAGCTGTTTGGCCTCTAAACAGAAAAATGGTTTAGAGGATGGGATTGGGATTAATTATGTAGAGGGTTGAACGTGAGCACAAATCATCGCTAAAGTTGACTCCCTAAACGGGCTTTGAGGATTCACCACATTTGTGTTTAGATTCACAGGCAGTTAAAGCTTCTTTCAACATCTAAAGAGCAGGAGAAAACAACAAAAACAACAACAAAATAAAGCAAAACAAAGGACGTCAAATACACACGAGCACTGGCATCCATCACCTCTGCTCTGCATACACTGAGACAGTAAAATATAATGATGAAAAGTGTGAAAATATGCGTCCTCAAAGAAAGAACAGTGCTAAAATACAGATGACAATGGTTGGAAGTTTAGTGTCTCCTGATCAGGAAACACGTAGCTTGTTAACTTGTTCATTTTCTGCTGAAGCAAAAAAAAACAACAACAACAAAAAAACCTGTATGGAAATGTAACCAGCACCACCATCTCAGGAGAAAGCACTGTTTCTGCTTTCTACGAATACTATTCTGCATTTTTGTGAGAGCAAACAGGCAAAAGCAGAACACTCATTTTTAAGAGGGTCCACATGCAATATTTTTGATCCTAAAGCTGCTCCAGGCTGCCGCCTCCATATGGAAAACCCCAGATGCTGACTTTCATGAAATTAATATCTTTGATCTTCTAGCAGGAGCAAGTAATTGACTACAAATAATGTGATGGACTTGGAGCTGAAGTTTAGGTCAGGGAACTGAGGAGGTCCAGAATGATGTCCAGCAGGCTGTATCTCCACCGCTTTAATCCACAGGTCACTGGAGATTAAGTTTGAGGGACAGCAGTTAAGGGGAAAAAAACTTCTTTATTCAAATTCATAAGCTTTGCAACATGGAAACTGTTTTAAAGAGCCACTACTGCTTTGTCACTCTGAAGTGTCACAGCTGCAGGGCATTGATGGGCAAAAAAAACATGCTGTGATCTGTCTGCTTTTGTTTCTGAGGTGTTTTAGCAGTTGTGACACATGTGTACATGTACGTGCTTGTACCCACCAAGCTACAAACGCCTCTATTGTGTCCCAGTTTTTAAACTAAACAAAACTTAATGAAGGAGCCTGAAACTGAGTTTAATGTGAACTGAAATTGCAGGAAGTTTTCAGTTCCTGGTGCTGGGTGTTTTGCTGTTTTCTTGATCATGATCATATAATTTATGTTTTATTTATTTATATTTTTCCTGTACTTTACTAATGGCTACTCTCGGCAGATGGATGAAATCGACGCCATGTTCTGTCACCTGCTCGGAGAGATAGACCATCTCTCTCAGGTAAGCTTTTCAAAAGAATGAATTTCATGGTACAGTTTCACTACCAATAAGGCTGATGGTGCTGAAGAGAATCAGACTGTTTCCATTGTCATCGAAATTCATCCCTTTGCAGCCGTCTGCGTCAAATATCAAAGATTTCCTAATATCTTTTCTAAAAGGAAGAACCAGTGGATTGATGTTGTCTTCCTTTGACTCACACTAATCTGGAAAAGGTGTATTGCAATGGTTACCAGTACGGTCACATTCTTTTCCAAAAGCAGACCAGACAGGATGAGACTTCTGCTCATGCTGAGTGGTCTCACCAGGACGTCTGGACTGAGGGAAGGTCACACCAGACGAATTACACCACGTTTGCCCTGATTACCCAGACATGAGCTGATGACGCCAGTTTGATCTAAAACTGCATCACTGACGAGATGAAATATCAAGTTACATAATGTGACTTTGGATCCTCAGTCACACATAAGCTGCTCATCATATAATGGCACCTTTCCGAGAAAATTATTAAAAGCCTTATAAGTCATTTAAAGAAAAGAAAAAGTGAGGAAAGTTTTGTTGTTCTCCTTTTCCAGTTTCTGCATGTAAATAGTAAATTCAGCCTTGAGGATGAGATTAATCTGTTCAGTATTCCGATAAACAAATCAGAGTGGGTCTATTTGACACTCTGGAATGTGTCCTCTTTGGAAAGTCATCAGTGACAAAAACCATGCCACGCAACGTAATTAGCAAGAAAAGCATTTTTTGATTAAAGCAGCAAGTAATACAAGGATTTAAACGAGTCCACTCAGGGCCTTGATTGCGTCCTCCTCCTCTCTTTCACTGTTCTGGAGCCAGGAGGCAGAAAGGAGTGTTTATGGAGGTCTGAAGTGGCTTGGAGGTGTCATTTAAGTCGGAGCTGCAGCGTGATTACATGTTCCCAGATGCATGCTGGCTCGCATTATTCTCAGTGCAGATTTACAGTCTTTTCAGCTTATTATATGGATACTCACTCTGTCATGTTACAGAGCCATGGGACATTTGCAGATATTCCAGCTCATTTTGTCTGTGAATGACTGTGAGGCAGAACGGTGGGGCTCTTTTTTTCCTGGTGCCTCTGCTTTGCTTTGAGTATTAGTGCCAGAGGTGAAACAAAGCGCAGATGAGCTTTGTGCAGAAAGGACAAGCACACAAACCCAAACCAAATGCTATATTTACGGTGTTGAAATTAATGCCAAAGTTGAATCAGAATGAAGTTGGAATGAAGCAGAGGGGCAGAATATTAGTGCCTCTTTTGATTGGCAGAATTACAGGATACAAAGATTTGAAAGAGCACACATGAGCTGACAGGATGCACTGGCCTTTTGACAACATACCGCTGCCATTCTGAGGCGTGGAGGATCTAATCTTCGATTTTCTTTGCAGAGTCTCTCAACTGATGCGGCAGGAGTGGACGCAGTCTCACAGCCAAGCACCTTATCGTTTGGTTTCACAGACTTGAAAGGTAAGACGAGAGAGAAAACCTGCAGCGTTAAACAACAAGGAGTCACACTGAACTGACAGCACAAGGACGTGCAGAGAGACGCGCAGCAGACCTTCAAGACATGACATTCCTGCTCAGAGATTTTTCTTTTTCTTCTCTCTTTTGCCAGAAAGTCAAAGCAACCTTTAGAGTCTAAGTGGAGATAATGAGTTCAGAAAAAAGAGGAAGAAGAAAGTTGTGAATGCAACACAAACACATTCTGACATTAGTGAAGTTTAAAAAACAAACAAAAAAAACCAGTAAGGACAATATATAGAGCAAAAGGGAGGCAGGTGCAACTACCAGGGAGCTGAAACACAGGAAGTAAAACAGAACAAAACCAAAAGAGAGAAGCAGGCTGTCAAAATAAAACTAGAAGATACAAGGAAAGAAGACAAAAATTCAAGGAACACAACCCACCCACCTCCAAAAAAAACCCACCTAAATTGTCACACATACTCAGTATTCAATTGATGTTCAGGATGAAAAGCCATTGTGTCATATCCAAAGGACTTCCAGATTTTTTTTTATTTTTTTTATTTTTTTATAGCAGTTCCCCAACTGACTGACTGCAAAAATAGAGCAAAACTCCCACGTTAAAAGTGCCAACTTTGCAGCAGATTTTTACAGCCTGGTACAAAAATCAGTTTTGGTCTCTACAGTTAGAGTTTACATCCAAGACAACTTTCCAGGGTGGAATTATTTTGTACCACATCACATAAATTCACATTAAGCAATAAATCTGACCAATCAGGTGCGCAGATTCATTTGAAGCACTTGAAAGAGAGCTAGCCATTGGCTCTGCCGCTGCCTTGTCCCGCCTCTTTGTAAGACAGCCCTGCACAGTTTGAGGAAAAACTGGGCTTCAAAGTTTCTCTGAAAAAATCTGTTTGTCACGTGAGCAGATAGTTGGTCCAGCTGCTGCATGGAGCTGTATGTCTGTGGTCATATCAGCACGAGAAAGCTGAACCGGGGAAATGCAGCTCATCCCCAGAGGCTGCAGCTCACAGCACTGAGCATCGTCAAAGAGCGTCGCTCAGTGAAAACTCCCCTCCTTTCCTCCATTTAGGTCTTTCACATAAAAAAAAGCAAATTATAGGAGCTCCCTTTTTTGCTATTTTCTCTAATGACTACAAAAGCATGTTTTATTTGTTGTGTTACCGCAAGAATGTGAGTCAGGAGCTGACTAAAAACATTTAATTCAAATTAAAAAACACAAACACGATGAGTCATGGGTCACTGTCATGTCAGGAAGAATCAGTGTTTTAAACAGCTGAAGAAGACTGGAGGATATTTCAGTGTGCGAAGGTGCAACCTGAGCAAGAACCATCATATAACAACACTGCCAAAGGAAAACCTTTGCTGATCCTGTATGAACATACATTCACAAATGTCACTTTAAGCATTACTATAGGAAAAAAAAGGTTTCCTTTATACACAGGCATCGCCAACATCTCTTGACTTAAAATCTTTTTGTAGAAAATGGATGTATACTTAAAGAATTAAAGGAAGTTGATGAGAAAAAAAACTGGAAACATCTAGCCTCAGACTGCAAAAGTCAATAAATGTCAAAATAAAACTCAGATTCTGGATTTCTGTTTTCTGACTTGGGAATATCAGTCAGTTTCATTGAGGAGACAAACTATTGGTTCTGACTCCAAATCATCTAGTCTGGATGCTGATGATGTCTAGTTTGCAGGGCTCATAGGAGTTGTTGAGATGCAGGTGAGAAAATGTCAACATCTCTCATTTTAATCGTTGAGGCCACAAATCTGCTGCATTTTTTCCTCAAAGAGTCTCTTAATGAACTGGAGGACCATGACCTGGATGCTCTGGTGGCTGACCTGGGCACAAGGGCTTCCTCGCAAGAATCTTCCAGTTCTGAGGAGATGGGCATCCTTACAGATGATCAGTGTGCAACATCCACCATGACTCAGCGGCCTGAGAGAGCAGCGCCCCCTCCGACACCTGCTGCACCCAAGGTGGCAAAAACAGCAAGACTCCAAACATTGACTCTGATCACACTACTGAAGGTTTGATTTCTAAGAAAATAATTTCCATTTTTGATATTTTGATCCCAGAAGCAACCGCAAACAAAGGCTGACAAAATTAAACTGGCTTTGGAGAAGATGAAAGAAGCCAAAGTGAAGAAGGTAAACTTAGAAATAAAGTTGGTTTATCTTAAATCAGCGTGCGATAAAAGTTTAGATGACCTGTTGCCCTTGTTAGCTGATAGTAAAGGTACTGATGAGTGACGACAGCTCCAAGGTTCTGATGGTGGATGAGAAGCAGACGGTCAGAGATGTTTTGGACAAGCTGTTCGAGAAGACGCACTGTGACAGTAGCATCGACTGGAGCCTGTGTGAGATTAATCCAGAGCTGCAGGCCGGTAAGATTACTCCAACACTCACCAGCCGTAATGCAGAACACCCCCAGACACTGATCAGGGGTCATTTCAGAAAGAGTCTTGGAGGATCATGAGTTTTTAGTGGAGACCCTGTCTGTCTGGACCCGCCACACTGAAAACAAACTCTACTTTCTCTCAAGACCCCAAAAGTATGCGATCTTCACGGACCCTCAAGTGAGTAAAAGGGAGTTGTCTTCTTCATGGTTGGATGGTGTAATACTTAGTCATCAATCTGAATAATTCTCTCCCCATGAAGGTGTTTTACATGTGGAAAAATAAGAATGTGAGTTTGAGTGGGATGAGCAACCAGAACAAAGAGCTCCTGATCAAGGTGAATTAAAGCAGCGCAGCAACTTGGTGTCCGTGCTTGCTCCTGCTCGGTCCTGGGCTCACTTCTGTTTGACTTGTCATCTTTATCGCCTGATGCTGCAGGAACATTTTGGAGGTGGTGCTGTCATCGTTCCTGACCTTGAGGGCATGCTGCACCTGAAAGAAGATGGGAAGAAAATCTGGAAGCCTCGCTACTTCATACTTAGGGCCTCAGGGATCTATTACGTTCCTAAAGGGAAAAAAAAGGTGTGGCTAATGAAAAACTGGTCAGCATCCCGGCGTGATGTAGCTCTGAAAACAGCAATTTGGGAACTTTGCTTTGAGCTGGCTATAAAAGAAAAACAATAATCTATTTTACTTATTTAGCTAGCATTAACTTCTAAAAGGTGAAACAGATGAAACTTGTGAATATTTGGGTGTCTGTAGTGACTAGCCTATAAAAAACTGTCTTCACGCTGTTTGACTTCCAGCGTTGGCAGATTGCTGTGCTGTTCAGACCACACAGCTCAAGGTCTTATACTCAGGAGACACAAAGTTGTTGCAGTGTCCAATTCTAGTTTTTCAGCAAAACTGATGCAGGAAATTAGACTTCACCATGCCAGGGCTCAAGTTGATCAACTGAAAATGGAACGAGGGAAGAAATGAGCCTACAAGCTGTTTGCTCATCATTTACTCTGTAATGAAAGAGTAGCTCCTGCTTGTATAGTGGTGTTCCTCACTGAATGTTAACTTTACAGCATTGCTGCTTTTCCCTCGTGGACATCAGGAGATCATGTGTGTTGCGTCCGCTAGGTCACGGGTGAGTAAGTGGGAGTCGCAGGTGATTAATAGTAACGTCACACAGGTGAACAAG
>JBAMYA010000009.1:5272617-5295274 GCA_037176975.1 Arrhamphus sclerolepis
CTGGTTCCTATCATGGTGATGTGCGGTCCTACCATGGTGATACTGGTTCCTATCATGGTGATGTGGGGTCCTACTATAGCGATACTGGTTCCTATCATGGTGACACTGGGTCCTACCATGGTGATACTGGGCCTACTATGGCGACACTGGTTCCTATCATGGTGATGTGCGGTCCTACCATGGTGATACTGGTTCCTATCATGGTGATACTGGGTCCTACCATGGCGATACTGGTTCCTACCATGGTGATACTGGGTCCTACCATGGTGATACTGGTTCCTATCATGGTGATGTGCGGTCCTACCATGGTGATACTGGTTCCTATCATGGTGATGTGGGGTCCTACTATGGCGATACTGGTTCCGATCATGGTGATACTGGGTCCTATCTTGGTGATGCTGGGTCCTACCATGGTGATACTGGTTCCTATCATGGTGATGTGCGGTCCTACCATGGTGATACTGGTTCCTATCTTGGTGATGCTGGGTCCTACTATGGCGATACTGGGCCTACCATGGTGATACTGGGTCCTACCATGGTGATGTGGGGTCCTACTATGGCGATACTGGGTCCTATCATGGTGATACTGGGTCCTATCTTGGTGATACTGGGTCCTATCTTGGTGATACTGGGTCCTATCATGGTAATGTGGGGTCCTACCATAGAAGAATGCCTTTGTTGTTGTTGTAGTGAAGCAAGAAACAGAAGAAGAGCAGGAGAAATGAAAGACAGTTTGAATTAAGTCTTAACTCCTTTTAAAGAAAACATGTTGTCCTGCAACTGAAACTGGGCTGGAAAAAAATTAAAAGAAAAGAAAAAAACACTGCTCATGCAGGCTAACTCCAAAAATAAATATCTTCCAGAAAGGGAAACGGATGCAGAGAAAACTGTGTAGCAGATGTAAATCAAAGGAATTATCTGAAGCCAAGGAATCATGGATAAAATGGACAGAAAAAAATGATTAATTTAGACTGTGAAGGACAAAAAAAAACAAAAAAAACAACCTACTGTTGAGAGAGCGAGAAGTCATTATACACACAGGTTGAACGTTTGAAAACTGGATGGAGAAGATTTTTTAAAGAAAGAGAAGTCAGAACAAAATGGGTTTTCCTGTGTTTATCTTTGTTGCTGAGGTCAAATTTCTAAATGTTGAAATGATTTAGAGAGAAAAACAGCATCTTGTTTGTCAAAAGGAGCTTAATTGTGATCATTTATAATGAGGACAAAAATCTTTCAACACTTTCCTTCAACATGTCTTCTCACATGAGGGAGTCCAGAACTAGACGGGTCTCATATACGAAGTAGCGCAGTGCTAGAAAACAGATGACTGCATCGTACAGTAAGTCCCAACAACATATTCAGTAATACACACGTTCAACATTTTCTCTTTTCCTCTCTTCCAGTCTTCCACAGATCTCATGTGCTTCATCCACCTAGAAAAGGTCAGCGTATACACCTGCAACATCTCCAAGCAGAAGTACAGAGCTCCCACCAGCTTCTGCCTCATGCTGAAGGTCAGCCACAGTTTAAGGTGGTGAAGGCATTCATGGAAACATTCTTTCACCAGTTCTCCCTCACTCACTCTCTCCATCACAATGAACAACAAAATCACTGAAAAACTAAACACCGTGCACATATTTGAAGGAGGGATGACTAAAATGAATAAGTGAAAATGGATCATGTAGAAATTTGACAGTGTTTTAAGCACACCTGAGACCAATAAGGAGAGACGGAGAGGAAGAAGGAGATTTTTAGCAACGCAGCATAAGAAAGGGGGGTCATGAAACCAGTGACCCACAGCTGGGCGGACACTGAAGTCTCATTTCTAATTCCTGGCAGCTGAGCAGGTCTGATATCCAAGAAACGTGTGGGAGATGTCGGCTCTGATCTCTGGGGGCTTCGTTGGTGTTCTTGGAGACAGGGCCACAAATGTTGTTGTTTTACATCAACAGAAACAGCTGCTGATCAATAAAAATAAATAAATTCTCGCACTGTATGGTCCCTAAATACTCGAGAGGAGACAGACAGACAGATGGAGAAGGTGATGTCCTTTGAGAATTAAATTAAGATTAAACATACTAAATAATAATAGTGAATGTTGTGCCAGACACAAAGTCATTTTCCAGTTTTATGGTTCGTGCCAGTTTACATGGCAGTTTACTGCTCATTTAGTGTTCATGCTCCCAGCGTGCAGTTACAGCTTGCCCACTCTGACCCCTGCTGGCTTCTCTTTGTACTGCAAGTGTAAAAATTCATCCTTTCTCTATTTTTAAGCCACGAGCCTAACTCAGCCTAACACCTAAAAGATGTTACAGCTGAACATGCTTAAAGGGAGTACAGGAACAGAGTTTTGAAGGTTTGATCCCCACTAGGGACTAAAGGTTAGAGTATATCCACATCTGACAAATGCTTTTTGAACCACTCTCTCTCTGTCTGTTTTTGTTCGTATTTTTGTATGAGTTTTTTCTTTATCTCTTTCTCTCACATCCTTTCACTCCCATCAGTCAGCACCATCTCTGTCTCCACTCTTCCTTCAGCATCCCTGCATCCAGAAGGAGTCTCCCTACATCAAATTCCTGTGCTGTGAGGATGAGCACACGCTGCTGCTGTGGGTTAACTCCATCAGAGTAGCCAAGGTGAGAGTCAGCACTGTGTTCAACCGCTCCAGCAGATGCAAGTTTCATTACTGGTGATGTGCTAAAATTAAATATGCTTAATATGTTTCTGTGTATGTGATTTCAGTACGGCACTGTACTCTATAAGAACTATCAGGCTGCAGAGAAGAGGATGCAAACGCTCCAGTCTGTTGTACAAAACGGTAGGTCTGCACATGAGAACATGCAGCATGAACACCTGCAAACAATACAAGTACAACTAGCCCTGAAACCCAAATCACTTTAAATAATTAAAGAAATAAATAAACTGTTTATCTTGTTATTATTTCTTTGCTGATGGTTAAAAACTAAATTCACAGTTTTTTTATGGTGAATTTTATTTAATTTTTAGATATAGATCAATTTTGCAGGTTCACAACAGACCAAAAAGTTGGACGCACCATTAAGGGTGCCACGTGATTTGGATTTTCAGGTCTTACAAACGTGTCAAACCCATTGCCCGTCGGCCAAATGTGGCCCACCACCTCATTTCTGTCTGGCCCACGAGAACATTCAGATCAGGCTCTAACGTACGCTCTAAACAACCTGACTTCAGCAGCTCACATTAAGCTGTTTCCTCCAACAGCCTTTTGTGGTTACATCATAGATTTTCTTTTTTATTAAAAAAAAAAAGGTCCAGAAAAAGAATAAAACTATATAGAAGGAAACCAATTTCAAGACTGGAAGCAAGCAAAACAACAACCTTGCAGTCTTTTAGCTAGCTGAAGATGGATTTGTTGGTCAAGTGTCTGCCACACCTCTCCAAGACTAATTAATTTATATCTAATATCAATAATCAAATTGAAAAACAATTATGTAATGTGAAAAAATAGACAGGCCTACGTTTAAAAAATCTTGCTGTTGCCGTGCAACCAGCCCTTCCACACTAACCATGATGCTGATGAGACCCAGGATGAAGGCTGCTGTAAACATGAATGCATGTTGGGGGCAGGCCGGTCCAGGACTGGTACCCTCTTCTTCCTCAGCCACACCTCTGAAAGATGTGACACGCAACAGTGTCTCTCTAAAGCCTCAGAGCACCTTTTCTTCAGTAATGCTGCCATCACAGAAACGCACTTTAACAATCATTTCTATGTGTGTTTTTCTGGTGAATTTAAATTTTTTGTCCAATTTTGCAAAACAGGTCAGCAGCATATCAAAAAAGCTTTTACAACGTTAATATGTCGTCCTGTCTGCTATTAAGGGTTTTAGGGCTTATTAATAGTTTCATTTAAAACTTAAACATGTGTGTGTTGTATAGACGTGTCCGCTCCTTTAATGGTCACCACTTTTCTTCACTTTCTATGTGCTTTGTTGGCATTTATCTGTTTGTCCTTTTATTGTAAACACAGCCCAGCGCTCATTTGTTTGCAGGCGCCACATAAACGCTGTAGCTACTTCATGAGTCGCTGTTTTGTCTCCTTGTCTGTCTTGTACCTTCATGTTTCACTATCTGTGATTTCAGTCCTCTGACAGAGTCAGAGTTGAATAAAACATGTTAGATCAAAGAGGGCTGGTGAAGGACACATTCTCTGTCATTCACACGCCCGCGCACATAAAAATTAACATCTGCTGCAAGATTAAAACGCATACCTGAATTGTGAAAGTTTTGTCAAATTATGACACCTGTCATATATGCAGTTGTTAAAAAAGATCGGTCTATGCTTTCTGTGTTGCCTTCTTTATTTGTTTTTATCCTTTTCAACTTCTAATGCACATAATGCCCATTTCTCAAAAAAAGAAGTTGTAGAATACTGATTTGTCTGATCATGATCCATAATTCCAGCTATTGATGAATGAAGGTTCTTGATGCAGCGTCATTTGAGGGAACTTATATCACAGGAAACCATCTAAAGTTCACACTCTTGTCCTTTAAGAACTGAAATAAGAACAGATTCCTCAGATTGGTTGATGAAGTTGTGCACGTATGAGTTCCTTACTCCTTGGTTGCCAAACCTGAGATCTTTGATCCATCTTTGCAGAATCTTGACTCGTCACTAGTTGGAAATGTTTTTTAATCTTCTTTACTAGTGTGACATTTGTACCGTTGTTAAATCCAGAAACGGATGTTTATTAACAAATATTTGAACATGTGTCTTTAGCCAGATGTGATGGTCACAGCCATCAGGTCCACTCGCTGTCATCCGAGACCAGAAATGTTGAAGATTACCGTCATGAGGAACCGCCTGACTTCATCCCTCCTCCTCCTCCTTCTGGACACGCACACGTTTGACACGTCCATCCAGATCTAACCACATCTCATCTGGTGTCAGACAGCTAGTCGCATGATGCTTCAGACCATATTTTTTGTTATTTATTCTCTAAACTCATGCTATTGACTATACCGATTTGTATTTTGTTAGAGAGAGAAAAAACAACAGCTTCACAATTTCTTTCAATGAGCTTTTTATTACAAAAAGACTGTACATAAATTTCAATGAGCACATCCTATGTACAAACTGAGAGGAGGACAAACACCAGATTCTGTTCTCATGAACATTTAAGTTACAGATTTGATTTTTCTTTTTAATTCCACATTTGATCATAAGAAAACACCGAAGAGAGGCGCCTCATCCTGCGATGCCCTGAAATGCTGAACTGAGTGGTAAACATTAAAAAATCTTCTGCACATCAGTGGTTGTCCTGTGATTACTTTATGAAAAAGGTATAAATAAATCCTTCACATACAAACTGCTAGCAAACCTTCCTCAGCAGCCTCAGGTAATAATAATAATTAAAAAAAAGTAGAATGGAAAGTTAGAAATACATTTGGTAAGAAAAGCTGTTTTCTCACAAAAATTCACCTCACAATGGAAATATAACAGAACCAGACTATCGAGGATGGATGTAGTGGCAGATCGTTGACGCTTGCATACTTTCATGCAAAGAAGCTGAATGAATACTGTTCAGTCCATAAATGCTGCCCTTTCAAAGTAAAAGTCCCGTTAAATGCCTGTTATTAAAGATGAGTTACAAACATATGCAGACAGGCATCAACTTTAAAGATGTGCAACAGCAGGTTTTACTCACACCAGCGAACGTTTGGAGAGGGCAGGCGTCTAATTCTGCAGTACAAACTCTATTTCATTCATGTGTATATTTAAAAAAACATGAACAGAGCAGCTCTGTCTGTGGTACATTACTGCTGAGTCGCCTACATTCAGTGCAGTTGTGATTGAAGAAGTTTACAATCAAATGATCAATGCTCATCTCTTCAATTCAAATAAGGAAAATATTGGTCACATTTCTGCATGAAGCAGCGTTGGACTTGAGGTTGTTTGGTTTGGTGATTATGGTCATTGAGCACCAGCGTAAAGCACCGCACCAGCAACCGTTGAAGCAGCCCGCTTCCTAAAGTTGGCTCATACTTGTCAGAGAGCAACTCCTGCGTTGCGTTTGAAAACATTGATGAAGTTCAGCGTCGTCACAGTCGTTGATAACTATCAGTGCAACTACACGACAATGGAGAACGGCATGAAGACAAACTAGTTAGTCCTTCCTCTGCTACGCGTTTTGAAGCAACACGTGTCGGAGCTTTGCTACAGTAGCTGGACAGCATTACTACGTACAGTGACGATGATCCAAAATAGAAAAATAAATGCTTGAGCACAATCACTTTGCCGAGATAAAAGTTAAAATGGCACTGTGACTAAGTAATAAAATTAACATTCAAGTAAAAAAAACAAAACAAAGAAAAACAAAAAAAAACCTCCAATCTTGGCACCGCCTCCACTGACGCCGATGGAAACACTGGTGAAATACACTGACAAATGTACTTTACTGGCAGCTTGTCACATTACAGTTTATATACATGTTAGAAAGCAGAAAGAAACTCCACCAGATAGAGAAAACGGCTTATTCTTCTTCTTTTTTCCTTTTTTTTTTCTTTGAAATGTATTCTGTACAATCACTTCCCTTCAACACAGAGATGCCTCCAGGTTGCTGTTTTTTGTTTTTTTCCCTTCTTAAACATCCTATGATTTGGACATGGACTGCATGGGACATTCAGCTGTGTCCTAGCGTACGTTTCTGCTGTGTTTTGTCCTGTTCATGTGTTTTTGGAGAGTAAGATGGATGTTTCAGACAGGAGGACTGGTCTGAGCGTGTGCAGGTAAACGGTAGGAGTATCTGTGTAGCATCTCACCTCTGTGCTACAACTGCCTTATCCATTCCTTCAGACTCAATCTTCTGCATACTGTAAAAAAAAAACTGAATTATAGTTGCACACACAAATTAACACCACATATAGATTCACTTTGTACTCTGAAACGTCAGATTGAGCGCATGTTCTAGTGACTTCTACCTCCCTCCTTTTTGTCTCCAGTGTGAATTAGCAGACCCCGACCCTGCAAAGGTTCAACTCCCTCCCTCTCTGTGCAACCTGTTTTAAAAGCAAGCCAAACGGATGCACGTAAAAGCCCCCTTAAACAAAAACAAAAGTAAAACATTTAGAAATTCACCATGGCACTTTATTTAAAACAGGAGCTGTACGGGCCGCTAACACTGCACTGCATACAACTGTTCATGTTTTCCTCTCGTCAGAACTGAGTGCCGTAATCTGAGCAGTTTTCACTCAACATCTCCTTTTTTTAGTCAGCATAGTGCATGATCGACTCAACGTAGTTTCCGGGGAAGAGTCCAGTGACGCCGTTGCAGACACCTTCGAACCAGCCGTCATCGTTCTTTTTGATGATGTAGATGATAGCTCCTTCCATGAAGGACAGCTCGTCCTCCTTGTCCTTCGAGTAGTCGTAGATGGCCACAACTGGGACAGATCAAAAAGACAGAAAATGAGTTTTCAAAAAGGCTCAAACCGAAATAGAGCCATTTTCTTTTTGCTGGTTAATTACAAGTGCTGCCCTTGGACACTGACCTTTTTCTAAGTAAGCTTTAGGGGCCCAGTGGGGGTCTCCATCAGCATAGGGATCACTGTAGTGAACCACGGCAGCCTCCTCTTCCTCATAGTCCACGGGTGGAGGAGGTGGAGGTGGAGCGGGCTCTTCAAACACACCCATATCCTCTGGGGGAGGTGGGGGAGGTGGGGCAGGGCTGTCTGTAACTACAGCAGAAGTGGTGTTTGGCTGTTATACCAGTGGTTTGGTTTGGGGTTTTTTTGTTGGGGAGGATTGTGTCAGTGACAGAAATCACAGAGCAACTGTAATAATAAAGGTGCCATAAAGAGCTCAAGAACTAACTCACAAATGTTGAAAACTGATTCTAATCATTATAATCATTAGTTGATGGAGTGTTCAAACCAGAAATCAAATGAAAGTGAAGCGCCAAGACAGTGTTTTTGGTGTTTCATGATAAAAATACAAGATGGCTGACCCAGAAATCCCCAAGGATTACAAAAACAGTCCTGTCTGGAAGCCCTCTGGCTTCAATGAAGCTAAAAGAAAAAAGGTTCTGCTTAAAAAACTGATATTTAAGCGAGTTGTATCAAGTTATACCGACACAAAAACGCATGAGAAAACGTTATACCAGAAAACCTTATACCAGTTGGAAGCGCAGCACCAAACCCAGGGGAGGGGTCAGTGCCTGAGTCCAACCGTTGTGCACCGGGGCTTTCACGCTTTGTTGTGCACGTTGGAAATGAAATTCAACATGGCAATGTTTCACGGGCTATGAAAGCAGAGCTGAGGTCAGGTGATCGCTGAAGAGCTCTGATACACAGACGCACGCGTCCAAGTTTGTGTATGAAAGTGTCTTCTGACAGATGTTTGTTATTTTTGTCTGATTTCTGAGGGCAGAGAAAAGAGAAATGTTGTTCAGAGGCTATGATGAAAAATGTGCTGACGTCTGTATTTATGCGCTTCAGTTTACTTGCCACATCTCCTCCATTCATTTCATTAACAAACTGGAATTAGATGAATATGTCACTACAAGCACTTTGCTTTGAAAGCACAAATTCATTACGTAGAGGATTAAAGATGCACTGATAGCATCACATCACAGGACCTCAGAATCATCATCAAACTGAATTGTCAGGTGCATAGTTTTTCCTCCCGCAGCCCAAACCCACACATTCACTTACTAATCTTTCATTTAACTAATTACGTGTTCATCCTTTCTACATTTCATTACTACCATGTCGCTTGAGATGCTGGCTTAACGGGTTCTCTATAACACCAATACAATGGAGCAGCTTCTGTATTTATTACCCTCGTGTAGTTGTTCAAAATACCTCCCTAACCTGTAATGACTCTGTAGCGACTCTGAACAGCTGTCCTCTGGTTTCTAAAACCTCACATCTGTGCAAACAACATCAAAGATCCAGCTCCACAGTGGCCGTGAGTAAGACTGATACTTGTCAGTTGATTCTGTTTATCTGTCACTCTACAGAAACTCAAACAGGCGTGAGTAAGATCCAGGAATTTTAAATAGTAAATGACGTATTTTAAGTAACCACATCTGTCTACTCTGTGTGAGGAATGACTGCAGCGGTGACACTGAGCACATGGTCTGAGCTGCTAACGTGGCTGGTTGGGTGTGATTGTTAAGCTCGACCCTGTACTGACACTCACACGTTAAACCATGTGTGTTCTTGGGCTACATGGCTGGATTAAAGCTTGGAAGTCACTGGAGAAGGTCTGCACGTCTCATTCAATCCATGAGCCAACATTTGGAATAAATAACAGGTGACAGTTGGAGAGAAATTACTATGCATTCCTTTCTTGCTGTACAAACAGTTAATGTTTAAAAAAAACAAACTTAAATTCAAATTATAGAGCATCTAATTATAACAAAGCTGTCTCCTGGTGCTTCTGAGAATCCCAGAACATGACCAAGCACATGGAGACAGGACAGAGAGAGGGGAGAGGGACCGAAATATATAATGTGGTATAAAAATATATAAATATGTGGTGGTCGGAGGGTCAGACTGCACTTCAGCCACGCCAGCAGGCATAACCCAGTAGCAGGTGCAGGTAACCACCAGATGGTCAGAAGATGATTCAACTGGTCCACAATGCTGCTGCACCAGTACTAACTGGAACTGGGTATGGAGACCACATCTCACCAGTTCTAGCTTCATTACACTGGCCTCCTGTTAAATTTAAAATCAAATTAAAAATATTACTTCTTACCAACAAAGCTTTGAATGATAAAGCTTCAATCTATGTGAAAAATCCCCTAGTTCCTTACTGTCCTAGTAGAACACTCCGCACCCTGAATGCAGGTTTACTTTCTGATCCAGGAGTCTGTAGGTCTAGAAAGGTGGAAGAGCCACTCAATCTTCTGCAGCTTCTCTCTCAGGTGTTGTCATGGTGATGCTGCGCACCTCCTCACCTCCTAACCCTTCCATCTTCTGACCATCCTGGCGTTTACCTGCACCTGTTGACTGGATCCCACTGTGGGATCAGGAGTCAGGAGAGACCGGCAGAGAGAACGGGGGAGACACGCAGAGTCAAACTCGCAACCGCCGCACGAGGACTGAGCCTGTGGACATGGCCGCCTGCTTTAACTGCTAGGCTACACAGCGGCATATATTTATATATTTTTATACCACATTGTGTATTTTTGTCCCTCTCCTCTCTGTCCTGTCTCCCTCCTCGTGTCTTCCTTTACCCAGCTGGCTGTCAGCTGGAAGGTCCCCCCAATAACTGAACCGGGTTCTGCTGAAGGTTTCTTCCTCGGGGGAGTTTTTCTTGCCACTGTTAGACTCTGCCATGTGCTCGGGGGTCATGCTCAGACAACTTGTGTCATAGTTTTAGGGAGCTCACATTCTGACATTCTGTAACATTTATGTAGAGGTGTGCCTCCAACTTTACCCGTGTGGATTTCTGCTCAAGAAAGGCAGAAAAATCCTGGTAACGCGTGTCCTCACATACAGAAAACTGGACTTCTGGAAACAAAGGTGTATCTCGACATCACCTGTGTGAAACGTCACGTGACTCATGATGCACATCCGGTTTCATTCTCTGCTCGAACCGTTAGAAGTTCTTTAATCTAAGTTTTCCCAATTTTACATTGTTTTGTTGTCGTTAATAAAAGTACAACAAAATGTGCTTCTTTCTGCGTCGTGTTGATGTAAAATGTAGTCATTATGTAGCTAGAAAATCTCAGACCTCGGTTATGTAATGGGGGGGTTTACCTTGCATACACATGTGGTCCCCTTTTTCAGGCCTCTCTCCTAGCCATACCCATGAATTTATGCCTTTCTGGAAAATGGCTATAAGCTAACCAGCTCTTCTTCTAAACCCTGTCGCTGATGCTGCTAGAAATGTGCCGACTCCCATGCACTGCAGAACATTTAAATAGAAGTGTCTCCCTAAAGCCCCATTATGTAAATATTTTCATTTAAATAATCTCGTTTCAAATTTCTTCATGAAGAATTGTGGAAGTTTCCTGTGATGCCCTTTAGTTTTCCATTTTGTTTTTCTTTTCCTTTAAGCAGACAGACACAGATCGTTAGATCAGTACACGTCTCTTCTGGTGAATTGGGACAAGCCATCAGATCACATTTATACTCCTCAGCAGACAGAAAGTAAAGGACAGAGGCTTTCAGTGATCCATCACCATGACAACACACAGACATGTGAGGGTGCTCCCCTCTCAGCTTAGCATACAGTGCAAGAAAAGGTATTCTGTGTAGCAGAGTGAAACAAACCACAAAGAAAAGCGCTGTGTGAGGCAGCGTGTGGACTCTGATTTGATTTCAGTGTGTCCACACGTACTGTCATACATATTCTTATGTATATGTTTGCATGTGACAGAGTTTGCATGTACAGTGTGTCCACGTCTGCATCATGGAGCGTGACATTTTACTTACTGCTCTCCTGCATTCTGGCCACAAAGCCGGTCAGAGGGATCTGTGGGGTCAGCTGGACCACAGGAGGAGGAGGCGGAGGAGCCACAGACACTGGAGCAGCAACGCCCACGCAAGAAAAAGGAAGCAGAGGAGACAAGAAGCGAAGGCGGACAGAGATATTGAGAAGAAATTCACATTGAAAGGGGCGATCAGCGTGTCAAAAATAAAATAAAGGCTTTGAGCATGCAAAATTGTGCAGAATTGCTTAGGAACACATTTATACATTCCAGTCAGTTGTCGTTTTTTTTATCCATGTTATTCATCTAATCTCAGTCTGAGGATCTACCTCATCAGCTTTTGTTTTAGAGCCAAAGCAAAGGCTGCAGCTAGCACAAAGCTACAGACAAGAGTTTAAAATAAAAACAAAAAACACAAAGCACCACACAGGCCCAAAAATAAGACAATGGCTGGGATAAAAAGCTGCAGCATCTCTATGTGGTCCTGCTAATTTCATCAGACAGTCACTAAAGCTGAAGGTTTTTAGCTACATTTTCTGAAAGGAGGTAAATGAACATGCACATACAAACACAGCTGTCCTGACTCAAAGACATGATGTCACACACAGGCAGGTTTGAGTCATAAATCGCATGTAATGGAAGGGCGTCAGCAACCTCGCCGGGCAGTAATGCCTTATTACTCAAGCAGGCTGTCACTGCTGCAGCACATCTGTCCACAGCTCTACCCTCTCAGATCAATGCGCTCCCTCATGTAACAAGTTCTTCCATTACAGCGGTTGCAAATCCAAAAGTTGCTTTAGGTTCAATAAAGCTGCACCAGCAGAGAACAGACCACAGAGGTTGTGTAATGTCCCACTGTTGATTACCTCTCTTCTCTCACATGAGTCAGACAGCCTCTTCCTTCTGTGTTTTGTGCCAAGAAAGACGGTTGTCCTTAAGACGAAAGCCATTAGAGGAGAATGACTCAATGGTTACGTCTGCCAAAATAAATTCTACTCTTCTGACAGAATTTATGCATATGTCCTGGACTTCCCCTTGTATAGAAGCCGTTTGTGTTTTCCACCCTGAAATGCCTTCTGCAAAGCTGATTTTATTTTCCTCCTGAGCAGGAAGCTTCCTTTAGGTGACTGAAAGGATAATGTGATAACTCAATTAGTTATTAATGAGAGGTAATGAAACATTCCAACAGCGCTGAGGCGGGAAGACAGTTCCTGCTATTATAGATCATCATTCATCTTTTCTAGCTGCTAGAAATGCTAACCCAGAATATCTCTGAGACTCAGAGGAGGAGGGCAAATTTAAATAACGATGTATAATTTGACGTACCAGATTACACTTCCATGTAATAAAACAAAAGAGTCAAATTCCCTCAGTTGCTGTAGACAGTATTTACTTCATGCTCTCAGTAAAACCAAACGAGCATGTCATGTGATCTCTTACTTGGGGTCTGTTGGAACGCTGGGCCGCCATTGATGTGGGGCTGCTGGGAGGAGACA
This sequence comes from Arrhamphus sclerolepis, assembly GCA_037176975.1. Taxonomy (NCBI): domain Eukaryota; kingdom Metazoa; phylum Chordata; class Actinopteri; order Beloniformes; family Hemiramphidae; genus Arrhamphus; species Arrhamphus sclerolepis. The sequence continues at coordinate 5,285,534 of JBAMYA010000009.1, forward strand.
GAGGGCGCACGGCGGTAGGTGCCCGTGGCAGACACCATGGAAGCAGAGGAGGTTGTGGAGGAGTTGTGGCGGGAAATCTGGCGGGAGATGGTGCCAAACTGGGACATGGGGATAGGACCCAAGCCAGGGCCCTGTGGCACGGAGGCTGAGGATGTCACCACTGTTGGAGAGGAAGATGGGAGACTTGAAACATCATCGTATTCAGCAAAGACTGAATGTTCATTTTTCATAAGAAGCTGCATGTCACAACTGCTGGGACTCACCTTGCCCCATACTGGGAGGAGACGGGGTGGGAACTGCAAGAGGGACTCCAGCTCCACTGCCTCCACTGTTCTCCCTGCCACCACTGCCACCGCTGCTGCCACTGCAGAGACAGCAGGACAGGTTTGAGCTCTCCATGACCTGTGAACCCTGAACCGTGTTGGAACATCTGGCACAGACAGACATTTTTCAGATGTGCTCTCAGAGGCCAAATTGGGAACACTGATTTCTTTGACCACAGAACATGTTCTCAGTGTGTGATGGTCCGTCCTAGATGCCTCCGAGCCCAGGGATGTCATTGTTGCCTCTTGATGGGGTCTACATAAGGCTTTTCTTTCACAATTAGGTTTTAAGTGAATGTAATACCATATTGCGGTGCTTGGTAAAAGGTAACCCCTTGTGGTTGCATAAGCTATCAAATTAATTACATTTCTTGATGATTCTTGATGGGAAAGGACACGGGGATGTCTAGCTTGGGCTTGCAATCTTGTATCTTTGCTCTGTGCACATCATCATGGAATGTTTTCCAACCTTTCTTTCAACATAATTTTCAAGGTTTTTTTGTCAAGCATTTGTCCACTTTTTTGGATACTGCTTTTGTTATAATCACCTGTGTAAAAATATATCATTATTTTACTCTTTAACCCCCTCATAAGCACTAAATTGTATCGGTATCAGCATTTTTTGTGTTGCAGGCCTGAAATGCTTCATTTAAATGAGGCACGATGTTGATAAAAAGCAATAAAAACAACAATAAATATCTTGGTATCAAAGTAAAATCATACGGTATGTATGACTGTCTTAATATATGTTTTCCACATCACTCTTATTTTTATTTGATGGATCAGGCGCGAGTTTCTTCTGATCCTGTATAGAGGTTAAGACATAGTTCAAACATGTTCCCTTTGGGTATGAAAAGACAGGATGTTTGCTACCTGTGTGTCCTGGGCCTCTGGTTGAGCGATGCTGTGCGTGCAGGGCTGTGCTGGCTGCCCAGCCTGGCCGGGCTCGTCATATAGTCATTAGGCACCACTGGAGGCTTCACTGGCTCCAGCGTCTTGTAGGGAGTGTTACGCCTGGGTAGCAGCAGACAGATGGAAAGAAAACACAATTCATTTTTTAATATCAACACAATAAGCTGGTTATATAAACCTTTAAAGAAGGCTGAGTGAACCGTAAGAAGGGTTATTAATCTGGTTTTACCTCATAGGCAGAGCCATTTAAGAAAAACAATAATAATAATAATAATTTACCCAAGTGTACCACGACCAGCCATGGGGGGGCTTGGAGGTTTTTGTGAGGGTGGGTTGGTCCTGGAAAGAGTCCCTCCTCGTCCTGCTGCATTGTTCCCATGTTGCTGGTGAAACAAAGGCAAGTTACAGTGAAGCTTTTATGTAATCTGATCTGCCTGGTTTTTACTGGAAGTGAAAGCTGAAGCTGGGGAAACTGGGAATGGTAAAGTTGGAGGGGGGGTTGGACATCTGAGCCTTTCTGCCAACAGAGGACAGCATGAAGCTCAGCTGAGGAGGTGACTGCATGTTAACTGGGCTCATTAATGGGCACATGGAAATATGCAAGAACAAATATCATAAATCTGATCTGGTGCACGCAGACGTTGAAGAATCTGAATTTATGACAGTCGGTTTTGTTTTTTTTACCTGAATACATAAGTAACACAATGAAATATGATGTTTGTAACGATCCATTGATTTTCCAAAAATGACATTTTCATGAAAACAATTTTCTTGAGAAGTACAAAAACAAAACAAAAAAAGAACAAAACAAACATTGTTTCCCGTGTTTTAAAATGAAAAATGGTCATAATAGACGTACGGACACCCTGATACTGTAACATGGACAAAAACAAGAGAAAATGCAGCCGCCTCTTACCTTGGCCTTAAGCCACTGAACGCAAGCAGGGAAAAAGAGGAGACAGAAAACAAGACATTCATGTTGGTTAGAGGTTACAGCAGGTGTGAAATTTAAACATGCATGAGTTTGGCATCCATTCTTTGGATGGAGATTAAGCCGTTTTGAAAAGCTAACCTTAGCCTTAAGGATTGGGTTACCTTTGTGTTTAGATCAGAAATAGGTTTTAGTTTGGCAGGAGGCAGTATAGCTATGGCTCAGCTAGAGGAAATTACATCAATTACATCCTCTCATGTAAACTGGGATGTTACAAAATGCTCATTACGCTGATTCTGTACATTATGTGCTTATAGTATTAGTATTAGATTCCTTGCTCAAACCTTACATACACCTTAAAAAATGACATAAATGTCCCTTTGATGTCTTTCTTTGTTAAGAATGTCAATAATACACTTTCACTGATAGATCAGAATAAATTTACGCTCTGCCTACCCACATGAGTAATCTTGCACAATAATGTCATGTATTCCTCTTTTCACTTTGAAACCTGCCTGCAGAGAACCCACATCAAAAGGCCCAATTTGGTGTCACATGAAAAGAAAGATAAAGCCTTTGTTTTGAGGCACTTTGTAAATAAACGTCTGAGGGAGAAAAAAATGTAATAGCAAAATTACACACATACACAGAGTTTAAGTGCATTTAAGCCTTTTCTCAGTATTTTCAGCGTCTAGACCAGAGTTATGGACCTTTATCACATTAAGGATCACTCAATCATTATACACCAGTAAAATTAGCTTCAGTAAATGTGGTCCACTGACATTTTAAGTGTTGCACTAAGGCAAAGACTGGTCCACCAGGCACAGCAAGGCCATAAATAACAAGCTGGCTGCTGGAAGGGTTGTAATGTGGCTGAAACGATCTCACCCTGGGAGCTCCCAGAAAATGCCAATAAAGCTTGTTGTGGTGGAGGGCTGAGCCACTCGTCCATGCATGTATGAACTTCTCAGCTCCTCTTAGCTATGTTCAGAAAAGACACTGTTAAAAAATAAGTTATTTTCATTCCTCTATTTTTATTCTTCATTCTTACTATTGGTGAGGTCCACTGATTGTTTCAGGGGTGACCTGAATTTTGTTATTTTGTTCCAGACTAGCACGTCTGGAAGAAAACGCTCCGCAGCCCTGTTTTCTTTCCTAACGTCCTCTGATTTTTCTCTTGTTCTCTCACTTTTGGTTACTGTTACTATGAAACGAAGGCTGCTTCATTCTGTCAGCATGCATCCTTCTTTTCAAGAAATGAGTATAAAACACACACACACACACACACAAAAACTACTTTGCCATCTCTTTATTTCAGTCTCATAGACATTAATTTTGATTTATTTGTGCCTGAATAAATGGTGTCACAACAGGATATCTTCAGTGACTCGCCTGGATCTCAACCAGCAGTGTAAACAGGAACTGGACCGCATGTTAAGACTACTTCCACCCTGATAAATTATAGATGGAAGAGACGTCTGCAGCCGACAGCAGAGAATATCACGACCAGCACGACTGCTGAGGAGTTGATTTTTTTTTTCCTCCCGAGAGTGAGATTTTTGTTTTGACTAGCACCTTGGTTTGGACTGTTTGTGCGTGCTAATTTTTATTCTTTCCTATCTATTGTTTTGTCGTCAGAAGGTGGTTGCAACATTTGTTCTCCTCAGTGTGGTCTGGGGCTTCTACGGGGCTCAGGGTCTGTCAGAGGTCAGGGTGCACCTCTCAAATGCAGGGTTCAGACAGACAGACAGCTTCTGCTGAGGTTGGCGTGAGAGCAGTCTGCTTGCAGTGAACAGATAGAGCCATGGACTTTACTGATTCCAAACCAGGAAATTTAAGTGTAAACTGACTAACTGGAATTACATGAGGTATACAAGTTAAACCAATATTACTTCCTGGGCTTTTAGGTAATTGTTACAAAGAACAGACAAAATCATCCTATGAAAACTACTTTTAAGTTATGGGCCATCTATAAATGTGAGCAATCTGCAGCAAGAGTAGCGGCAATGAAGAAAAAATGGGATTTTTGAAACTGTAATGCAGCTACCTTTGAAGAACTGCATATTTTGCAATTACCAACTGGGATCTAAACTGATTACTTGCTTCAGTCAGTTTCATACACTGATAGAAAGGACTATTGGCTTTCAAGTTATATATAATATCCCCCTTTAGACCTACTTACTGAAGATATCAATGAGCTCACAATTTCAATTTAAAGAGCAATACGAATTGGTGTTCATAAAACTCACTTTGATTTGAAGTATGCTGTTGTGAGAGGGATGTGAGGATGAAAAGTGGAGGGGTGATGATCATGACTTAAAGAGAGAAGAGAATCTACCACAGCCAGGAGGAAGTAGGCTGTCAGGATGGGAGTGCTAATGAGCTGCTAATGCTGTTTTCTCCACACACTATGGACACAGTCTGGTCTTAAGAACATACAAGAACAGAATGGCAAATCCAGCCCCACACACGTATGCATCGATATATTCATGAAACAGTGTATTAGTGTGTGGCAGCGACTCCAGCAGCATCAAACCTTCTGAATTATTCACAGATCGTGAGAGAAAGTGTTTGGGGACTGGAATGTGATATGCATTTCTGCTTGCACTGATCCATACCAATGCAGCCCCATCCACACTCACATGCAGAGCAAAAACAAAAGAGAGACAACAGTTGATTTAAACAATGAACCAGAAGCCTGAGAATCTACAAAACAAAATCCAAAAAAGAAAATACAAAACAAGCCTTGTGCAGAATCAGAAAAGGCCTGATTTTACTAATATCTGACTCATCAAGCTGCTGTTTTTGTAAAATTTGCTGGCCATTTTCTTGCACCGATCTGCATTGATTTCTGCATAGATCCATCATTGCCAGCATCCATGAATGATGCCTGATTTGCACAGCAAGCCGTGCCAAATCTCCCTCAGCATGGGCCAGCTCTCAGAAGAGGAAACGCTCGCTTTTGAATTTGAATCAGAGGATGTTTGAAAATCAGTGGACAGTCTGAGAGACAGAGCTGGTGGGGAGAAGAGTGCAGAGGCCGAACCAAACACGTCAGCCATATAACCGGGTAACGCACACACACACACACACACACTTTTCAATAAAAAGAGAGAGGCAGGAGGACAGGATGTATCATGGGGTTACGGGATAAAAAAAATGAAAGAATGAGGCGGAAGAGGGTTGGAAGATTTTTTTCTTATATAATTCAACAGTCAATGTGATGTGTCATTGGCAAAGTTTCCTCCTTGCTCACACAAACAAACACACACACTGAAAAACTTCCGGCTTAAAACCTTAGAAGCCACAAGAAAAAAAAAAAAGAAAGAAAGAAAAGGACTTTGACACAAGCTCTTTTTCTGGCCACATTCAGCATCAAAGATACTTTCAACTGACTTACTCTGACCTTTGCATTAATAATGTTTACTTCATTTGTTATAAAAAATAGAATTAAAATGATCTGAATCTCTCTTACTTTGACGCCGTGTCCCACATCATCCAGCAAGGTGTAGTCGATGGGCTTTCGAATGTAGCGCACCGGCCGCTCCATGTTTCCTGGAGCGATGATCTTGTGGGTGCGGGAGGTATTCTTGTTTGTGGTCAGGATGCCAATTTCTCGACGTGCCACCTTCTCCTTATGAATGTCCACCGTCTGCAGGAGAAAGAGTGAAGCATTTTCAATTTATTTCACATAATTGTTTCCATACATTTATTAATAAAAGAGTGTAACCATCTCTGTCTTTTATTTTCAAAACCCAAGAGCAGAAGATCAGAAAAAAAGAAAAGAAGAAGAAAATAATATTAAGAAAGGGTTAATAATTTATGGCACCTCAGTAGCTGAGGAATAGGAACTGAACTTCCGCTCCAAGTAGGAACCCACAAGAATGTCGGTTCTGGGTACCCACAGGGTTTGCTTTTTTTTTTCATATTTGGGTTCTGCTCATCAGTTCCAGACGCACGCAGCACGTCCACACTGTCAACACATCAATCAAACAAGCATCCGTACCACACCATTTGAACGGAACAATGTTTTCTTTCCTCCAGACACCTAGCACTGTTTCACGTACTTGGGAGGCGTAGAGTGAGTCACACGTGTCAAACACGCAGTGAGCAGCAGTTTCCTCCTCAAACAGCTAGTTAGAGATAATAAGGGACGCAAACAACTCGCTTCTCAGTGACTCTTGCTTTTTTCACAGCATTGGGTGTCATGATAATAATAACATACAGACCTAAGCAACTGCTGCGCGCATAGACATCATTTGTTTATATTCTGGATGGCCAGTCTGCCGCTGTAATTTCAGCGCACATCAATGAACTGATACATGTGATTTATTTCATGGTAATTGGTGATTTCACCAGAGGTAAGGATGTTCTATTTTTGGGAGGTTTACAAGTTCATTAACCATATACCTTTTCTATGGGTCTTTTTCAAACGTTTAGTCTGATAGTTTCACCTATTAAAGCTATTTGGGATCATTTTAGTTGGCTTTGCTGGGTGGTGGTGGTAACGTTAAACGTACACTACATTAACATTTAGCTTAACTTATAAAGTAAAGGATTACTGACAGGCATTACGACAAAAAAAGTTGGGTTTTTTTTATTTATTCGTGGCAAACATTCTAACATTTAACACAACATTTAATGATGTGGGACATGTTTTCCTCTGCCCTGAAGTTTGAATATCCAAATTACTACTGTGACGTGCAATAGATTAAAATAAACAAATTGATGTTAATTATTTGTCCTTATTCTTCATGGTTTGTGGAACTGATGAGAACCAGAATCAATTGGCAGAACCTAAACCGACAAAATCTCAACAACACCCAACCCTACTGAGCAGTCATCTAAAAATGTGTTTGGGCTGGTTTTTAAGCAACACAACACAACTTGAAACCCCGACAAAAAGTTTCTAAAAGCATTTTAGAGGTAGTTCAACTTATAACGAGACAAATCACACTTCCGCCAAAACCCTGAGTGCATCTGCAGAGGACTATGAATGTTGATGTGCAACCAGAGCTCAGGAGGACACGCCTCCCAGCTGCCAATCAAATTGTACAATCTGTTTTACATTCGCCGTAATGTTTGCTAGATTTAGTTAGCCAGACGCTAACTCTAAGATGAAGCCATCTAACATACATGATCTCCATAAATGGCTAGGCAGATCTTCGACTGTTCCGGGGCTCTCGGGCCCAGGCTCCAGGAAGCCGAAACAAAGCAGTGTCCGTCCAAAAAAGTGACCGGACACGTGAAAAGTTCAGGCATACTTCAGCCCTTGGACAGCGCATGACTGGAAGAAAAGAGAGCATACTGCTCTCATCCAGAGAAGGAAATGTGGAGCATGTGCAGAATTCTATGCAGTGTAAACAAACTAAAATTTTTTTGACACAACAAAAACTAAGAGGCTAGAAGGCTCCAGGCTACAAGGCTGCAGCAGGGAAACAAGTCTGATATCTAACATTGTTGTTTTCGTTATGGTACGGCTTCCCGTCTGGACTCATTTTAAGGTTAGGGGCTGCAGAGGCGCAGCTATGACGGCTGTTCTACCAGCTTCATTCTCTGCATGAAGCCGCTGTGGCAGCATCTTTGGATCTATGAACTCTGGAACCTTCAAACCTATGCATTTTTGAGGTGTGAAAAAGTCTGGATCGGCGAGGAATGTGCCCAGTATCACTTGTAACCGGCTTTGAGGAGCCTGGGACTTTGGGAGGCTCACAAACAACTGCACTTCTCAACCAGAGAGGGGTGCTAAAGAGCACAACCTTACATGGTGTTGCTGCATGTAGATGAAAGATACTAGTAAAACACAAAACAAAGATGTTTGTTCATAGAAAGTGGGACTGGATGCTCTGTAGAGGACCCACACTGCAGACAGGATCTCATCTCTCCACTGATGCAATCATCTCTGTCTGAAGGGGAGACAAAAGAAATCTGAGTCTGATGAGTTCACCTGCAAATACTGCTCTTTGTCTAGGTGTTTAATAAGACGTCAGTCTGCTGGATCAGAGATGAATATAAAAGTGTCTAGAGGTTTTTTTGTTTTGTTTTTTTTCAAGGAAAGGAAACTGAAGTAACACACCCAGCTTCAGCTGGGAAGTATGACAGAAGACCCGCCTATTTCCTGCCAGTAATAAGTGAAGAGAGAGGAAGTAAAGATCAGAGAAAGAGAGAAACCAGAGAGACAAACCTGGATAAACAGATGGGAACAGAAAAATGCAAAGATGCTTCTAGAGTTAAGTCCTGATTCAGAAGAACTTGTTCAAATTAAAACAGAAACATTTGCTGCTTCTGTTCATCCATGTCTCTGAACTTTGTTTTCATCACAGATCAAATTTTCTCTCCACAGCAATGTGAGCTGAACTGACTGCGAGCTTTATTTCAGTATTTCCTCTCAAAGAGCATTGCTAAAGGCGGTACATGTGGGGATTTGTGTGAAATATCCAGACATAAAAACCATTACCTAATCACTGACAACAGGACTGTCTGCCCTTCCTGTGCTCTCTGAATCTCATTTTCTCTCGTAATCATTTTACTTTAAAAAGACATCTGGTGGTCTGCTGAATCTGTTTCTGGGAGCAGATGCAGCAAAAGTAATGTTCACCACAAGACCTTCACTGTAGCTTCAGTCTAACAAATCTGGGCTTTAGCAAGCAATGAGTCGGGATATCACTAGCATCAGGAAAGCATCCATGACTTGTTTGATGTGTAGCTGGAACATTCATGATATTAATGCTGCAGAAACAATATTCTTGGTTTATCAACTGTCATAATCCTCTCTGTCTACAGTGCACCGTACTTCAGGTTGAGTCTGCACTTGAGAGGATTTCACCAGCTGAAATGGAGTTGAACGAGTTATAAGTGGGTCACTGAGATGATGAATGACAATTTCTGAACAAAACAAAGAGATGATGCATTGTAACAGAATCAAAATGCAGCATGTCAATTTTGTCTAATATCACCCTACAATGCACACACAAACGTTTCAGTCCAGTCATTCAGCTTCAGCTGTGATCCGCAGCTCTGCTTTGATTAAAACTAAAGCCTCTCTTGTTTAATTTCGTCACAGCCTTCCTTGCTAAACACTTTAACATCTTACTTGATCTGAAAGGTATATTTAGCATCTCTCTCAAATCTCATTTTACTTATTTTAGTACAACTATTTATGGTGCACCAAAAAAGTACTTATCTGATTCAAAAACAGGTAGAATAATGATTCAAAAACAGAAGGAAATACCTGAACTACAAGACAGTCCTTTCCTGATGATGGACAGGGTTCTAGGTGTGTTTATATTTTCATGCACCCACATCTGATAAATTGTCTTACATAGAGATTTTTAAGTAGTGTATTTGATGAGCCTCAATTAACAAAAAAAAAAAAAAAAAGATTTCCTTACAGTTTTGCCACAAAACAATAATATTTCAAAAAATCTGATAAACTGTGTTAATTAGCATTAACATGTTTGTGATGGAACAAAGTCGAGTCTTCTCCTCTCGTTATAAGTTCCTCCAAGAACGTGGATGTTCAGAGCCTCTTTACATTTGGCAGACTGATGTCTTTCTTTTTCACAAAAACATTTG
>JBAMYA010000009.1:5308897-5329667 GCA_037176975.1 Arrhamphus sclerolepis
TAACTTACATTACACATTTTTTCAATTTTACTCAAATTTGGGTGGTGCAAAAATGTGTACACCTCACTGAAAGTCTCAGGAGCAAAGCTAAATTGGAGACTATAAATGTCTAATTTAATAAGAATACAATCACAGGTGAATCTAATCAGTCAGTACACAGGTGTCCAGCAGACAGCTGACTGTAAAAGGATGTCACTTAAAGAAAACACCCTCTCATTTCATGCTGTCAGCAATGGCACCACATGGAAGAGAAATGACAGAAGACCTGAGAAAGAAAATTATTTCCATACACCACAAAGGTGAAGGCAACAAGAAGATCAGCAAATCTTTGCTTATCTGTCAGAATACTGTAGCAAAAGTGGTCCAAAGATTTAAGAAAGATGGAACTACAACCATCTTACAGAGAGATCCATGTTGTCCACGGAAGTTAACACCTTGACAGGAACGTCTTCTGGTGAGAAGGGTTGAAGAAAGTCATCATGCAAGTTCACTGCAGTTATCTAAAGAAGTAGAAGGCCAAACTGGGGGGACTATTTCCTGTCACACAATACGGCATACACTGCAGAGGAATGGCATGTATGGATGCCGTCCACAAAAGAAGCCTCAGCTAAAGCCCAGGCACAAACAAAGCCCACCTAGAGTTTGCCAGGGTCCATGCCGACAAAGATGAAGACTACTGGGACTCTATGGAGTGATGAGACCAAGATAAATGTTTTTGGAAATGACGGCTTCAAAACTGTATGGTGTCACAAAGGTGAGAAATATAAAGAAAAATCCATGGTGCCTTCAGTGAATTGTGGTGTCGATGGCAGTGTCCTTATGTTCTGCTATATGAGTGCTGCTGTTGTTGAGGAGCTGCATTTCATTGATGGCATCGTGAATTCACAGATTTATTGATCTGTACTGAAAGAGAAGATGCTACCATCACTCTGTGCCCTGGTCATCGTGCCCTTCTCCAGCATGAATGATCTTACACACATCTGCTGTTGGATTTCTGATCTGAACCAATCCAACATCTTTCTGAAGAGACACGTCCACCATCATTCTCCATCCAGCATCCAGTCACTAAAAGAGGTCATTGTTGAAGAATGGAAAAAGATTGATGTTGCAAAATGTCACCAACTTGTTCATCCCATGCCTAGAAGATCATGGAGGCCATACAAAGTACTAGATGTAGAAGTTCTTTTTGTGGGGTGTACTAATTTATGCACCACCCCAGTTTGAGTAAAACTGAAAAAATGTGTAATCGAAGTTATATTATTAACATTACTTTCACGTTATAAGTTCAACAGATGTTATATAAAACTTTCTCTTGTCAACATTTTGGAAATTGTTTGTTTCACTGAGATATTGATTAAAATGTTACTTTTCAAAGGGAGTGTACTCATACGCTGAGCACTACATATATATATATGTGTGTGTGTGTGTGTATCTTTATACATATCTAAATATGTATACACACACTTGATTTTTTTTTTTAATTAATTTTTATCAATTTTTATATTTTTAACGTTTCCACAAACAAAAGTCATCAAAGAAAGTTTCGGGCAACCACACGATTTAAAAGTTGATATCATTTACTTTATTTTATTTTATTTATTTAAACTTCCATTTCTGTAAGTAAAAAAAATAAATAAATAATCCAATAACCCAGTATGATTGGCTGTTTTGACTGTATCCATTTTCCCTGAATGATAATCCTTTACTAGGAAACACATCAAACCCAGCGTGTGAGTCTCTGGAATATGTTGTTCAACTGCTTCAAAGTTTGCTTTATTTGTAGGCAGAATTTCACCTACCATTAAATACCATTAAATATTTAAATTAGGCGTTCACTGGCTCTGCTGTTTCTCTTACATCAACTGTTTTTTCCTTCACCCCTGCAGTCATCTGACACTTATGCAGAAACACATAGATTACAACAAGAGCTCTAACTCGGGGAAGAAGATCTTTTCTGTTTATTTGGCATTACCATGGTGAATCATGGTAACAGAGCTGTTTTTGTATTGTCATGGTAACTCTTAACACCTGTTCTGAAAGTGAAACTCAGAGTTTCGTAATTCAGGGTTTTTTTTAACCTACTTTCTGAAACAGCCCCCTGTTCGTATGAAATTGTACATGTTTCTTTAATGATATCAAAAAGCGTTTGTTTTTATTTATAGCATGTAACTTAAGACCACGATCTGCAGTAGTTGATGTGTTTCACTTGTCACTATAAATAGCAACAAAAAAAAAGAGAACTGTATTGCAGAGTCTGATAAGCAGTGTTTGCTTTCATGTTATCACAGGTGACTCTTCCTCTTAGCCACCTCATCAACATCCTCCACCCACTGAAGAGCTCGGTGGGAAGCAGCAGCAGCAGTAGCACTGCATGCAAGTCAAGAAAACACAAGGAGCATGCACCAGACTCAGAATTACGTTGTACAGAGGTATTTATTAGTGGGACAACTCAGTGTGATGGCATGCTTGTTTTTACACGTTAAATGCCTTCAGTGCTTTTGTTTAGCAAAAGATAAACAAACCAACAAACAGAAACCACATTTATTTGTAGTACACTTACCATGCTTAACTCAGTGTACTTGTGTTTGTGTGTGTTAAGTCCACGTGGACCCTGCGGGAGCTTGGTTTTTCAGACCTGGGAAAACAGCAGTTGGATGAGCTGGCCAACAGTGTGTTCCCCTGCTTGATCCCAGAGGAGCTGCCACCTCCACCTGGTGGTCAGACCTCATGGAGGACGTCTCATCGCTCCACACACTCTTTTTTCCACAATAAGCATGGTAAGGGGGCACTACTTTGTTTTATAAGGACATATGTACTTTATTGGTTCCCACGGCATTAACAATAATAATAACAATTTTTAAGTCAGTATAGTTACAAAGATAGTTATATTTTCACACTGTGTGGTTGTCTGAATAAGATACCAAGACCTTATATCACTTAGTCTTTTCTGAAGGCATCTCAGAAATTGGGGACTGATGTTCTTTGTTCTTTCTCAGGTTTTTCGTGGGCCCCTGTGCCCATGTCAGCTCCCGTCTTCTCAAGGAAGCCCCTTTCACCTCTCCAGACTGTCTGCACAGACTTACAACATTGGCCAGGTAATCGTCAATTAGCAGCATTAAGAGCAGATTAGTAAGTTGTCAGTTAATTAAAGATTTTTATTCAAGTTAGTTACTTCAAATGAATATTGAAGACTAATATTGCTTAGAGAGTACTAAATAATTTCAGTTTTAGATGTCTACTGTTATATTTGTCAATGTAAATTCTGAACGTATCTTTAAGAACATGGATATTACATATATGCATATAACATCTGTATACTTTTTTGTAATATAATATAAACCAGTTTAAACCAATAAATGAATGCCCTCAATGAACTAACTATAGAAAGAACGCAGGTCTGAATTCCTCCACATTGATACAAAATAATAATAATCTCATACACAAGCTATTTACTTCAGGTAATTACTGTGGAAGGTGGTTTTATAAGCTGCTGAATCGTGGGCTCTACTTAGTTTTTAAACACCGTTTCTGGGTTTTGGCCTAGTTTTTGTGACGAATAATTTCACAGTGTACTATGTCATTTGAGGTTGAGGTTATTTTATTCTATTTCCTTAGATGTAAAAACATAAGAATTGAAAGTTTCTTCACATGAATGTACCTTATCTTTCTTTAAAGTGCTGGTTCAGAGCAGAGGCTTTAAAACTTTAAGGACCAAAACCAGACGAGTGCAGTCAGCCTTCGAACGCCCCGTGGACTCCGAGGCTTTCACACCATCTTTTATGAAGGTAGATTTTTGAAGATGTTTTAAATGCATGCCATTTTTGGTAAAAGTAGTAGTCAAAATCAGTTTCTTCTTTTTAATACAACTAGGTGGTTACAGCAACATTTTCCTCAAAAATGTAACAAATTTACGTAGTAAAGCAGAGATGGGTTTGTCTTCCATTAGAGCTTCCATCAATATTTTTGACTAATTTATTGGATGTTTCATTTTATCACTGGAATAAATCACAGGTTTTCTCTTATTTAATAAAGGGTTATACAGTTGAGTGACAGAAGCTGTTTTTTTTCTTAAAAAACCTTAAATTGGATGTTAAAACCATGGCAGAGCAAACGTTTCGCTTCTCTGATGTGCTGGTCTTGAGTGTAATTATTATTTTGTACTGTAGAGTTTCCTCACACGTGATAAAGGGATTGAAGTTGAAAGCCTTGACGGCGTGCTGAAGAACAAGAACATACCTGACGGACAGCAAGAATCTTTCAAGAGGGGCTTCGCTGAAGGTTTTCTAAAAGCTCAAGCCCTGACACAGCGCACTCAAGGCAGGTTTTAATACAAACACATCAAGCCAACATTGTCGTGTTGTTACTGACGTGTTGTTGCTTCGTCCTGACCGCTCAGACTCCCTGAGGAGGACTCGTCTTATTCTGCTGGTGCTGCTTCTGGTTGGGCTTTATGGTATCTCCAAGACCCCCTTTATATCAGGTAAAGGCCATTGTATCCTTGTTGCTTTGTAATTATATTAACTAATATAAAAATAACATTTAAATAAAATGGTAAATATATTAAAATATTATCTACAGAGCTTATCCTTTGCCAACTAACCCTTATAACTGAACCATTTTTGACGCATTGTAACTTTAACAATACTGTAACTCTAAATGGCGCCCTTTTGTGTGTTTGTATGCGTGACTTGATTAACAATGCTTTGCTGTGTGACTTTCGAACTTTAATCTAACCATTTCGGACAGTGCGGTTCCGAACTACATCAGGACTGGACTCAGCAGTGGACCCAGTGCAGATGAAAAATGTGACATTTGAGCATGTTAAAGGGGTGGAAGAAGCCAAAAATGAGCTGCAGGAAGTGGTGGAGTTCCTGAAGAACCCACAGAAGTTCACAGTTTTGGGTGGAAAGCTCCCAAAAGGTGGGTTGGTGTTCACAGTGGACCAGCTGTTCTGAGGTCATTCCACTTTATGAGCAGTTGCCTCAGTGTTGCCTGTCTTTTTCTCAGGTGTTTTGCTTGTGGGCCCTCCGGGGACAGGGAAGACCCTGCTGGCCAGAGCAGTGGCAGGAGAGGCAGACGTACCATTTTACTATGCTTCTGGATCAGAGTTTGATGAGATGTTTGTTGGCGTTGGAGCCAGCCGTATCAGGAACCTTTTCAGTAGGTGTTTTGATCATTTTTTTTCTCCTCTTTTTCTTGACTTAGAAACATTTATGTGTATATTTGATTGCTGCAATAATTAAAAAATAATTTTGTGTCACTGCTCTTCCTTTCTAGGGGAGGCTAAAGCTAATGCTCCGTGTGTCATCTTCATTGATGAATTGGACAGTGTGGGTGGGAAAAGGATTGAGTCTCCTATGCATCCTTATTCCAGACAGACTATCAACCAGCTACTTGCCGAGATGGATGGGTAATCCCTAAATTAATCTACTACATGTTGGGAATGCAGAGTAAATTATTAAGTATTGAGTCAACAGTAGCTGCGCCGTATTAGAGAATCCTTTTCTGTAAGATGCATCATACCCTAACTTGCACCTCTCCTCAAATGTTACTATATGCCACACTGATGCAGACCATAACAAATGTGATTGGTCCACTTGGTAGCATTGGTCATCTTTGTATTTCCCACTACTACTACTGCTTTGTCATTTTCAAGCCAGTTTGAAATATGGATTACTACATTGTCATTTAAAAATTACTGAGGCACATTTATCAGCTCCAATTCATGTAAGATATCCTTTATTTGCATTTTATACCTGAGCTACATACACAAAATAAAAGAAAGGAAGCTCAGTACTGTGTGCTACAGCGCTGCAGGAAAGAACCTGGTGTTATTACAACTCGACACAAATGACAGCCAATCAGTATAAATGTCAACAGGATAGATTCTATTCATATCCTACTATCCTTTAGGAGCATAAATCAGGTTTCACCTTGCCGCCTGCTTTGATTCCATCTTTTGAGAAACCAAGCTTTCCATTTATGGCTAAAACACAAGTCAGGGACCAGCACACTGATTTCACCTAAATGTAGTACATAGTATGTAGTACTATGCAAACAATTGCAGTAGTATGTAAGAATTACTGTGATGGTTTTGCTATGTCCAGGAAAATTTCCTGTGTGGAGCTGACCCATCTGCATTCTATACTATATCCCATAATGCTTCAGATGATGATTATTGTGGTAGTTGGCTGTTCTCACATCAAATGATGGCTCACATCTGTTGACATTACTTGTTCACTCGCAAATGTTCAGTCAGCAAGTATTTAATTTGATTTTCAAATTTAAATCTTCATTGCAAATGAGAAAATTCAAGTGCACTTAGTTACGTTTTCTCTAAAGTGCATTTGTCTAGACGACATGGTATGATACTGGTCATTACCTAAATTGATGTTTAACTGTTTAACTTGTGGACCAGGTTGTGAATTCATTGCAATGTTGACCTAAAAGGAAATGAGAGAACGCTGATGTTGACAAAACATGGACATTTTGTTATCTTGTAGGTTTAAACCAAATGAGGGTGTGATCATCATTGGAGCAACTAACTTCCCAGAGGCTTTGGATAAGTATGTCTCACTTTCCCGTCTCTTGCTCTCATGACGCGGTCTGAGCTTGCAGTGTACATTAAAAAATGTCAACATTGATGTTGTTTAGCGTCATAGCTGTTATTGATCTGTGGTTGCTGCTCTACTTCAGACCTGCGTCTGCACTGTCTCTGTGTTTTTCTGACGGTTCTGCTGTTTAGCGCCCTGATCCGCCCAGGACGTTTTGACATGCAAGTGACTGTACCCAAACCAGATGTGAAGGGACGCACAGAGATTCTCAACTGGTACCTAAAGAAGATTAAAGTTGATCCAGGTGTGATGATGGCATCTGTGTGTTCTCTAACTACCTACTGTTTATTTGTTTTATTTGCTTCCTCAAATTCATTATTGTGGTATATTTCAATGAATAAAATACATTTTTCTATTAGTCCTTAACGTACATGTGGATGTTTTTTACGACATACCTTTGGACATTTATTTACCTAATGTCCTCTGCTCTTGTAACCAAATAGTAGCGAGTAGTTTACACTAGAGTTTTAATTTTAGAATTGTAACCACAACTTGAAGTGTTGTTTTCATGTCATGGCTGCAGCTATCGAGGCCAGTATTATTGCCCGGGGTACAGTGGGCTTCTCTGGCGCTGACCTGGAAAATCTGGTCAACCAGGCTGCCCTGAAGGCAGCGGTGGATGGCAAGGACATGGTCACAATGAAGGAGCTGGAGTTCGCTAAAGACAAAATCCTTATGGGTGGGTAAAACTGCTGATGGTGGCCTATTTTCTCCCAAATCTGCTTAAGTGTTGTGTTGAAGTGTGGCAGTTTTCAGTTTTTCTGTTTCTGTCTGTCCAGTTTTCTGATTGTTTTTGTTGTTTTTTTTTTCCCTTCTTCCACTTATTTTTTCCTTAAGGCCCTGAGAGAAGGAGTGCAGAGATTGACAAGAAGAACAAGCTCATCACAGCATATCATGAATCGGGTCATGCAATAGTAGCTTACTACACCAAAGATGCCATGCCAATCAACAAGGCCACCATCATGCCTAGAGGCCCTAGTCTGGGACATGTAAGGAAACCTGGATCTGGTTTCTACAATGCATTAATATCTGTTTTAGTTAAAGAAAAAGAGCAACCTTTTTTTTTTTTTTTTTTTTTTTTTAATCCCCCTGCTCCGTCCAGGTGTCCATGCTTCCAGAGAATGATCGCTGGAGTGAGACTCGTTCTCAGCTTCTGGCCCAGATGGACGTTAGTATGGGCGGCCGTGTGGCAGAGGAGATCATATTTGGCCATGAAAACATCACAACAGGTCAGGAATGATCCCTTAAATAACCAGGGAGGTTTTGTATCTAAAATAGTATTTTTACGTGACAACAAAATTTAATTTTTTTTTTCCCTTCCCCAGGGGCATCAAGTGACTTTGACAGCGCTACAAAGATTGCTAAACTGATGGTGACCAGGTTTGGAATGTGTGAAAAGGTGTGCTGCCTTAAATACATTTTAAAAAAAAGCATTTGAAGTTGAAGGATGAGACTTTATTTTATTTATTTAATGTGTTGACCTCCCTCCTGTCTCTCAGCTTGGTGTGATGACCTACTCTGACATGACAGAGCAAAGTCCAGAGACCCAGGCTGCTGTGGAGCAGGAAGTCAGGGTGTTGCTGAAGGTTTGCCTGAAATTTTTATAACTGTGGCATCCAAACATCAAAACATGCCCAGCTCTGTCATCACGCTTGTAACATATATATATATATATATATATATATATATATATATATATATTTTTATCCCTGCTGTTTCCAGGAGTCGTATGAGCGTGCCAGAGCCCTGTTGAAGTCTCACTCCAAGGAGCACAAGAACCTGGCAGATGCTCTGCTCATGTACGAGACGCTGGATGCCAAAGAGATCCAGCTGGTCCTGGAGGGCAAAACCCTGGAGACCAGATGAAACCAGCAAGGGCAGGCACCAGCGGGGAGGGGTCCAGGTTTACAGGGGACTCTCAGAGGTGCACATTCACATTGTCTCCTGACAAGTGTTCATCTTCATATCTTCATGCTGTCACCCTCATGGAATCTCATCAGTATTCCTCACGGACTGCTGTTAATGAAACATAAACATGACTTTCCTCTGAGATGTAAGAAAGCATAAGTTGCACATTTTCTTTGTATGTTTAGCATGTCGCTCAGGTCACTTTATTGGTGGGAGGAATTGATACATGAATGTAAATGTGAACTTCAGATATAAAAGCAGCACCTGGAAAGCCATCCATTGAAAAACTGCCTGACCCACAGTTAACCCAAAGAGCTACTTTGTTACCATGACAACCAGAGTTTGACTCTCAGCTCACATTTCAGGCTTCTTTCTGCGTCAGGCATATTATACTTGTGCTTGTGTTATTCTGTTAAATTAGTTGTTTTTCCATCAGTTTCTGTGTGTCATGGACGACCGAACTATTCTCATCTCCTGCTTTCTCCTCTCCACTTGTTCCTGTTGCTTCTCTTTAAGGTGGCCTTCATGGGAATGTAGAAAAAGTAACTGATAAGTAGGATGTGTATACATTTGAGCAATCTCAGCACTTTGGTATGCAATCAAAAATGTCTGTGTGCACTGCTAAGTGTAATTAATTTCTTTTTTGCGTGTAAAGATGGGTAAAAAAAAAAAAAAAATCTACTCCTCAGCCTCAAAAGTCACGCAACAAATGTAAGTTAATTTGTGTAGTGGCAGAGTGCTGGAAGCTTTATGATTTTAAGACACCGGCCTCATTTATTTAAGTAGTTTGGCTTTTGAAGAGCCTGTCAGTAAAATGCTTGTTTTCTTGTGAAGACATACCAAAAGTCCAGTTTTCCTTATATTGTAAATTTTTGTTGCCCCTCTCAGAACTTTATTGTGAATATACTTCTCATCTAAATCTAGAGCTGCACATAACCTTTTATTTTATATTAGATTGTAATATTTTTTTTTTTGTTTGTTTTTTTTTTTTTTAAGAAATTGCACAAGGAGCAAAAGATGCTTGTGTTTTAGTAAAGCTCTCCAGGACTGAAAAAGGTGTAAAATTAGGTTATTGAAAAGAAATAACTGCGGTGACATCCTTGACTTTGAGTGTGATACTTCTGATCACTGGTTGTATGATGACATTTGCATTAATGTGTGAATGTGTAGAGGGTTTTTTTTTTGTTTTGTTTTTTTAAGGTTAAGCTGTACTCAAGAAGATTGTCAACATGTGCTTGTTTTCTTTTCTCCCCACCCCCATGGCCTCAGTTTGACATCTTATTTAATGTTTATTGGCCTTTTAGCCTTGTCTAGCTGTGTGTATATATGACTAAGATGTATATAAATATATAGTGATGCTTTTATGCTGTGTACACTCTGGATGGCTCTCTGCTGTAGAGTTCTCGAACATGTGCAGCTAAAATAAAGTTCAAAAACTGAACATCTTTGCTGGTTCTGGATGTGTTTTTACAAAACCACAATATATTAAAAAATCCAAAACTTGAAATTATGTAATTTTGCTGTTTGTAGAATAAGCTGAAATGACTCAATAATCAGAATATTCTCGTCACTTGTGATTATAAAAGTGGTATAAGAGTATTTCCATCGTAGCCCATCCATCTACAGGTGTGCACTCCTCTTGAATGTTATTGGGGAAAAAAATCTGAAATTGCTACTGTGGTCGTGGTGATTTTAGTCTTTTCAAAGATTCATTCTTCTAGCTGGTTCTGGCAGAGTTCAGGAAGGATCTCCAGTAGCGGTGGATCTGTAGAAGCCTCTGAAGAAGAAAATTACTCTAGAACTGATTTAATCAGATGGACCAAAGAAATTCCAAACAAATACATATAATGGAAAATGGAATTTCTTTTTTATTGTGTTTTTTTGTGTGTTTGTTTTTTTGCTGGTTCACAACAGTGAGTCGCTGTGTTGTAGAGGATGTTCAGGGTTCTCCATGATGGCTTTTATTTTATAAAGTATCCTCCTTTGCACATTCAGCTCCAGAACAGAGCCAGTTTTCTTTATCAGTTTGTTCAGTGGTTCTGATGCTGCTCCTCCAGCAGATGACTGCAGATCAGATTGAACTCTCCACAACAGACTGATAGAAGAAATGGAACATCTGGCTGCAAACACTGAAGGACCTCAGCTTCCTAAGAAATAAAGTCTGCTCTGTCCCTTCTTCTAAACTGCATCATTGTTTTGTCTTCAGTCCAGTGTGTTGTCCAGGTGAATACTGACATATTTACACTCCTCCACCACTTCCACTTCTCCCATAATGGAGGCACTATTTTTTTTCTTTCTTATTTTTCTTGTGCGTAGGTGACAGTGGGGGTGAATGTGTCCTTCAGCCCTCCTGACGGTCTGACCTAACGTAATTTACTGGTATCTGTGACTAATTCTGTCAAAGGACTAAAATCCCCAACAGTGAAGCAGAAACAGACAAAGACGGAGACAGCGCGGATATTGTGTGTTCTTTGATAATACATCCGTGTTAGGTGGTATGGTGTATGTGAATGAGTGTATGATGGTTGGGTGGTGGTGTCATTGATGGAGATAGTATTTTTGTTCTCCTAAAATCATCTTCTTTATCTTATGCACATTAAATATAGATCATTGTTCTCAAACCTTTCCACAAAACAGAGTGAGTGAAAAACATATCTTTATTTGAAACAGACATAAAAAATATCTCTGAAAATAGCTGTTTGAAAGCTTATTTTATTTTATTTTATTTTATTTTATTTTATTTTATTTTATTTTATTTTATTTTATTTTATATTATATTATATTATATTATATTATATTCATTCGTGAACCTCCGTGACGTCACGCCGTAGCTTAGCCGGAAGTTACGTGAACAGCAGGCTGTCATCGGAGCTGATAGCCGCCTGCTGCTCATAAACAAGTTATAAAAAATATTACCGTAATCACCGACGAGAGGGGGTTCGACTATCTGCCATCGGAATATGGACGAAGACGTGCTGACAACTCTGAAACTGCTGATTATCGGGGAAAGTGGCGTGGGAAAGTCCAGGTTTGTGTCGGTCCGGAGCCTCCATGCTAGCTGCTTCAGCTGCTCAGATGTTGACAGTTTTTCTGCTTATGTCAGACCAGCAGCTGCTGCCAGCTGTTTGTTAAGTGCCTGCTCCTTTTCTAGCAGCACAGATCAAGAATGAGCTGACGTTTTGGTGCCTTTTTATCTTGAATCTTTCACAAGTTGCTAAGGAACTTTTTAGGCGTTGTTTTTGTTTGTTTACTTGAGTCTGAGGATTTGCTGCTCTGCTTCTGCCACCATCAGCTCCCTGTTGTTGCTGTTGTTGCTGCTGTTGTTGTTATTGTGTGGTCCTATGATCCTCCTGGCAGAAAACAGGTTGCTCACAATGGTCCACTGTTCTGCACGCTCGGCTCATTTCCATCTTTGTCATCTTTACTTCCCCCTCCAGCCTCCTCCTGAGGTTCACAGAGGACACTTTTGATCCAGAGCAGTCTGCTACAATAGGTCCCACACTCACACTGACTCAGAAATACACACATCTGCAAACAGCTGTTTATGCTGAACTCCTAACTGGTGTCTCGTCTGTCTCTCACCCCTGTCCAGGTGTGGACTTCAAAGTGAAGACTCTCTCTATTGAAGGAAACAAAGCGAAGCTTGCTATTTGGGTAAGTCTGAGTCCTCACTGGTGTTGTCGGGAAAAACATGGTGACATTAAATATGGTCTCCACAAGGGGGCGACGTTGTACAGCCAAAAAGGCAGTAGGAGGCTTCTAAAATAGGTTTTCATCAGTAGCAAAGTGGCATCTGAGATGCAATAATCCCTTAAAATAATGGTGTTTGTTCAGAAAACAGGTGAAGGGTCAGATGGTTTTCTGTAAAACACTTTGAAAACCTATTAGGGATGCATGAGAGTTGTCCACGAGGTTGCATAGGGCTGGACAATAATTCTCTACTAATATATATTGCAATATAGAATGTTTCAATAATGATGTATGACTTTTAAAAACATTTTCATTATTTTTGATATACATTGTTGTTGAAAATGCTTGAAAAGGGTGTGTTTGCTTGAGGGCAATGTCACATTTCTCGGTTATGACAAAATAAAAGGTGAACATTGATTTATTTCGTTAAAATTTTCACATCTAAAACATTGCATAGTTTTATAGGTCAATGTTTTATGGATTTGGAAATTTATTTCTTCAGAGGTTTGCGATAGATGTCCTTTCTGGACATTCTTGGCAGTTTATCTGTGGTTTTCATATTATTCATATCAACAAAGGAATTATATTGTATCGACCAAAATAAGAAATATATTGTGATATATGTTTTTGCCATATTGTCCACAACTAATGTTGCGCAAGCTGCAGTACCTGCTGGTCTTAAAAGTTGGTCAGTGTGGCATGTTTTCTGTCTTTGTTTTGGTAGGACACAGCTGGACAGGAGCGGTTTCGCACTTTGACACCCAGCTACTACCGAGGTGCACAGGGAGTCATACTTGGTAAATATAAACTGCTTTGTTTGCCTTCAAAGCCTGTTCCATTAACTGCTTGTTTGTGCTTAATTTTTCTGCTTTGAAATTCAAAATAACAGCTGCTGTCTTTTTATTTAACAAAAAAATCAAATCAAATCGTACTGTGCTGATGTAATAAATTGATTCCAGCTCCGTCTGTCTTTCTTTTCATCAGTATATGATGTGTCAAGACGTGACACATTTACAAAACTCGAAAACTGGCTGAACGAGCTGGAAACTTACTCGACGCGCAATGACATTGTAAAAATGCTGGTGGGGAACAAAATTGATAAGGTGAGTCACTGCTCAGAGTTCACATTTGCAGATTTCTTTTTTTTTTTTTTTTGCTGCTTCTAATTCTCAGCACATTTATTGAGCTTTGATTTTACAGATATAGAAATGACCTACCTTCAAAACGGGAATTTTTTTTTTACACATAAACTTTGCAAAAATGTTATACAGATATGCTTACCAACTGTGAGTGGTAGGATGTGTTTTTTGTCTGCTTTTGCAGCAGATTCACAATGTTTGCGCATCTAATCTGTTTTCAGGATGACCGTGAAGTTGACAGAAATGAAGGACTGAAGTTTGCCAGGAAACACTCTATGCTTTTTATCGGTAAGACTCATTAGACTCGGTCAGTTATGGTCATCTAAAGCAGTAGAGCCACTTCATGTAGATGGAAACTTACCATACATCACTTCAAGTACATAACGGGAATTGCAGATTTGGGAAAAAAGTCAAGAGATCGTTGAAAATGTCCGATCAGTTCAGAGCAGTTGCATAGTTCATTGGCATTTGTGTCTCTGCTGATGGATGCAGCCGCTCTAGAAGTGCTTAGGGATTAAAATCTAGCAGTCTTTGATTCAGCTAAACCGAGTCTGCCCTTGTGCATGAGTCTCAACTCCGCTCTGGTCCTCTTTGGGAAATTAGGTTAACATTCCTGGGGAGTTTCCACTTCAGAAAAGCTAAATTAAGGGGTTTTGAAAAGGGCTGTGCAAGAAAATGACCATGATTTAATCTGCTGTCTTCATCCCATTAAATGAAGTCATTTCCTACTTTTTGATGTGATGTTTGTTATCTTTTTCTTCTTTTTTTCCCTTCTGTCCTGGGATATTTTGGACTTTATTTCACTGCCCCCATAATTCTTGCTGTGTTTAGAGGCCAGTGCAAAGACCAAAGATGGAGTCCAGTGTGCCTTTGAGGAGCTGGTGGAGAAGATCCTGCAGACTCCAGGGCTCTGGGAGAGTGAAAACCAGGGCCAGAGGATCCAGCTGGGGGACCAGAACAACACCAGACGCGGGGCATGTGGTGGATACTGTTCAATACCTTGAAACTGGATGAAACAAACAAATAACAAAATAAGGCATCAACCTGATAGAGATGACTATGGACCAGAGACAGGAAGGAAAAGAGAATGAGCGGTGGAAGCGGATGAGGGTTTTTTTTTCTCTCCTTTTTAAAGAAAAGTTCTGTTGTTCAAACGAACATTGCAGTTTGCACAAATACTGTTCAGCCGTCATGACTTGTGTTTCAATGCTCTTTGTTTAAATTCTGATTGCAGAAATCATGCAGTATCACCTCTGAGGAGGCGTAGTGCTGTAAATTAATTCAGTCTGCGGTTTAGACGTCTGTTCTGCATTTATATCATCAGCAGTTGAACATTAGGACATCAGGTTATGAGCGTAGTGCCTCTAACATGCTAAATTTGAATCAAAAAAACACATTCTGATCTGTAGCAAAGTCTCTGCAGTCCTTTCATGACTGGAAGAAGTTAAAGTTTATATTTTATAGAGCAAACGTCCCCCTCAAAGCCCCAACTACACGACACAAATAATGTGAGGCTTTGTTAAATAATGCAGCTTGCTGTCTGGGTTCAGGAGGCGTGTCTGCGAAGTTTTCACTGTGAATGCTTCCAAAGAAGACGTTTTATAATGAACCCCGCTTAGAGACAGTTTTCCATTGTTGACCCGGTTGTTCATTTCTCAAAACATGGAAAAATCCAGAATAAGTAATCCTTTATTTCCTCCAGCTGTACCTATCTGTGTTACCTGGACCGTGGCTCCCAGGGAGGCATCATTTACAGATCGAAGAGGTCTTACACCCACAGAGTTTGTTGAGACTCGCTGCCGTGTCTGTTTGCTGAGCTGTCCTGTCGTTTCTCTCAAAGAGCACATTCCCAAGTACTTTCTTTCTCATTTTTTTTTCTTCAAATAATGTATATGTAGCATGTGTATAGTTTCTGTTTGCTTCTTTTTGTTAAAAAATCACCCTTTTTCTTCTTGCTTTTGCTGTGTTCTTGTTTTCGCCGTATATAATCATGTCAAATTGAAATTTGCCTTAATATTGAAAGATGTTTGCTAGTGTTACGGACAATTAACATCTGAATTGTTTCAAACTGAAATAAACAACCACCTGAAGGTGCAGTCACTTATGTCCAGCTGTTTCTTTTTTCTTTTTTTCTTTCTTTTTATTATTACTATTTGAGAACTGTCACTTAGTTTCTGTGTTATGTAGAAGTTCACCTAATCAAAAGCAGGTGCAGAGTGCAAACAAAGGTGAGGAGCTCGTTCCAGAATACTTTGCAGATGACTCGCCTGTTGTACATGCAAGACTGAAAACATTCTTTGCATAAAATGTCAAAGAACAGACCGAAACCAGGACACGTGGAAATTCCCTGTTAATCATGTATCGTAGAGGAAAGAAATAAGAAGTTCCATTGTGTCATGCCGAGCTTGAGCTGGTGTCAGGACGATTGAGCTGGACCGGTCCGAAGCACACATTCACCTGGGGTCGAGCATGTTTCTCTGAAGATAACATTTCAAATAAAAGCAGTAAATGAATGCGTGTTTGATATCAACTATGAATATCTACTCACTTCCAAAACATAGAACCCAAAATCAGACAGTGTAAACATAAGCACGTTTCATGTTTTTTCTCGTCAACCTTAATTATTAATTTACTTCAGAGTTTGAATCACAGGTTTTCAACACAAAACTAAAAAAAACAGTCAGTACCGGGGCAGCAGACTGGGTATAAAATCCTTCTTGAAGGCCCAGAAATGTCCTAAGGAGCTTCACTTTGTGAATCTAAGAAATGTCCCTTAAAGAAAGACGGGGCAGATTTGCATATTTCTCCTTCTACGGTGCAGAATATCGTTTAACATGATGTTTCACCAACAGCTAGCAACACCTCACTTTGCTTGTCAGGCACCACAGCATGGAGCTATACAGATGCCTCTTAAACTGTGGAAAGACGGTGCGTCGGTGCACTCATCTCTGTGTTCCAAAAGACAACAAGAATCAAAGAAGCATCCAGACTGTTGCTCCAAAAGCCAGGCTCCCTCTGCAAAGGTCATCTAGACGTTTGTGACGGCAGTATTAATGCAGGAAAACCATTCAGGAGCACATGTTTTCCAGCTGTGCATTTTTCAACAAGATGGTTTTGCAAAACCACATTCTGCACGCATTACAAACGCATGTAAGAGGAGGAGGAGGAGGAGGGTTCGGGTACCCGACTGGCTTACCTGCAGTCCTGACCTGACCCTGTAGGTCAGTAGGGCACGTGTGTGGAGGATCCATTCTGTCTCACGCCCAACGTCCCAGAGTGAAAACAACCCTGGATCTGGTGTCAGATACTCAGGTGTAAACTTTCAGAAGTCAGAATAAAATGACATTTTACTTCTCCAAAGCGTCATTCTACCTGAGTGATCTTGTGGGTAGGAGCCCTGCATGCACATCTAAGTAATCTAGTTCTGCAGGTGTACAGAAAGTGTGTAAAAATGACTGCAGAGGTGAAGTGTTCCCACACATCTGCTTCCAGTCACTGCACAGCAGCAACGCTTATATTCTTGATTTTAACTGAGCTGTCGTATGAGACTCCTTTACTTTAGTCCACCTTCCTGCTTTGTTATGAAGACCTAAGTACTGTTTCAGTGGAAGCAGAGGCCATGAGCCGTCCTCCTAATGTCAGCCCAGAGAGCTAACGTTGCAGCTTCTGCTGAGAACATATTATGTGTGTAATGGTGATTCATGTCGTTTTGGTCCCTAATGAAAGTTTACACTCCTCAGGGATGTTCCTTTAAGACGGTTTGCAGGGGGAACTGGTGAAGACATCCCCTGAAATGCCTCATTGCTTTCATTTACTGTTCCTGCCTTTTTGGAAAGGAGGCCTTAAATTGATATATACTCATTTATTGTGTTTTTTCCCCTGCAAAAGTTGAAACAACTTCCTTCCTGAGATCTAAATGAAGCATTTATCAGAGATAAAATGAGCAACCCTGCCTGTAATGTTCTGCTCATAGCTGCTGGCTTTAGCTGCTCAGCTCTAAAACCCCCCGTCACAGCGTTCATTTTCTTTTCTTTCTTTTTTTTGTTGAGATTTTTCTATGTTCTGTCCACCTCAGAGGTACAACAAATACAGCACGGTATGAAGCTGGGTAAAGATGCCCTCTAGCACGGAGACCAAATGAAATAAAGCTGATTTGGGAAAAAAATATCTTTGGTCCATGTTGCCTGCAGAGACATAAAAGTCCAAGTAGACATCATGAATCACAGTGTTTATTTCATATAATTTTTCTTAATTTGTATTTTCCATGTCATCTCAACAGTGAAGGATGTCTGGGATGTAATGAGAAGGAAAGAATTGTCGCCGTGAGTCATTTTGGAAGACGATTGGCTGTAATCTCCAGGTCCAGAAGAGCTGCATCTGTAACATTTAGAACTGTAATGAAATTGTAGATGTGAGCACACATGAAAGGCACCACTAAATACAGCTCAGTCAAACATGACTGCTGCCTCAGCCACTGCAAAGACATGATTTAAACCAAAAGACCAGCCAGAAGATTTCACATTGGCTTTATTCAAACTGCGGCAGTTTAACTTTATCATTGGATGATTGTCCTGTCTCCTTGAAGTTAATATAACTTACGGCAACAGAGGAGGAACACTGAGAGCACGTAGCAAAAACAGTAGATATTCATTTTCATGTTCAACTTAAGTCAGGTTAGAATCTGGATGTTACAGTAGAAAAAATGAGTGAAAATGTTAAAGTTTGCCAGAATTACAAAAACAGGCTGTACATAGCATATATTACAAAGCACCGAGGACCCTGGTGGGCTCATCGCCTAGCCAGTGTTGGCCAGGGCAACTTTGACAGTCTGAACCTCAGAGATGTGGCAAGACTTCTGGATGATTCGGTTAGTGAGAGTAGTTCCTGTGGTGGGCGTCAGGGCTGATGCGGGCCTGGTGATGCGCATCCCATCTTTGGCAGCGGGTCTTGATGCAGAGGAGGACTCGAGGGTGCAGCTTCGCCCCGTTGCTGTGCAGGGCACCGGGGCGCTGCTGTGGTCTGCCGTGCAGGTCTGCCCCTGGGCCAAGCTGGTGAGGGCCACGGCAGCGTGGATCTCCCTCCAGCCCTGGGCCTCTTGCCTCTGCGGGCCTCGGTTCCTCTGCTGGCCTCTGTGGAGGCATTTGAAACAATCAGCTCTGTGAGAAGAAGATAACTCACCTCCATTTGAAGCTTCAGTTTCACAACCCAAGTGCCCATTCAGAAGTGCTGGCTGGACTCAGTGAATCGTCACACTTGCCTGTCACTTTTAGTTGAAGTGCAGTCCACTGTGTCTGCAAAAGAGAAGTAAAAAGCTCACTATTGTGCCACGAATGTGTTAAGTTATGCCACCATATGTTAGTAATAAACGAAATACACGGTTCATCTATAAAGTGCAGATGTTTTTCATCTGCTGTTTCAGTGTTTGTGCCTGTGCTTCCTGTGCATCTCTGAACATTGTTGCCTGATTACTGACTTTTGAATGCATGAGTCACAGCACTTTCAGCTTCCAAAGGTCTTCTTACACCTGCAAAATTATATCTCATCGAGTCTCAACGGCGAGCCGAACCCTAGCAGGCAGGGAAGACTGGTGACCTCCTTCTAAATCTGTGGCGGGACGAAGGAGCATGGAGAGAAAGAACATAGACTTTTGGGTAATATTACATCGCTTGCACAACTTCTGTTTGTGGTCTGTGCATACAAGGGTAACATTTGTAGAACATATTTTCCATTTCGGCTTTGGAACGTGGCCGTTTTTCATTTGAGCAGATAGACAGTGGTCAAAACCAGTTTTTTCTTCTGAGAGCAGTGAACAGAGAAATTAGAGACCCCGTGTTAAAGAGCAGTTTCTCAGTACTAACAGCCTCAAACATGCCCATCTCTGCTTTCTGAACGCAGACTGGAGCCAAAAGAAACGTCCTGCTGATAGTAAATCATTTCTGTGTTGTTTTCTTTCTTTCTTTTGCTCTCTATCTTTTTTTTGTTGCTTTTTTTTGCTACTGAATTTCCCTCAGTATTTCTTTCTCGTAAGCTATCACACACTTTGCCAACAAAGTAGTTTCACTGTATTTTATTACCAAGAAGAATTCATCGTTCTACCTCTGGTGTGTTTCAAATTTACAGAGAGGACAAGTTTAAAAACTTGGTTTTACAAAGAAAAAGAAATGTGCTCATTGCTCCTTTGTTGTTTGAGTAAAATGCTCTCCTTAGATTTGATGTCAGAGGTTAATATGGTTTCCAAATGCATAGATCATCAGCATGTAGAATAGTGCTGTCTGCCTTGCTGTCATGAGATAGATGAGATGAACACAACTGTCATGTTTGTGCAGCTTGTGTGGCGTTGAGGAGGCAGGTTTGTGAAAGCGTAAAAGCAATTAGTTGTAGCCTTTAAGATTGTGGAGTTGCCAAAAGCAGCCACTGCAGAGACCCTGCAGAGATCTCAGCTGATGATCTCAAACACATGGGTAGGGAGACGGCGATATCTGTGTTAGAAATATGAAGTTATTGCCAGGTTTGCTGTTTCACCCTGTGGCATCATTTTGAGAGAGAGAAAAAAAAGTAAATCCCTTTTTCTCTGTTGAGTGTAGTTGAGTTGACAGCCAAGTCAAAAAACCCCAAAAACAACAAAACTGATTTCTCTTTTAAAAAAAGAAGCCTATTTCCAGAGAATTAGTCCTATTTTTTTAAATCTAAATATAAAAATGATGAAGTCAAACATTTTTAGAAAAGAAAAACAGTCTTATTATGATTATTTTTGTTATCATTTCATCATCATTTCTTATTTAAATCTTTTATTTATCTATTTATTTTAATATTAAAATAATGCACCTTCAGATTGTCACTTCAGTTTCATTGTATAGTTAACTGCAATGACAATAAAAGGCTTTGAACTTTAAACTTTGATCAAATGTTAGCCAAGTAAACATTCTTACCTGATTGGCAGGATTTTTGCTTAATATAAGACAATTTGACCAGACTGAGGAACATTATGTTGTTGCAGTGTGTCACATTGTTTAGGGTTGGCTGAAACATGGACTCTATAAGAATTACTGGACAAACCCTCCATGACGTCACCCACAGCTTCTTTGCAGAGTGATACTGAAGCGTTTTTTTTCATCCTGCCATGTTTCAAATGTCTCAAAGGAGCAGAAGGAGGAGCACCGAGGAGCCGTCTGGAACACGCCCACCTTAGTTCAGTTACAGTTATCTAATCAAGCTGGGCGGGTTTAGCATCACTTTATATGCACTTGAACCAAACATGGCCAGATAGCCTCAACCCAAGTGTTGCTACCAAAGCAACATCTGAAACGATGCTGCCAGAGCTGAAATGAGGACTAGCAGAGTTCACCTCCGTGAAGCTGGCCCCCCACCCCACGCAAAACTCTGTGACAATATTCTTAATCGTTTGTGCTGCGTTAGTGC
>JBAMYA010000009.1:5329767-5343106 GCA_037176975.1 Arrhamphus sclerolepis
ACACACACACACACACACACACACACACACACACACACACACACACACACACACACACACACACACACACACACTGTGTATCACTACGCACATCTCAATTATCTGAACTGTATTAGTGCGCGCAGGCACACTACCAATACTACAACTTTATTTTATTTCATTTTATTCTGAAAGAACCGGAAGCTGGTGTGCGAAGTACAGCGCTTCCTCCTGCATCTCCGCTCAGCTTCGTCGTCAAGTCAAGCGCATACCTTAACTGCGTGCCAAATGATGCACTGAGGGTGGTTTTTAATAAAGACCACCCGCTATGCAGTGCTGGTGCTCGGCGCGGGACTTGTAACTGTCAGTTTGTTAGGACTGACTAAAAACAGACCAGGAAGCCGAGGAAAGAAAGGAAAAAGAGAAAAAGAAAGAACTGAGAGCAGACAGACAGGAGGCCACGGTTCCCCCTCACACACACACACTCATCACCGCGGCCTTGATGGTGATGTATGCAAGGAAACCAGCAAGAGTCAGCGATGGGTAAATCAAGCACTCGTTTTAACATCGGGCGCCGAACTTGGATGGTTTATAGGACTGTTTTAACCTGGATGCTGGGCGCCTCATCGTAGCTGTTAGCTGTCACGGCTATCGTTTTGTTTGCAGTTAGTTAGCCGCAGGTTCCGGATGTCTCTTAGCTAGTCGACTTACGCTCACATTAAGTCAGCTAACGCCGTAAATACAGTTCGCACAGGGTGGATTTCGAAAGGCATCATTTTTTCAAACGATGCGTTTTTAAAATTTTTTATTTCTGTTAACGGTATTAGGGAATACCTTAAAATAGCATAACGGGCTAGCAGGCTAACGGCTGCAAACGCAGTGTGCTAAATGTAGCTAAAGGGGAAACAAACTTGTGACGAAGCTTAACAGTTAATCTGCAAACTCTAACGTTCATTATATGTATCTCCGCAGGTGTAACGAAAGAAAGGATTCACAATCCTATCAGGTAAGAAAAGTTAAACCTGTTATCTCACCTGTCATTACTACTAAGGTAAATAAGACTTCCAGGTGTAGCACCTCCATTCCGGGCCAGGTATCCCCACACCAGGTAAACATGAAACAAACCACTTTGAGTGTTCTGTGCATTAACTTACTTTACAAGACAGGAGTTTAAAATTAGTGGGGAGGTGCATCTAAATATTTCTCCACTTGATTGACTGTCGGTGTTAAGACTGAGCACATCTCAACAGATCTGTCTGCCATGTACTGTCTTTTCTAGACCCATAAATCCCAGTCAAAGAGCCAGTCCAGCAGCCTTCACCGCTATGACAAGGTGCGAGATGTCTCATCTGATCCCATGCCCCCTTACAAGGTGCTGCGACGCTCAGATGACAGTCCTGTCAGCAGACATGGAGACAGCACAGGACATGGAAAGGCCAAAGCCACTCATAATGTTAGAGGAAAAAACGGTGAGCTGGGTGGTGGTGGTGACTTTGCACGTACACTTTTATTTTTTTTTACAACTTATTTTTTTTTAAATAAAAAAATTTCAAAACAAATGACATAATCGTCCTAATAAAGTGGCTGGAGATTGTGTTTTACTAAGTCTGTGTGTGTATGTATATGTGTGTGTATATATATATATATATATATATATATAATGTGCACACATACAGGCACTCACTGGCCACTTTCTTAGGTACACTTCCACTTTCCATTGCTTATTAACATAAATAATGAACCAATCACGTAGCAGCAAGTCAATGGACTTAGGGTTGTAGTAGTTAAGACGACATGAAGATTTAAGTGACTTTGAACATAGTTGTTAGTGCCAGATGGTCTGAGTATTTCAGAAACTGATAAAGTATCCAGTGAGAAGCAGTTGTGTGGATGAAAATTCCTTGCAGGGATCAGCGGAGAGTAGGCAGACTGGTCAAAGAATATAGAAATTCAACAGCAACTCAAATAACCACTTGTTACAACCAAGGTACGCAGAATAGTATCACTTAACACACAACATGCTGAACCATAAAGCAGATGGTCTACAGCAGCAGAAAACCACACCGGGTGCCACTCCTGTCAGCTAATAACAGGGAACTGAGTCTACAATTCATGCATGCTCATCAAAATTTGCCATTAGAAGAGTGGAAAAATGTTGTCTAGTCTGAGGAGCCCTGATTTCAGCTGCAACATTAAGATGGTGGGGTCAGAATGTGTTGTTAACAACACGACAGCATGGAGCCACCCTGACTTGTATATACAGTTCAGGCTGTTGGTGGTGTAACAGTGTTGGTGATGTTTACTTGGCACCAGTTGAGCATGGTTTAAGCATCACAAACTACCTGAATATTGACGTGGACCCTGTTCATTCCTCTTTGACCATCTTCTGGTGGCTACTTCTAGCAGGATAATGCACCATGTCACAAAGCTCAAAGACTCTCAAACTGGTTTCTTGAGCATTAAAGTGAGTGAACTCTAATGGCCCTTTTCCACTCGTACCTGCTCGGCTCGACTCGACTCCGCTTTAAGGGTTTTCTACTAGGTCATAGTACTGGCTCGTACCTATTTGGCTGGGGTTCCAACCACGCTGAGTTGGGCCAAAAATGCAACGTCACCAGGATGCAAGCCGCTGATTGGCCAGAGAGTGACATCACTGATGAGTCTTGAGAGGGAGTCCTTCACACCTGCCATATTAAAAACTGCAACAGCGACTGCAATTTACTTTACTTTTACAACTTTATTTTTACGACTAAACTTTGATACAGCTGAAAATGGCAAGCAAGCCTTCTCCATGGTGCAACGAGGATGCCTCAACGGCCTCGTTTTTTGTTTTTGCATATGTGACTGGAGCTGTTGCATATAAAGACGTCACCGCCTTACCATGAAGGCCCCACCCACATCGATGTGGAATTGAACTGTAGTGGAAACCGACTGAAACCTGGGTGAGCCGAGTAGGTAGTAGTGGAAAAGGGCCATAATGGTCTCAATGACCATCAGATCCTAATCCAATAGTGAACCTCTGGTATGTGGTGGAACAGGAGATTCTCTGAAGCAACTACGCAATGCGGTCATGTCAGTATGGACCAAAATCTCTGAGGAACTTTTTCAACACCTTGTTGAATCTATGCCATAAATGATAATGCTGAATGAATAATGATAATGAAGAGAAAAGGGGGTCCAACGTAGTACAGTCAAGGTGTACATAATAAAGTGGCCTGTGAGTGTAAATATAAATATGTCGACACAACTTGTCAAGAGAAATGAACAAGCTTTCTTCTTTGGTGTAAAACATTAAAAAGAATCACACCTTAGTAGCTAGTTTGGCCTATTGTTGAGCCCAAAGGTGTTCTCAGGTCGTGGCTCTTCTCTGAGATGCCACTTGGAACAGATGTCTTCTTTACAGGTGACTCTGGGAGTCAGGATTTCTCCCCATGGTGAGACACAAAGTGAATGCTATGAAAGACAACTTAAGGTCATGCATTATAACGCTGGTTCTCTGATCAACATGAGTGAGTGTCTCACCAGACCACCCTCCTTGCCATGGAAGTGTGGCAGAGGTGGGCTTCTTTTTAATACTGATGCAATGTCAGACATATATGTATATGTAGGAGAAGGTAGATGTAGATGTCACTTCTGCCATCATGGCTGATGTAATGATATTGGAGCCTCTGATGAGGTCACACAGCAGCCGTTCCCCCATGGTGAGACAGTCACTCCTGCTAATCAGAGAACCAGGGTTTTATGCATACCCTTAAGTGTCTGCTCTGTGGTGCTTGTGGGGTAGCTTGGACACAGCTAATATGAAATCACACCACAGTGTCTCAAAAGGACTACAATTGGGCCCTGACCAGGCCAGTAATCTTATTTTAATTTTTTGTTTTTACTTTAAGCAATATTGCAGTGGATTCACTTGTCATTTACACATTTCATTGTCCACCTCCGCTTTAGCACCCAGTTTTGAACAGATGGTCTTACTGGGTTGGACAGCACATCACTCTAGAAAAGCTGATCTTTCTCTGGGTCTTCTCTGTAACACTTCTGTCTCAGCTTACATTCTTTTTAACAATAAAGATTTCTTCCTTGGTTTCCTCCCATGGACATTTGTACATTCACCACCCTAAACGTAGATGTATTCTTGTTTGCTGTTTTATTAGCGGTAAAAGCTTGCTTTGGGTTCTTCAGTGTCGTACTGAGATTCATTTTGCAGTAGCCTGAACTGGCAAAGCTAGCGCTTGTTTTAAATGTTCTTTACTTGGAGTGTGATTTTTAGTTTCTTTTTGGATAATTTCATGTCCTTTACCAGATTTGTTTGCATTTAAAACCATTTTGACATTCCATTGTGATGAAGCTAAACAAAATACAGAGGCTTGAATAGGATCATCTTTTCTAAAGTGCTCCGTCACAACTTCATAATCATTTATACCTGATGAGGTACAGCTGAATGAGCGGTACCTTTTTTCTGCACAAGAAATTCCTTTTCTGTTAAATAAACCTATACTCGCATACATTTTTAAATTACATTCGTAAATAAATGATTGGCCATTT
The DNA here is from genome assembly GCA_037176975.1 of Arrhamphus sclerolepis. Taxonomy (NCBI): domain Eukaryota; kingdom Metazoa; phylum Chordata; class Actinopteri; order Beloniformes; family Hemiramphidae; genus Arrhamphus; species Arrhamphus sclerolepis. Next base: position 5,334,292 of record JBAMYA010000009.1, read on the forward strand.
TCTGAGTGAACATTTTTATTATCTGTCATTATTATTCAAACAAAGGACAAAATGTGTAATCTTTACATATGCAAAAAGGTTTTCAGAAGGTTTTCTAGTGTGATACGATGCTGTACATTTCAGAGTCTTGTATATTTAATGTCTGTTATGGTCTGGTACTGAGGAAAGGCTTTTTTTGCAGGGACCAACAGCTCTCCTCAGGAGATGTCTCACAACAACAGCTCCCACCACGGCAGTGACCATCATGCCACTCAGAGCAAGCCTGCAGAGAGGGTAATGTGCTTTCTAGTGTTTCCAGTGAAATATCTGCAACCACTATGAGCAGTTTATGCTTCTGTGTGAAATGCAGAAATGGTGTACGTGCATCTTAGCTGGGAACAATATGCCATACGTAATGTGTTTTAGATGAATGTGTACTTCCACAAAAAATATGTAACCCGTGTAAGGTCAGATTTTGACTGCAACAACTCAAGCAAGCTGAAATTGATGAACTTGGTAGTATTGTATTTCCTGCTGCATATTTCTGACTACACAATTTTCAAACCAGATAGATCTAATCTCAATAAAAGTAACTATAATTCAGAAATTATCAGTAACAAGTCTGCTTTGTGTCAGTCGTCATATCGAGGTACATGAAGGAAGTGGACTAAAGCTCAGCGCTGCAGTCTGCAGGCCTGCACCACCACCAACTAGTGTTTAGGAGTGTAATTGCAGAGTGGTGCAATCACAGTAATGCCCAAGTATAAATTCTGATTACGGCATGTTTGGCATTTATAGCAACTCTGCATAATTGTGACACAGAAGCATAAATCAAACTCTAGTTGCATCTACAGGAAGAAGCTGATCCCCCTCTTTTTTCCCACTGCTCAGCATGGCTGCACAAACACAAACGCACACACCGAGTGAAAGAATATTTTAAACCTTTCAAGAACAGTCGGTCACTCTTTTTAAGCAACTAAATGTCATTTTTAGCCCGATATTAATCCAGGTATTAAGTTGGATGTTTGTAATGACCTGATGGTCAAGTCTGGTGCAGGCGGTCTCTGATTTATGTCTCACTAGATGAGAGTAGAACCTTTAAAAATGGCTTGTCCAGTCTGGTGCAGCAGTTTGCCCATTGACAGTCCAGACCTTTTGCAGTTTTTAAGAAAATATTTCTTTGACATTGAATGAGCTTGAGTGGGAGCTTTGCAGATTCTCTCACTGGATGATGTTTGACTCGCCTTCATCTGCTTGTTGATCTTATTGTAGATTTTACTTACCAGTTGGGTATCGTGTTTTAATACAAAATGCATCAGTTATCTGTTTGCAGTTTTAGAACTTGAAGATCTGTTCCTCCTTTTTTTTTTTTTTTTGTTCACATAAACTCCTGTGTGTAAAAGGTGGATGCATGTTGTTTTGTTGAATACGGAATCCATTAAGATATTAAGATATTTTCTCTAGACTTTCATACTGATGACATTTTAATGAGAAAGCACCAGGATGCAAGTTAGTTGCTGTTAAAGTTCTACAGAGGGTTATGCTTCTTTTACTTCAGATGCAACATGTGCCAAGCGTGCTGCTGGGTGCAGTGCACTTGTTGGCCAGAACAAGTAAGGTTTTCAGAAGATTGCACAGTTGTCAGCGGGCACGAAGCCTCCAGTTTGTGTGCGGTGTTGCCAACAACAAAATACATCTGTTCTAGGCTAAAAAGCAAGCTGTCCCAGTAGCCTTACTAGTTTAAAAAAGAAGCATGGAAGATAATATGGGTACATGAGACCCTCTGGTCCAGCAAACAGTTCATGAAATGTAATCCTGTGGAGGAGCTCAGTTTCCATGGTGACTGGTTCATCATTGATTTAGGTTCAGCTGTCACTCTGGATGGATGCCTCGTGTGCAGGTGCTTGTTACACTGCGCAGCATTGAAAGCACTAATGCTAGGTTCAACTTTGACCTATTTTGACCATACTGGCCAGGTTGCTCAGGTCCAGGCTTTGTTCTGTGCAGCAATAAACCATCAGTGCAAAGTGCAAGTCACTGGAATTGATGGAATTCAGTGTGCAGCAGCGTGGTCACTGTTTTTGGTTTGAAAGGGGCATCAGCATTCAGCCAGCATGGAGTATGGAGTGGCCAGAAGCTCAGCAGGAAATAGTCAGACGACAGTACATGATGACTTCAAAAATTTAATTGCTCACATCATCTGCCAGCTTTCCAAGTTGAAAGTCAAATGGTGGTGGCTTAGGTTTTTGATTGGTCCAAAGTATATCATCTTATTGCATCGCTGCTAGGAGGAAGTTATATTTCAGTTGTATAATGAAGATAAACCTTCAAGACGATACTTGGTTTCAAGTATCATAACTGGATGAGAAACGTGGAGCATCGACAGTTGCAGCAGATACTTGAGTACTCGTATGTCTGACGCACTTTCAAGATTTATATTGTTCGTTTATGGTTCCACATTTTAGATATAAAGGCTCTAAACTGTGGCTGCTTCACTTTGAAACTCACTACATTGAAATTAGTTGGACTAGTGCAACTTGGAAATATGTCCCCCTTTAATTTGTTTTAAATTGTTACCACATATCCAGTGAAACAGACAGAATGAGGCAGAGGTGCTTGTGTTTGCATGTTTGAGGCTCTTATTACAACGAGTAAGTATAGTTTCATTTATACAAGTTGACTCTAGCCATTAAAAAGTTTAAAGTCCATCTAATATACTAAGCTTTCTGGAGAGGACTGGTGTGACGATGTAATATTGTAATTCTTGAACACAAGACCATCTTAAACTTGTGTGTACACGCTTGAGCCAGCAGGCTGTTGTTTGAGGCATTGTTTATATTGTTCATACAAGCAGTTGACAGTCAGTTGACTCCAAGTTACTATAAGGCTTTCAGGACCCTTATAACCCAGCATTAAATCTGGACCCATGAGATTTTCAACTATTTCATGAGAACAACCAGTGAAGCCCAAAACTGAAGCTTTAGAACACAGATGTCCAACTCAAGACCTGCGGGCCAAATCCGGCACACCACATCATTTTATACGGCGCCTGTGAGACCTTGAAGGGCATCTGATTGTCTTAAAATAAAAGTGTGTGCTGCTTCATACTATACATTGAAATTCACAAGTTTTCAGTTTTGCAAAAAGTCCAAAAAATTGCAATATTAAGTTAAAAATTTAACATAAAAGGTTTCATTTTTAAAATTAAAACATGCAGTTCGACAGGATCCTCAGTCATGATTTACAACATAAAGTTGGGAATTTTGTACAAAAAAATACAAAAATTCACTTTTTTTTGACAAAGTTGTGATCTTGACAAGTCCAAGTAAGTTGTGATTTGAAATGAGAAGTGATTATTTTTCACCAAAATGTTTTAGTATTAAGTTAAAATGTCTTAAAAAAAACATTCAAATCTCACAATTTCCTGACTTTAAATTGTAATTTTATGTCAGAAAGTTGTGATTTTGCAAAAGTCAATATTCCGATCTTGCAAAATTCTCAATTTTACGACAAACTTCTTCCTTGAAAAAAAAGTCTGAGTGCACCCTTTCCTGTTGGCTCAAAGATGTCTGTGAGTGATCCTGACAACATTTGTAATGTGAATAAATAATAAAAACAGAAACTGTTATTTAACAATGTGTTGAGGAATAGTTCTATTTATACAGTCTTTCTGTGACAGCTGGCCCTTTAAGGGCCACCATAATGCTGATGTGGCCCTCAGTGGAAGTGAGTTTGACACCCCTGTTTGTTTTCGTCTTATGCAAATCCTTTCCTGCTCTCGTGTCTTTAGGATCCAGCTGATGACTGGACAGAACACATTAGCTCCTCTGGGAAGAAGTACTACTACAACTGTAGAACTGAGGTCTCGCAGTGGGAGAAGCCCAAGGACCTCCTGGAGAGGTAAGACGGCCTTAAAGCCAAGCAGACACGTGCCTGAATGTTTTTAATCATGAACAGCAGTTTGGATTGCTCTCATGCAGAAGTACATGTGACATCGCATCAAGCATCAGTACTAGCAGAATATGACGAGCCTGACGTACAGAGAGAACAATTCCAGCCTTCGTCCTGCACATTGTCATTCTTGTTTCACAAAGTTTCTTTGCTTTGCTTTATTCCAGGGAACAGCGACAGAAAGATTCAGCCAAGATGGCAGCAAACAGTTTCCCCAAGGACATGGATTACAGACAAGAGGCCTTGCAGGACAAAGCCACAACTAGTAAGTCTGATTGAACTATGAAGAAAAGAGAAGTGGCTGATGTCTCCTAGATATTACTCCTCTGGAATGTGTTTGACTGGTCTGCTTCTCCACACAGAGACGGTATCTGGAGAGCAGTCCACAACATCAAACTGCAGCCATTCCTCCTCCTCTTCTCAAAGCCTAAACTCAGCTGCTGGTGCTTTAGGCTCTGCCCCCTCCAGCATTTCATCCTCCTCTTCCTCCTCCACGGGCCAGGGGCCTCCATCCATGCAGCTGCCATCGTCTGCGCTGCTCCAGGACCCCGCCCTCCTCCACCAGCTCATCCCAGCACTGCAGGCAACACTGCAGATGAACAACGGCAGTATGGACATGGCCAAACTCAATGAGGGTGAGCACAGAAGAGCAAGAGTTACTTTATTTCTTACTTCTGTCTGGATTGTTGTCGTATGAGCCTTTGATTCTTTTTATTTACTTTTTTTTTAAAAGAATAAAAGGAGAAGCTTGCTGTAGCGATACAGAGTTGTAGTGGTGAACATGCAGGAGTAGGGCTGGGTATTGTTTAAATTTTTCTGATGTTGTTACCAAAACTGCTGGCTTGTTTTTATTACTGGTTTCTGAACACGACCAGTGTATTAAAATTTAAGCATGAAGGAAGCTGCATTAGACATTAATGATCCAAAAAAAACCAATCATGTCCCTGGATTATAAACCTATTTACCTGAACTCTGAAGGAATGTGATCTTCTAAAGCCCTCAAAGTACACACTCCTGGTCAAGATCACAAGATGGAAAAATGAAAGGAATTCAGATTTTGCTCTGGTGGATCGTAACCAGGTTGTTAGTAAAACTTTAAAATACAATAAGAAGAAACAGGTGCAAGAGACACAAAAATAGAAAAGAGCCAGTTTATTGAAAGTTGCATTTAAACTCAAACAGCTGTTCATCAGCTGATCCAAAGACCACAGCCTTGAAAAGTCAAAATCTGTGCAATAAGTTATTTAAAGTTTTTTTTGTGAGGATTGTGGGACAAGAAGGTCAAGTGGTAGAGCCAAAAACATTTCAGAGCTGGACTGGGGGATCTACTGGTCTGTACCTGGAGACACAAGCCCATCCTCAGCCCAAATTAAGATCCTTAACTCCTGCTGACAGCAGCTCAATAACCCTCAGATGACATCTGTGAGACAAGAGCTTAAAGATCAAAAACATCTGCAAAATCCCCTCTGAGACCACAACATTGCCCATTTGGAACTGGCAAGGGAGTACCAACCATCGAAAGGTGGAAGAAATAATTATTACTTTTACAAAAAACAAAAAAAAGTAAGCTGGAAAGTCCTGTTGACTTCCAACGTTATTGCCATAACAAGGAGATCCCACTAGAGACCATTTCTAGACAGACAGGTTTATGTCAAGATGTTGCAGCAGTCGTCCCTCCTCACTGAGGAGTCTGTGTGGTGTCCAGGTCCTTCAGCAGTTCACAATGTCCATCAGACAAAATACTTCCAGGAGAATAGCTTTGCTCTTTTGGACTAATCTGAATCTCAGTGAGAGTGTGGAGATGGATAGAAAAGGTACCCAGTTCCATCTTCACCATGTGGAGCAACAGTTCCACCATCCTCCTGGAAAGTCTTTCCAGAAGGCTGTGGTCTTAAACTCAGCCTGTGTGGTTTAAAATCCTGTTTCTACTTTCTGCATTTTAAACTTTTAGTAACAACTCCGTTACGATCCACCAGCGCAAACTGTTAATACTTGCAATTTTTCCTCCCGTCTTCAGGTTTTGTTCAGGAGTGTCTGTGGTCAGCTGCAGAACATAACGGGCCATAAATCAGAGATATTATGATTTTATTGTTTTTCCCTCGTGGTCACGTTGCCCTGCTCCACTGGAGTCTTGCATGTGTAAAATAAAACTTGTCCTCCTCCTTTGTTCTGTTGGAGATACTAATGGATGACTGCTCTGCACTTCCTAACCTGTGCATTCACTTGTCATTTGTGATGAATTTCTTCCTGTTTTGTAAGAATGACTTATGTTTGTGGTTTAACCTCTGACTTCCTTCTCTTGTTTTCTGGTAAAATTAAATATACATGAACCACCTCCTGTGGCAGGTGAAAAGATGACCGTCTGCGTTGCGCTTAGTCGTTGTGTATGTCCTTGCTGACTCACGTGTGTGTGGGTTGGTGTTTGTGTGTCCCTGTTTCCTCCCTCCAGTCTTGGCAGCTGCTGTCACCCAAGCTTCCTTGCGGTCTGTGCTTCATAAGCTCCTCACTGCTGGACCCACTTTCAACGTCACTGCTCTGCTCTCAGCTGCTCAACACTCCAATCAAGGTACAGTGTCTTTGCAGCCTCTGGCCATCTGCTATCACCGTAGGCTCTAACATTTCTGTAAGGATCCCGCTCTTCCTGTTTTTAAATGACCTTCATGCATGTTTACTGTGGAGACATCGTCCATCAGCGTTAATGCAGACTTTTTCAGCACTATTGACAGTGATCGTGACATATATATATTTATATATGTATATGTATATATATATATATATATATATATATATATATGTGCTTGCATATTTTGAGGATGGCAGGTTTTGTTTTTTAACTTGCTTGCTGAAACAGCTGGGTTGCATGCAAGTGCTGTTCTCTGCTTCACACCAAATCAATGATTAAAGATACAAGTTGAAACCTTGTATTTGCTGCGTAATTAAACCCATCTTCTCCTCACCCTTTTTGTGACTTCAGCTCAGCATTCCAGTCAGTCGCCGGTCTCGTTGACTACAGATGCATCGTCACCTCGGCCGTACGTCTCACCACGAAATGGCACCGCCCAGAACAACCAGAAGTCCCTTCCGGGCGTGCACACCGGCAGCATCGCATCATCACAGACCAGGGTAAGTTGGAAGCACATGCTCATAGTTGGAAACTTCAAAGTGCCTGTTCATCTCCTGAATGTATGCGTCACAAATGGTGAAAAAATGTTTTGTGGAAACAAACTTAACTTGACTTAAACAGACGGTAAAGTAACGACATCAGAATTAATTACCATTTTAAGCCTCTGGAACGTCTATCCAGTGTCTTTACCAGCATCTTAACCTCGAGCTAAAAGTCAGATACACAGTACCTCTGTCAATAGATGCAAAATAAGAAACCACTGATCCACTTCCACAGGAGGAGTGGAGCACTTCTCATGTTCAGTCAGGTGGAACAATGTTTTTAAGTTTTATCAGAGGTTTAAAGTGGCCGTTCATTCTTACAAACCTATGGGACTAATGCAAGTGTCTGAGAGTTTTCACTTGGAAGAGAAAATACATGTGCAATAAAATGAGGTTGACTCATTTTGCTCCCTAACGAAAGTTTACTCTTATTATCTAACAGATCTAAAGTGGATATTTTTTCCCAGGATGTTCTTTCTGCCAGAGTCCATCTTTACAAAAAAAAAAGGTCCAAGAGGACTGCTGAACTGTAGACCAGTTAAAAATCAGAAATTCATCTCCAGTATTCAGTGAGGACAACAGCAGTGGAGGTCATAAAGTGTCTAGTCATGTTTAAGTTCAGTGAGTCTGAGGAAGTAAGAGCTCTGATCAAGTACTGAACGAGTCTTTTGTACGAGTCTTATGAATAAACTGACCCGTGATTCAGCGTACTGAAGAGCGCCGCCGTTTCCATCACTAGGAACAATCAGCACAGCAGGAGTGGGCCAGTAAGCCCTGAGAGAGGGTGCAAAATGTTACTGGAGTCCATCTAAGCTGTGACAAGTTTAACAGGTGTGACCAGTGTGAGCAAAGCAAGTCTATCATAGACATACTTGATAGGAAGAGCCATAAAAAGCTGTAGTGGTGCTGAATTGTAAAACTATCTTGACATCACCTCTGGCCCCATCAGCCCTGCTTGGCTGCACAGAAATTGAGGTCCGGGGTGGTTTTGGATTGGCTCTGCTAAGCTGGAGGTGACAATGGGAAAGCAGCTGGCCTGTCCTGGCGTCAGTACGCTCAGCTTTGGCTGGATAGCGGCAAAGCGTCCATTGTTATGTCTGCCCTCATTTGTGTCATCTTATCTTTGGTTTTCTACCTCATTCCTTTGTTTTCACTGACGGTTTTTCCCTCTTATTCCTCCCTCAACTCTCCCGTCTCCAGAGCATGATGACTTCAGGGAAGCAAGGAGCGCCGCCTTTCCCTCAGACGACAGAAAAACGTCCAGAAGATCCCAGAATGCTTCAGCAGAGAAGGTAGTTTCAACGCTGTCGTCACACATGGAAAAGGATCTTTCCCCTTAAGGATTTAGTCCACTGTCAGCAGCAAAGTCAGTGAATGACCTTTCACCATCTAAAAATGACGTAATAGATTTTATTAACAGTACTGAAAAAATGCCAGAAGTTACAAATGAGACATTTTACCATTTCATGAACAACATTCTCATTTTGGACTTGAGTGGCAGCAACATATCTCAGAAAGGTTGAGACATGGGACACAAAATCCTGAAAAGGTGCTCAGAAGAAACGGTACATGTTTAAATGGTTTGTCAGAGATTCAGCAGCTTGAGAAAACCCGGTTGTTCTCTGAATACCCCGTTCTAGATACCGTTAACTCATTCACTGCCAGCGGGTTTTGGCACATTTTGGTTCCGCTCCGGTGGCACACGTGCCAGCGCAGCGCA
>JBAMYA010000009.1:5347312-5376010 GCA_037176975.1 Arrhamphus sclerolepis
ATAATAATAATAATAATAATAATAATAATAATAATAATAATAATAATAATAATAATAATAATAATAATAATAAAATTGTTTGTTTCTACTCGGAATCATTTCTGAGTGACACCAAACAAAAGGCAAACTGATACAAGAGGATTCCTGCCTAAAAAATCGGATTAGGTCAGAAAACAGCAAAGGTAAGACACGATTCATAATTGTTTTATAATGCAACATTCATTTTTGCAACTCTTTGGCTGATTATTCAGAGTTTTTGCGGTAGAGAAATAATACTTGTACTTTTGGATTGGCTAATGTGTTAGCTTTAAGAGATAATATAAACTGATATTGATATGATATAAACTGATATTGGGCTTTTAGCTTGTTTTCTGCTGAAGTTCTTCTGGTTGTGCGGAGGTATAGCTTGTGTATATTTATAAAAGCATCGCGTGGTTATTAATGTAAAAGTGACAACGTGACGTAGTTGCTCCCGGTACCGGGGGCATTCAGGCTCAGTCTGCAAAATATGCAGAGGGTCGCAATTTTTCTAAATTACCGCAAAATCTCCTGGAACTTTTGGTCACGCAGAGCAAAAACAGAGTAAAAGCAGTACAAAAATGGAGCGATAGAGAACTACAAGTCCCACAGGTCTGGAAGTGAAACTACAAGTTTCATCAATCTGTGAAAGTATAAAAGATGGCGCTTAATCCAAAGTATTCAGAATGGGTTACTCACATTGAATAACTTAATGGAATATACAAACTACATTTTGGGGCATGTATTCTGTAATCTGTGGTGGAATACATTTTAAAAGTAACCTTCCCAACACTGACCATAGATGATACACAGTCACAACAAGTGTCAACCACCTGGTGTGGCTGCTCTAACCTGATCACATGGAACCCAAAATACGCCACTGGTGTGAAGCCAGGCTGAGCGTTCGCTCCAAATATGATTTTTCCTTTAATTTCATGAGTGTGTATAAAGTTTGACACAAAATACTTTGCAACCTAGAGGAAATAAATACAGTTTTGCTGTTTGTTTGTAATAAAATCAACTCAAACCCTGGAGACATACTCTGGCCTATCCGCTTGTCAGGTTGTAAATAGTGTCCCAATAAACTAAAAAGCACAATCTCTTAAAATATTCATGTTGCAGGAATGCATTTTTTCCCCCTAATAGCTGAATAAGTTGTCATTAGGCTTCGGCAGGCTCCCACTCAGCTGTGAAGTTATAGCATCCCCTGAGATGGACCATTTAATACATATATCATGGTTTGTTTTGCAAATAAGGAAATTGTGTCTGCAGAAAGTTGCACCAATTGTTATTTGACCCTTTAAAAAAAATACAGGAAGAAACTGCAAATGCAGTATTGATGTATACAAGCAATGGACTTTTTACAGTTTGGGCTCCAGTTGCTTTTGCTGACAGTGTGCAGACAGGAAGGTGGAGAAGTGCATTCAGACCCGCAACCACAGATGAGGACCTGCATGACTGATGAGGACCTGCATCATTGATCGATCACTGATGAGGACCTGCATCACTGGTGAGGACCTGCATCATTGATCGATCACTGATGAGGACCTGCATCACTGGTGAGGACCTGCAACCACTGATGAGGACCTGCATCATTGATCGATCACTAATGAGGACCTGCATCACTGATGTGGACCTGCATCACTGATGAGAACCTGCAACCACTGGTGAGGACCTGTATCACTGATGCATCACTGGTGAGGACCTGCATCATTAATCGATCACTGATGAGGACCTGCATCACTGATGAGAACCTGCAACCACTGGTGAGGACCTGCATCATTGATCGATCACTGATGTCGACCTGCATCACTGGTGGTGACCTGCATCACTGGTGAGCCACCTGAGTGGATCCTCACTATCTTCTAAAGGCATGTAGCATTTTAGCTTGTAAAATATTCCATATTGTTCACCAGTTAATTGCTAAATGTTTCTGTGCTAAGATTGATGTTTAGCATGCAGATCTGGAAATAAAGTTTAGTTTGTTTTTATTTATTTTTTCTGTTTTTTGTTTTTGTATTTATTTTAGCTTTTCTACCAAAATTAGCCTCCTGTCTTGTTGAGACTAGTCAGAGGAAATTAAAAACAAAAATGCAAGAAATAAATGATCATACATAATCAAGCATGATCATACATGGTCATTTATTAGATTATAAATGCAACCAAAAAGAATTTATAGTTATAACAGAAAAACAGCTTGCAACATGCATGTGATGGAAACAGAAGCTTTAACGCTGCAGCGACGTTGACTAGATTCAGGCATCCTTACTCACCTGTCTGATGGCGTAGAGCAATTTTCCATAGCAGAAGACGATCACCAGGAAGGGCACGATCAAGCAGAAGACGAACAGGCAGATGATGTATGATATATTATTTGCTGTCTTGGCTGTCCAGTCAACAGAGCAGGTGGTCCCAGGACCCTCTGGACCATATCGGCTCCAGCCAAAGAGCGGCGGCAGGGTCCATATGAGGGAGTAGACCCAAGACAGCACGATGCCCAAAGAGATCTTTCGGTAGTTGGAGGAATCGGCCTCAGCGGGGGTCATCATAGTGCAGTAGCGCTCATAGGAGAGGACAGCCAGGGAGATCAAGGAAACGATGCCTACAGTGTGGACAAGACATAAGTTACTGTATATACATGCCATGCTTGCATGAAAGACACAAGACATGAGCCATGAGACTGGAAATAGCATGTGCAGGCATGGCTTTCTGCCCATTTAACTGGATTATAAAAAAGAAAAAGTAGTGCACACTTATTCTCCTAATATTATATAAATCCTTGTGAAATTATAAGAGCAGCTGAAGTGAACTTTAAACATTCACACTGACACTGAAATATAGTTTAAGAGTAATAATTGCTTAAATAGGATGTGCAACCTAAAAAAACAAACAAAAAAAACAACAAAAAAGTATTGCTCAGAGAACTTAATGTTTCATTCAATATTTTACATATAGTTTAGACTCACAGTAAAACCATTCTGTTTTAAATTAGGATCAATAGCACTGCCAGAAGGGTCTAAAAGAGACAATTCAGTTAAAAGCAAAAAGAAATTTTAAGTAGCATTTCTATCTTTCTCAACCTACTCAGCAAACGCTTACATTGGCTCCTCCTTGATTCATCTGTGTTTCTATTACTCTGTGTTGCAGACACTGAGCAGCAGGAAGTGGGAGCTCAGTTTTCATGCCAGCTCCGAGGTCTTTCCATCCTATTTGCTATTTGTTTTAAAGCCATTATGATCCATGAGGCTGTCTTTAGAGCCCATTGATTTTCAGTGGCAGCAAAGGAGCAAAGAAAGCCTTTCACCAACTACTTAGCCCGATGAATGAATAAAGGGTAGAAAAGGAGGACAGCAGGGAAAAAAGAAAGAGGCCCATTAGAATAAGGTGGAAAAGGGTTTTAGCTCTGCTGTAAACATACGCATGCATGTCCACTTGTATACAGTATGTTGCGCATGTGTGTTATATTAAACTGTTTGCGTCAGACTGTGAACTCTGTTACTTTTCTCCAACAACTTATAAGCTCAGGAATTTTATTGGTTCTCTGACTGCATTATTACAGCATCATCACGGCTTTGCAGCAAATTTACAACAACCAGTTTCAAACGTGTGTTACTTATGCTGAATCCCTGTTAATGACTGATCTGCCTCATCCTCTGCCCTTTCCTGTCCTTATTCAGTCAGCATGAATACAAATGACTGGGTTGACATTCCTCTTACAGCAGGCGGGCAGGATTCTGATTGTTTATCGTCATCACTTAATTCTGCTGTAGCCTAATGGAGACACATACATTTAAGAATTCGTGTCTGAGTAACTCAGTAGCTACAGTTACTACATCTGTCTTAATTTTTTTTTTTATTATTTTACCATTAAAGTTATGCAATTTCTTTAATTGAGTCAGTTACAGCAGACAGTTGATTTTTCCAAAACTGCAGTCTTTAACTTACCAATCTTACTAAACATTTCTCTGCATGCAGTGAAATGCATGAGAAGTTTTAAATGGCATCTCACCTCTGATACATCATGATTATCATTATCAGAAGAAATAAAATCTAAAATCGTCAATAATAAATGATCATCACAAACTAAGTTGGTTTGTGGTACACTACACCACTGATGACCAATGTCTAGCTGAGGTGAACAACTAATGCTGGATGTGTTGCAGCAGCGTATGATGGAGGAGGAGCCTGATGCTTCGGGTTGATTGTGTCATGACCAGAAAAGAAATGATCAAACTGCTCTGAAATATCCAGGAAGAGCTAACCGCTAGTAACTATGTGGATGAGTAGCCAGTGAGCTAGATAGGAGAGAGAGGAGAGCCGGCTCTCTGAACGGGAGTTGGCTCTTCTGATTCTGATTGTGACTCAGCCTTGAGATTGTGTTTCTTGGGCGACACGCCACTGCTGCTGCTACAGACATGAAAATGCAGTCATCCCAGATTCATCCACTCTCTCTGCCAAACTTTTTTTCTGACACTTGTGTCTCTGTGTGAATATAAACTTTGATCATAAAAAAAAAAATAGGTCGAGTGTACGCCACAATTATTAATTTTTCCTCCATTTTCCTGTCTGATCATAGACAGATATGATTTCATTGGCTAGTAGTTGCTCTCTAGCTGCAGCCTGATTCATTTCGGTAACAGATGACGTCACCGCATTGAAAGCGTATGGAGACGGATGCAGACGGATGAAGACGGACGGATGCAGACGGATGCAGACGATGCAGACGGATGCAGACAATGCAGACGGATGGATGCAGATGATGCACACAACGCAGCTGTGAGAATCCAGTGTAAATTGTTGTTGTAACCACTGACTGCTTTGGTTGAGCGTTCCATTATGGGTTGCACTGGCCTGCTGGATTTTATATGTCTGTTTATTTATTTTTATTTTTGTTCCAATGAAATAGGCCTAATCAGTGTTGGGGAGTAATGGAATACAGTGTTATGTACTCAGAATACAAATATAGTAACTGTAGAGTAACTGTATTCTGTTACCGTAGTTAAAGTAGTTTCCATTTTAATAGGTGGTAATTAAAATACAGTTCCTTTGTTCAATTAAATGGATTACATGGCTGTATTTTATTGTTTCACATGTTAGGCTATCTCCTCTCTAATTTTGTTTGCTGGAAACATCTTCAATTAAGTTCTTTTTTGTAGTGGAATACATGTTAAAAGTAGCCTTCCCAACACTGGAAGTAGTACATCATCCAGGTATTTTAGAATTGTGCAGTTGTTTTCATACTGCAAACTGCATGCTGGGTGCTAGATTTACAAATGTTGTACATATCAGTCCTCCCTGGTAGAATATTATGCGGTTTTGAAATTGGCTGTAATCATTTTATGAATTTTTAGTTTTCGTTCTGTATTTTTAATCATCGCCAGCACTGTTGTTTCATGTTTGGTTGCATGATGGGGTTGTACATATACAAGGTCTGAATTTGAACTGGTATGTTGTGATGCCTATGAATAAAAATGATGAGGAGATAGCAGAAATGTTTGGAACTTCTGAGACTGGTGTAGCTTAGTGACTGAACCAGAAGGCAGCCAGAAACTTGGTCAGTTATTGACGCAGCACAAACTTTTGAATTAGCGGATGTTGAACTGAGCGACTATAAAATCGAGAGCTTCAGGAAATTAGCTTTCAGTGTGAGTTGAATTAGTGTGTCAAGGATAATGAGTCATAGAGCATCTACGAAACAATGAGGATCTTTACTGTTTATCTTCTTTCTGATTCAGTGTCTTCTTGTAATCTTTTCATTTGCCTTTCAGTCTCTTGGGCCAATCGTTTCGCCAAACAAAGCAAAAGGTTACCACTATAAAGTACCCCACCAGATGGCGCTGCTGTCCCAATGCTAGTCTATACAAAGTAATAAAACTCTTAACACAAACGCACTGAATTTTAACTGGTATTTTAACATATTTATGTAACATAAATGCATTTATACAGCATGTGTATGTGCCCATTTCTATAAGTGTTATGTTGTGCTATGTTTTGTATTCCTCCGCGTGGCTATTGTATCTTATTTGTTACTGTCTAATAAGCCAATGAGGGCTGGGCACCAACTAAGGTGTTTAACACTTAAATAAAATAATCATATACGGCACATTTAAGATGAGGAGTTGACAAAAGTGTGGATAAAACAAACAATGTCAGGAAAAAAAATATTAAATTAAGAACATTAAACCTGATGTAATTAAAGACTGTAATAACAATAAACATACATTAAATTAAGTAAAACAGTGTGGTGAAGACAAAAAACAAAAACAGTTAAAAATAGACTAAAAATCAATGAAAAAAAGTTTTCAGGAGAACTTTAAAATGATCAAGTGTATTAGCAGATCTGATATTAAAAGGTCTGGGGGCCACCATCGAAAATGCTCCGCCCCCTCGGTATTTCAGAGTAGACATGGAAACATCCAGGAGCAGCTGCTTAACAGACCTCAGAGCTCTTACTGGAGTTTGAGGCTAAAGGGTGAACAAGGGGCAGAAAATTGTTATTTCACTTTTGACTACCTGTTCTCCAGATGCACCATGTCAACCTTCAGAGTAATGACCTACTTATATCATGATAATTTTCACTGGAGCCAAATATGAATGACTGAGATGAATGAACCAGCTGAACTATACAAGGTTTCTGGATTAATGGTGTTCACTAAGAAACTGACCATGGAGAGGTTAAAAAAGAAAGAACAGAAGCATACATTTTATTTTCGCCATTTACAGTAAATGTCTAAGTTTGTGCACGTCAGCTCAGGTCGGTTTAATGTGTTGTAATAAATCCTTGATGTGATGGATGCATGTTTCCAATCTCCATCAATCAGCTCGGAGTGATTGCCAAAATAAATCAAACTTCAAATTTGCTCCTAACAGCTTTCATGCGCAGCTCATATGGAGAAGCTTCAACAGCAAATCCTGGTTGTCATAATACTGCTGAAACCTTCTGTTCTCAGGCTCTGTAAATCTGTTGTATTTGATAACTCATCTCTTTTAATATGGAAACAACTATTTCAGCAGATCTTGTATAATATCCAGCCTTGTGATGAGGGCAGCACTTCTCTGGTCACCGAGTCCACATTGTGAGTGACAAGGAAATCTTTATTTGAGATCTTGTAATGTTATTATGACTGAAATGAATGCAGCAGCTGAATTTAATATTATAAAATGTAACGTCACATTGTCTGGAAATGTCCGTAAGAAAAAAAAAAGAGAGAATACTTGTTCTGCCGTTTCAGTCAAGATCAATCTCTGCTTTTGTCATATTTATCTGTTAAAAAGCATCTGCTGTGGTTTCGCCAGTTCAGTGATGTATACAGAGCAAGAAGATAATACAATTTAAAAACGCAGGAATCAAGACCTTCCTGGGCTTCAAGTTTGGATGTCTAAAGTGCCTACCAGCTTAAAAACCTTTGAGATAACATAATCTTGTCACTTTGTCTGGAGCAACATAAGCCTGAAATATGTAGTTTAGTGAACCTTTCAGATAAGCAGGGCACTGTGACATCAAAGACCGAGATCAGAGTAGAGTTATACAGATTCTACATCTCCATCTCCACTCTGTTTCACATCCAGCTGCATCTGCTATTGACCAGTTGTTGGTAACACAAAGCTGCAACGGCAGTTTCAAAAGAGGCACCCTGCAGAAGAGGGTGTGGATTTGAGATGACTCCATCCACATAAACTAGCTGCCATGAACAGAGCTGCAAAAACATGGTGAGAAAGGGTTTAACTTTGCTGTTTTTCTCAAGAAATTGTCTTGGGGCGAAAAAAAAGGGGGGGAGCATAATACATTTTCTTCAAGGTTGACTGCTCAGAGTAGCGGTGAACATACAGCCTGACACCTAGCATCCTAAGAACATATTTTATCTCATCCTCATAAAACATTGAATTCATTATTTGCCCTCTCTGACCTTAATCACAGAGCAGCATTGTTCTGTTGTCTCTTTCCCTGCTCAGACCTCTACACACCATCACAAGAAATTAACATCACTCAGGCCAGGTGTTGCTTGTGCTGGCGTGATGTACATGTATATGCATTTCTCTCCGCTGTGCATCCATTTCCTCCTCTGGAAGGAGGGCAGTCTGACTTCAATATGCTGCGAGGGGACTCTGCAGCGCAAGGTTAATCCACTGACTGTGTGCAGAGTCCACTCAGGGCGGGAGGAGGCTGACAATATGCAGGAACACGCAGACTGGTGTCAAAGACATAAAAGAAGACTCTGTCCAGTTCCTCCACACTTTTATGGGAGACAATAAAAGTTCAGCAAGAGAGAGGGAGGAAAATGTAAAGAGGAGCTGAGAGGACGTGAGGCAGCTAAGTGAGTGTCAGGAGGATGCAGGCGAAGATGAAAAGTAGAGAATATGAGGGTGTCGGCAACGCACGTCTCCACAAATTGTTACCAGCTGAGCTCTTGGCACAAAGTCAAAGCGGCAGATCTTCAATTGTTCTGTCATTTAAAATTGTAAGATGTTGCAGGCTAAGAGGAGGAAGCTGCAAGAAAAGAGTTGGATCAATGTAACGAGCGACCAAGACTGTGCCGTCCTACAACCAAGTTAACAATGTCTTTTGTTACTGACAATGAGGCCGTCTGATTTGAAGGAACATTGATCATTTAGAAAAAGCTTCACAGAGATTTGGTGAACACACACACATACACACATGCGTGTTGTCAAACTTACACTGAGCATTATTCATCTAAACAATCAATTTCATTTTTACTTTCTCTGACCCCCGCTCCCTCTTTCTCACACTCTGCCTTTATGAGCCCATTGAAGAATTACTTATCCATAACTGACGGTGGCTCTAATGATGTCTGCCAGACACAGCTGTCCCTCAGACACACAAAAACAGTCTCTGTCTTCCTGCTAGGTTTTAGTTTGTAGAAGCCAAATTTCTGCCAGATGGATGTTAATAAATTGGCTCCTCGTGGATGTCAGTGTTACACATCTTCAAATGGCCCTTAATCTTGGTACAGCAGTGAAGTTAGTGAGACGATGTTCATGGCCACAGAGGACTGATTGAGGCTATTCTCTCCCTCTTTCTCTCTCTCTCCCTCTTTGTCTCTGTGATATGACTGAAATAATGAATCTTGCTTTGGAAATTGCCAACTAATCTCAGGGAAAGTGAAAGTAATGCACAGGAGTCTGTTGTGAATAATTCAAAAGGCTCCTACTGTAAATGAAAATTCAACTGAGCTAAGTTGAGCTTCGGTGTGAAACTACTGGCAATGTGGCAAGGAAGGAAGCTTGGTGGCAATGCCTGCTGCACAAATGTGAATAATCACATGAAATATATATAAATGTTCTGTTCCTGGCTCTGCTGGACAGAGCTGGAAGGATTAGTATCCAGAGTTTCGGTGCTCAGAGTTTGATTTCAATAATATCATGTTTGGTGTTGTATTGACAATAAGAAAACATGCTCAAGAATCAGAATAACATAAAAGGTTACAAGTGGTGTGAGGCTGACAACACAACAATACAAAAATATGCATGTTAAAGAGTTTAAAGGACTTAAATCCAATTCAGAAACCAAAGCTGCATTAAGAACACTTTCATGACTAAAAACACGTCTAACCTGCTCTTGATCAGGACAAACTCCTGAAGCCTTAACTCATGAACGTTATCAAAAGCCCTGCAAGTTTTCTTCAGTGTTGACTGAGAGTGGTGTCTGGTGGCAGTATCAAAGTAAGTTACAAAAAAAAAAAAAAACAGCAGGAGATTAGATGCACTGAACTGAGATAGAGGGAACCTTGTGTGAAAAATTGATGAAACCTTTATACAAACTTCATCAAAGAAAAGCTCCAGCCGCTGACCATGAGCATCTAACGTGAAATATTCAGTCAATTTGAAGCTATACAGAGAAAGTGAGGTCTCTGTTTCAGACAAGCTCTTAATATTTTACCAAACGTTATTTTTCATTCCTGTGAAAAGCAATTCACATTCTTTTTTTCCTTCAATAACTTAAGGAATTCAAAAGAGACTGGACATAAAATTCAGTGCCTTTGATGTATTGATGTGGGTTTGAAACTAAGCCATAACATACTGAAAACATGATCCATTACACAGTTAATAACTTAAATGCAATGAATTTCTATAATATTTCAAGCAATATTCTTTCATTTCATCTTGTAGTTTTAAAATAGCAAAAACTTAAAAGTGCCTGAGGCAAACATTTCTGTACTCTGCATGTAAAGTGCTTATCTAACCCCCTTTGGCAAAAATCACAGCTTGTAAATGTTTTTTATAGTCAATTAAGAGACTTTTATTTCTTCTGTGGGAGAGTTTTCAGTGTTTTTTATCTTCCTGAAAAAGGCTTTTGGTTCTGTAAGATTCTCGGGTGGTCTCGCATGCAGCATTCCTTCATTATGATGATTACTTTATACTGTATTTGTGCAGGTGTTGCACCAATCTCCAGAGTCTGGTGAAACTTTCTTGTCTTTTTCCAGTTAAAAAAAAAATAAAAAAAATTTTAGGCTCCCTTGCAAGGAGTTCTCTCTTCATCTTCACCATTTTTACAAACTCCATCATTGTCTAATTACATCACAAAGTCAGAAAACTGAACACAGTTTCCTAAGTTCTCACAACCTTCTTCTGCTTTGTATGCATCAATTACTCTACTTTTAATAGGAGGAGTCACAAGCCTTCAAGATTAAAAAAAAGTGTTATTGAATAAGTTCGCTCTCTCTTTTTTTTGTTTTGGGTTGGATGCAGGGACTGCTCTAGAGTTCTTAGACCTCCTAGAGTTCCTGCAGATGGAAGGAAAGCACAACACACATATAATGAAACTGCAGTTTGAAACCAAGTCTTCAGTCTGAGACTTGTTAAGTTAATTACAAAAAGGTTAGATCATTCATTCCCACAACAATAACCGTTACACTGCAACTATTCAGTCCCCCTTTAAGGATTATTAAAGCACTTTTCATTTTTGATTGACTTAAAAACAACCCAGCATAGTTTCACTTTTGACTGAAGAGCAACTGAAAAGCTAGATAATGTAAAGAAAAAAAGAAAAAAATCGCAAAAAATATTCAATTGTCAGAAAATTAGGGTTTCAAAACCACATATCCTAGTTGCTGAGTGGAATGGAAATCTTCAAAAACATTTTCTGATACCAAATAAAACGGATTATTGAACAATTCTAATGATAAATCTTAATTTGTTTTGTTTTGTTCCATAAAATTTAACAGTGACGAACAGATCCAAAAGATTAAATTTGCTCTATTTCGTGAGTCTTTTTTATTCCCCTTTCAGGTAACTCATCATCTTTGGTATCTGCCAAAAATAAATAAATAAATAAAAAGTACAGAAAAGAAAAAAAGACATAGTTAACTGTTCCTTTGTTTTTAGAAATCCTTCTTCAGTCCCATGTGAGTGCGTGTCCTCTTAATTTTATTATTACGCCTCATTTGCATTGTATCACCTCTCTCGAACAAAAGTAGGCCCGCGTTCGCGTTTTCTCGTGTCATATTTGCCCCGGGGGATTTAATTTTGCAAGGAATGCTGTTAATGCATCTGCTGCAGCCTGCTCAAGGACCGAGACTGTGTCCCCGCAGCCCTCAGAGCTGCACTGGCAGCCACATGAACAGTGAGGAGGCTTTCTTTGCCTCAGGCACAACCACTCAATTGTATGATAACGAGCTTTTAGCAGCCATTTAATAGCAGGGTGTATGCTTAATACACGGTGTGAGTAGCAGCCAAATCACCAGCTGGCATGTTTTAATAGATTTTAGTAAAACGGAAACACACGACTTACTCATCTTCTTAAACCACCATATGTTTCGCTAAATACACCATGAAAATGCCTCCACGGCCAGTCAGAGGTGTGTTGGAGCAGATAAAACAGTCTGTAATGCAAAGAAAGATAAGGACCTGCACCCAACTGTGCTCACGACTGATCACCTAAACAGAATGCGAGGGTATCATTCATGCAACTTAAAGGTTCATGTTCACGTCAAAATTTCTGCTTTTACTTATGTTCACTTAGATTAGCCTTTCTGTAAACAGCGTTCTACTTACAGAAAGATATTTGCGGTTTTTAAAAAAGTGCAAAATGAGTAGGAAGAAAGAATGAAAATTCATCATTTAAGCCCTTGCATGCGATGATATGCGTAGATTTTGTGTTTGTTTTTCAAATCCGCGGTAGTTTTTAACATTTTACCTGAAAGTTTGTTATGACAGTAAAGACCATGCCACGGCAGGAGACAGTCAAATACTTTACGAAAATGATCTTTTAGACCGCTTAAAATCATGAAATCCAACAGTCGCAAGGTTCTGGGAAGGCTCCGTGCACAGTGCAATCTAAAGCACATCTGAAAAGAAAACTGTAGCTATATCCCATATATACAGACATGCATGAACAGAACGGACGCAACAAAAGCATTAAAATGTCCTAAGTACACTGATTCTGCGTTTCTACTCACCACAGAGAGAGTTGGCGAAGCCGTACCACACGCACCCCTCTTCTCCTATGAGCCACCTTCCCTGCGTGCTGGCCGCGAAGCTGAACGGAGTCCCGAGCACGCACACGAGTAGGTCGCTGATGGAAATGTTAATCAGCAGCAGGTTGATGGGAGACCGCAGCATCTTGTAGCGGCAGAAGAGCACAAGTACCACCAGGTTGTTTATGAGTCCGAAACTGCCGATGAAGCCCAGGCACACAGCCACGATCAGGTGGCCAGTCGGGCTGAGGGTGGTCCGGTATGAACCGCCCCCCAGGTGCCCTTCCCCGGCTTCGGCACACAGAGCGCTGTTGAACTCCGAACAGCCGCTCAGGCTCACGTTGGACACGATCATGGTAGTCCGTGTCCCTGCGGTGGCACACTGGGAGGCCACGGCAGCTAATGTGTCGATAACATTTATTATTTTTTTCAGTGTGGAAAAGGGACAGAGAGGCGAGATGTCGCTGGAAGTCAACACTTGTTGCCTTAAAAAGAAATGTCAAGTAGAAAAAAGTAGAGTCAAGCAGAAGTTTAACATGATAAAATGTTTGTTGGAAATGTCAAAACTTTGTCTCAGTTAAGGGGTATGTGGGAGCGGGGTGTTCTAAGATTGTGAAGAAAGTTTGGTTGGGCTTTTCTCCATCGTCTGGTAGTCTGGAATGCACACGATGTGAAGTGTTTCTGAAGACGTTGTTGGATCTCAAAACGACACCTTCCCTCTCTGACCGCATTTAAATCACTGTTGCCCGCTCACCAGCAGCTGACTTTCAATGTCGGCGTGTGAGAGCGTGTGCGGGGGAGGGGGAGGGGGATGTGCTTTTCTTTCCTGTACGGGCAGCATGGAAATTCAGCGGCAGACCAATCGGACGTCAATCGTGCGTCTTAAAGAGAATCCTGCGCAGCTCGCTGTGCTCAGAGGTCGATTCGACCGCATTCCACCAGAAAGTTTTAGGAGCTGTTCTCCCTGCTGGTGCTGGAGGTGAGGTGGCTGACGCGCTGCTGGACCGAGTGTGTATTGATGCGCGGCGCTATCCAGGGTGCTGAACACGGTCCCAGCTGCAGCTCCACTGATCAGCTCTTTATTGCCAGCCACGATTGCTTAGCTCGGATTGTTTTCACTGTCTGCGTGTGTGTGTGCGTGCGTGCGTGTGCGTGTGTGCGATTGTGTGTGTGTGTGTGTGTGTGTGTGTCAGCAATTGCCTCAAAGTTGCTTTCAAGAACTTTGGCAGCTATTTGTCTGTCTCTCTCAGTGTGTGTGTGTGTGTGTGTGTGTAGAACTGAACCAAATAATGTCTTATTTATCCAATAATGGAAATTGTATTTTTGCAGTAGAAATTGGGTTCAAAAACAAAACAAAACAAACAACAACAACCAGAAATCTCAAATAAAATGCTACGCAAAAAAACTGAAAATTTGGAAGAGACAGGAATGGTTAAAATCTTTAGTAGTCATCATGCACTTGGGTGTAGCTGAGCTGAGGATGCCCAATGGAGTTTTAGAAGAAAGCATAAGTGACTCTCTTTGCATGCAAGCTTGTAGGGAAACCCACAGCCAGTAGTTCAATATCCAGGTACACAGAGACTCCTTTAGAGAAACATCAGTCAGTCAGTCAGTCAATCAGTCTTTGTTTATATAGCACATTTAAACAACCAAGACTGACCAAAATGCTTCACAGAAATTACAAACAAGTGAAAGCTAAACATGGACTATAAAATAGTAATCAACATAAAAAATATAATAATAAATAAAAATCTGTCAATAAAAACCCAATAAAAGAAAAAGAAAGTGATAAAAGTGACATAGTACTATTATATACCAAATGCCACTCTAAATAAGTAAGTCTTCAATTTGTTTCACCATCTGTTGTTAACAAATACTGTATTCCCTCCTCCTTTTAGTGTTTCTGCTCAGTTTGGAGTCTTTGTGTCTCCATATTAAAAGCCAGATTGGGGGGTATTGGAGTAGCCTCATCTTGATTAAACAGTCACTACTTTTTTTTCCAGACAATACTTATTTGTCTTCAGCAGCACTCTAAGCCCTTTTTGTGCTGATGATCTTAAATTCGGAAAAAAAAAAAAAAAAACATTTGAGAGAAAAACCTGTTTAAACTTCTTCTTCCGTCCTCTCCATTTGACTCCCACCCTACTTCCAGAATGTCTCCTTTTTAAACCATCTGGCTTTGGAGTCAGCTTCCCATGTGTAAACAACTTTCCTGGAATCACAGTTACCCATCATAAAAGTTGTTCACGTCTGAGAGATACCAACCAGTCCTTTAAGCAGCAAAACTGCATTCTAATTAATAAAATAAAACAAAATACCTTTGCCACTCACATAGGCTGAAACCAATGGGCACTACACTTTACTCATTCCTTCACCAGACAAATGGTAAGTCCCTAAAATGCCCTTGGTGAGTTTGTAATTTTCACTAATCAAAATGAAAAATTAAGATGGTTGAATTTTATGCCCCACCACTGTCTTTAACTCTTTAAAACTATTCCCCACTTGACAATGGGCTAAACTTATATTGTCCTCACTATTTGCAGAGGCTGTCTGGAGTTTTCCACACACAATGAGATAAATCAATCCCTTATTAAAAAAAAGAAAAGAAAAAGGAGGGCGTTTGAGACTAAAATGATATTAAGATCGTGTCATACGTTTATCAGCAGAAGAGCTTTTTTTTCCAAGAGGAAATCATGAATAATGAGACACAGTAAAAAAACATGCCCAGTGCCAGAAATTGAAGTCTCTTGGTTTATTTTATATATGCTTAAGCACAGACACCAACAATGAGGGTAGCAAAAACGAAAAGTATTCAAAATGTCACCAATTAGTTGATAATTAGATAATTATAAGAAAATGGTTATGGTGAAAGCCTGGCATTTTATCTAAAAGCAATATTCCAAATTATGCATGGGGAAGTAAAAATGTACCCTGTGCAGTTCTTGACTTTGAATGCCCCAGGAAAGTTATACAGTCAGATGGGGAAACATAGTCTTCCCCTTCATAGTCTGTTCTAACCCTTACACACCAAATAGGCTCCTTGTCACACTGGAGGCAAGGTAATTACCCATGAAAACTGTACAGCGACATTTACTCTGACAACATCTCCCCCATATACAGACCTAATTGAGTTGAGTTAAGACACTGGGTTCTGTTGTGAATACCACCCTCGTTTAATCATTGCACTGGGGCTGAGAAGCTGGTATTTAGTTGGAATGTTAGGTCAGTTTGGTGGCTATACTCTGAGTTGATGTCCAGAAAGATAAAGTACAAATGGAGTTAAAAGTTCATCACAATGATCTATGTTGTGTGGACGTCAGAGGCAAAGTCCACTGATTTTATCATGACCCTTATATATATTTTATCTGGTTTGGCCTGTTGACCCCATGTTGTTACACAAACTCTGTATTGCTGCTGCCCTAAATATCTGCAAAATCTTATGTCTTTACCCTAGACTGAGATTAATACATTTTTACATTTGTAAAAGCCTGGCAACAGCCTTGCAATAGGATTGTGCCAGACACAAAGTAATACGTTCTAAGACGCCATCCTTTGTGGTAATTATGTTAAGGTCACAGTTCCTTTGTGGGGTATGATATATGCAGAACAGATGAAAAAGAAAGTAGGGCAGCAGTATTGAATGTGTAGTTGACATAGCTCTGCAGCCTATCTTCTCTTTATTCAGGAATGATGGGGTACTGGATAAAGAAAAAAAGAAAAAATACCATGCCCAAGAACCCATTTGTTGTTTAAAATGACTCATAATCTGGTACAACCCAAGCACAAACAGCTCCACTTCTGGGTTAAAATTAGTCAGAAGTAGGTTTTGTTGCAGTCCCTTGACTGACCACTTGGTGCACCGCAAAACAGTGTGAATCCATGTTAAAAAGTCCAGCTTTACAACAGAAATAAAAATATTTAAAACTTGGTACAACAAAGGGGTTTTGGTCTGTATAGTTAGTGTTTAATTCCATGTCAACTGTACAGGTGGTGAATTTGTTTTTACCATGTAAGGTAAATTTATCTAAAGCTAAAAATTGAAGATGGTTGACCAATCAAATGGCCAGACACCATTTGATTCACAACAAGTGGCTAGCTCCTGGCAGAAGACCAGACCCTCATTATCAGCGCTTAACATTACTCTGAGCTGTGATCAAAACCCAACAGAGAACAATTATTATGTGTTTTGTTGAGTGTGGCCACTGCGCCCAGCCATGGTTGGTCTGGTAGTGTTAGAGGACGAAGCTTTGCTGAGCTCATATGTGCTATCTGTCAAATAATAGTTGTGGTCACTTCTAATGGTGCTACCAAAACAAAATTTGAAATGAGAAGTCTCACTGCGGGTGTCCTGCTGTAGCAAAGCTTTATAAAAGGAGCTGGGAGCGACAAGCAGATCACTTCCAGACCCTCCAAAGCCAAAATATCCTGAGGCTTTCCCAACAGCAACAATGAGGTACGTGAGGGTTGGTGGACTGACCAATGGGTCCCAGCAGAGCTCTGCTAGTTCTTGTTTGAGCTCTGGCAGCATTTATGAAGCAACTCTTGATGAGGTTGTTTAGACAGATTTGAGCCAAATGAACATACAGTAATCTTCAGTCAGCCAAGCTAAAATAGCTCACTGGTGAGTATGTTCAAGACAATATGACATCACACACATGCAGATCAAAGTAGAATTATCCATCCTTCATTTTTCTACACCCATCTTTACATGATGCTGCAGCTGCTGAACTTCAGGAGCTTCTAGCACAAAGCTTCAACACACAACTGGAAAACAGACAAATCCTGTTGTCAAGAATGGAGTGGCTGACTGTATCCCTACTATGTTATGAATAGAAGTATAAACACATGGTGTTGCTTTTGTTCTTTATCTGTGTTGTATCTGGAACAAAGCATATCACATGTTTTATAACTATCTGAGGAAATAAAAGACAATTACTAAGAAGTAAAATATGTCACTGTTAAGAAAGTAAAGAAAAAATACAGCACTCCTGACATGGTGATGGCGGTAAACGTAAAGCACAATCCCACACTAGTTGAGACATTTCAGTGACAAATGGAAATCTCATCCTTGTGGGTGTACTGGAGGTGTGTAGGATTAATAAAACTGCCAAAAATACAGTGGTGCAATATTATATCCATTCCAGAAAAGTTGTAATAATATGTAAAATATAAACGACATTGACATTCAAATCAGTTTACATTTTACATTTGATTAAATATGGTACAAAGGCCACACTTAGAAATCCTAACCCTATAGTATTCAGAGTGTAATTCCAGGGGGTTGAGCCTTATTTGTTGCCTTCACATAGTTTCCTATTAAATGTGTTTGCATCATCTACTTGTGTAAATATGTGTAAATACACACAGAACATGCATGGACCTAGTTCATCAGCCTAAACATAATGGAATCTAAATAATACATCTAAGTAATCCTAGTGCTGAACAATATATGTAGGTTATGAGAGAGAAATGTATCCTGCATCTTTAGAATTTTAGGGAAAGATTTGATTATTTCAGCAAGACAAAATGAAATACACTTTGCACAACAGCATGACTCTTTGTATTCTGTTAAAGGAAACTCGCATTCAGAAGAAATGACTGTTTGATCATTTAGTGCCTTGTATCACTTTTTATAATCATGAAGAGCTTAAGTCCAAACCAAAGTATTCAATCTTTTCTTTTCTGTAGTTCTACAGTTAAACAATATGCAGCTTTTGAATACACTTTGTCACTATATGTGCTGTATATAGCTTTTGGGGAAGGTGGTTCACTGGTAGAGGGTTCAGCCATGAACCAGAAGGTTGGTGGTTCAAGCCCCCTCCTGGGTAGACTGAAGTGTCCTTGGGCAAGACACTGAATCCCTGATTGCCCCCGGTTGTCTGGCCAGCAGCGTTGTATGGCAGCTCCGCCGATAACCAGTGTGTGAATGGGTGAATGCTTACAGTGTAAAGCGCTTTGGCGCTGTAGAATTACAGTTGTAAAGCACTATATAAGTGCAAGCCATTTACCATTCATATGTGTGATTTGTTTATCCTGCACTAATATCAAAATTATACTGTCCCAAAAAGGGCATGCAACTCAAGATGAAAGTATCATAAGGTACCACTGCCCAGCCTTTAAATAACACAAGCGCTACGTACAAAGTAGCTGTTTTTAAGTAAATGATCTGAGCATTCTGCCATATTTACAGATACAGAAAACATGTCAAACAGAGCAAGAGGAGAGTGAGGAGTTTTTGTCTTAGTATTTTTTTGTTTGTTTGTTTGTTTTTATGCAATGAAATTTTATTTCTAACCTCCCATCACAATAAGGTTTCATTCTTGGCTCTATTTTTTTTTTTTTTTTGCTCTCTCCATCCCTTTTCCTTTCCCCTTCTCTCCTCATTACTCCACCTTCCTCTCCAGTGCTACCCTCCCATCTGACACTGACCTTGAGAGCGCAGCCACAGCTGCCCTGAAACCTAATATGACTGAAGTATTAAGGAAAGCTAGCACTAGATGCAATGTCATAGATCATATAAATTTATAGTCCACAGGTGTGATACATGGATCCATCCCAGGCCCTAGTTCATCTGGACATGCATGGCACTTGAGCCCCGCGCTTTAAATGTTTGGCACACAGCCCATCATGACATGATACAGGAAAGGAGAATATATCTGGGGTGATGGCTGGTTGAAGAGAGGTGGGGAGGAAAATTTGTCAGATAATAGATTGTGAGAGGCAAATCAAGATGCAGCTCAACATTCTGAGGCAGACTGACAGGTGTCAAATTAGGTCCACGCCTGTGCAATTGCCCCTAACTTCAGGTTAAGGGCAAATAAACACTTTGCAGCCTAGAAAATAACCCGAGAGTTTTCTTAGTGTTGACTATTTTCTTGATAAATTGGAAATAAAAAAGGTGCATTTTACAAATTCAGTAGTTTATGTCCTGTTTGGCCTCATCTGTGAGTCATCCTGTTAAATACACAAATCTTTTGTCTTTCTGCCATGCAGTACCAGGTCATCACACTCACACCTCTGTGCTTCCCTTATGGGACATGTAAGTGTGAACTTACTGAGACAGAAGAAACTGATGTTGCTTTATGCCCCAGCATTTATCAGAATAATCTAATTTTCTGCAGTAATTGTTATGCTAGCATCATGAAGCAGACTCACACATGACTCAGAGTCAAGTGAGGAGTTGGTTTATATTTCAAGCAGTAACAGATCCAAAAGGGGGGTAAGGTTAAGGTAAAAATCCAGAAAGTCAGGCAAGGTCATGCACTAATGCGATAAAGAACTCAAGGCTGGAAGACTGGAGACATGGGGGAAAGAATCAGATGTTCTGGTGGAGGACAAAGGGAAGGTGTACTTAAATAAACTTTCTATGTTGCCATTGGTTGCAAAAGTAAATGATACTAAAAGGAGACACCTGGAGGCAGCATTGAATAGTTAACTGGTAACAGATCTGTGAAATGACTGGATTAAAAGTCTCTCAGAAGTAAAGGACACAACAACCTACAAACAAATGTGTCAACATATTTAAAATACATATTTATATTTCAAAATAATGTTCCTGTGTCAAAATTGTGAATCACCAATCACAAATAGTACATGAGAAGAAGTGTACAGAATGCAAATTGGCTTATTTTATTTTATTGCATCCATGTTCTACAAAACTCTTTTCATTGATTTCTCATCTACTCTTTAAAACAAACACACTAACTCTATAGCACAGTTTTTGTATATTAACTCTAGTAGTGCTTTGAGCTTAAGATCATACAACAACAAGTACATCAGGGAGCTATGTGGCGTTTAGAGTTTAGTGTCCTGCAGAAGGACTCTTTGACATGTGACAGGGCCAAGGTGGACAACCGACTCTGTCCACACAGTCACAGCAAACCATCTCTGAAATTATAAAAGAACATGTGCTGACATGAAAACGTACATATATTCATCAGTGTTAGGGGTACTCCCAAAAACCATCATTTCAAAAATGTTGGAATGCTATTAAACATATAAATAAAAACAGGATGAAATAAGCTGCAAATTTCATCAACCCATATTTTATTAGCATTGTAAAAACAAACAAACAAAAAAAAACATGAATTGCTGAAAGTGAGAGATTTTGTCATTTCATGGAAAGTATTAGCTCATTTTGAATTTTTGATTGAAGCAACATATTTCAAAAAAGTAATCTGACCATTAAAAGGAACATCCTACAGCTAATCAAGTTAACTGGCAGCAGGTCAGTGACATGAGTGGGTATAAAAAGATCAGTATCTCCCTCTACATCAATGACTGCACCTCAGTGGACCCCTCTGTGAAACTCCGGAAATATGCAGATGACATCACTATCATCGTACTGATCCAGGACGGTGATGAGTTTACATACAGACGGGAAGAAGAACAAATGGCCCAATGGTGCAGTCAAAACCAGCTGGACCTGAACCCATTCAGGACTGTGGGGATGACCGTGGACTTCAAGAAACCCCAACACTCACCATCCCCTCACCATCCTCAACAACACAGTGTCAACCGTGGCCACGTTCAGGGATACGCAATTTCCCAGGATCTGAAATGGGCCTCACACATAGGCTCTGTCCATTAGAAGGCGTAGTAGTAGCTTTCCTTTCTGACAGCTCAGAAAGTTGTTTTATTCATTTATTCATATTTGGCAGATTTTTTTTCCAGCTCTAGCTGCCTTCATCCACAGTCAGTCAAAGAGAGAGAACAGGGGAGGACAGCACCAAAGAGCTGCAAGTCAGGAGTCAAACTCGAGACCTCTGTAGGACTATAGTGTCTCTGTACATGGGTCGCCTGCTTAAACCACTAGTCTATGCAGCGGCCCCATTTCAGGTAGTTTAACCTGCATCTACATCTACTCCGCCATCATCCGGTCTGGCTTCTGCAGTTTCCATCACTGTCTGGTTTGGACTGGTCACCAAACAGGACAGACACACACTGCAACAGACAGTAAAGTCTGCAGAGAAAATAATCGGGGTCGATCTTCCTTCCATCCAAGATTCTAACTGGTCCAGGGTCAGGAAATGGGCAGGGAACATCTCTGCAGACCCCTCACTCCCTGCACACAACCGTTTCCTGTCTGGAAAGCACTACTGAGCACTGAGCACAAAACTACCCGTCCCAGACAGTTTCTTCCCCAAGGCCAACACTCTGCAACAGTCTGAGGAATATTAACATTTTATGACTGCAAATAGTTGGTTCTGTCTTGTATAGAGTGTACACATTTTTGAATGCTCTAGTTGTGTATTTTATATTATTTATGTTTTTATTCTATTTTTACTTTTTTTTTTTTCCCCAAACCCTGAGAGACAAAGTCTACCAGAATCAAATTCCTAATTTTTTTGCACAAATTTGGTAAATAAAGTTGATTCTGATTCTTAGGAAGGCAGAGTCTCATAGATGTAAAGATGCGAGATGTTTACCAACACACAGATAACAAATTGAAAAGCTATTTCAGAAAAATGTTCCTCGGCAATAATATGCAAAGACTTTCTCATCTTCTACACTACATAATATCATCAAAATATTTAGAGAATCTAAAGAAAAATTCACATCCACATGTGAGGTGGCTGAAAATCAACCATATCAGTACTGGATCACTACAACCTTTGGGCCCTCAGGCAGCACTGCACTGAAACAGACATGGATCTGTATGGAAATAACTGCATGATTTCAGGAAATCCCATCTACAATCAGCTTTAAAGCTTTACCATGCAAAGAAGACCGTATGTGAACATGATCCAGATGCCATGGTGTTCTCTCAGGGTCAAAGCTCATTTAAGATGGACTGAGGCAAAGTGGAAATTCTCCAGATGAAAGAGGAGAGGGATTATATGGCTTGTCATCAATTATTGACAGTTGATAAGGTTTTGAATCATTTTATATAAAGTGGAAATACACAGAGGGGTTCTCTCTTCTGATGCAACGTGATGCAACATGAGAAAGAAGTAAAAATTAATATAATCCTGGGGAACTTTGTGTTTGTACACCTAGACTGAATGTAGAAATGCAACAAATCTGTAAAAAGCAACCTTTCTGCCTTTTCAACATCTATAAATCTCACCCTTTTGTGACATTTGTGCAGACATGGTCACACCTGCCATGGGCATAAACCATTGAAGTGTGAGCAACAAAGACTGATATTCAGCAGCATTTCATACAAACAAGTGGCTCTGGCCTGCTACGCTGTGAATGACAATGTGACAATATTCCAAGTTTTATAACAACACTTGCTGCAAAAGTCAGTATTATTTATAGGGAGATGCAGTGTAGGAGGCTGCTCTGTTCCTGTTCCTTTCTTTTGTTCTTTTTATTTTTATTTTTTTTCTTCTTGCAATGTTAAAAGGGACTTGCTAGCAGTGTGAACTGGTTTGACAGTCCTGTCTCATTTTTGTGATTCAGCGAGAGGCAATCCTGATCCGGTCTAATCAGAGACAGAAAACTGCAGCTCCATTGCACTCCGTTGGTTGAAGTTTTTCAAAAGTGTGGCACCTCCTCCCACTCACCAGTATGCTGCAAAACACTGACTTTTGAACACCTTTTTAGAATCTGTTGAGTGCAATACCCAAAGATGGAATTTTAACACTATTAAGAAAGTGATACAGTTTCTTTTTTTCCTTCCTTTTTTTACACAGTACCGGCTGTTGTTGTTGATGTTATTAAAGGAGATGCACTTTTTTTTTTTTTCCAAAGTTGAAATGGGTTTTAATGAAATGTCAGCGACAGGCTTTGCTAAAAATACGCGAGGGACATCGTACAAAAACTAGTCTTTACAGTTCTGTTTCAGTTCTGATTCAGGAGAAAAGCCTCTTCTGACTTGGATACCAGCACTACTTCCTTTTAACCCTGCTGGTTCTTTTATCTCAGACAAGGATTTTTTTAGGGTGTTATTTACCTGACATGTTTTGGAAATCTTCTGCCTTCATCAGAGTGTCACAAGATGATTTCTGTATGATCCTTTGACGCACAAACCCAGGATCCATCAATATTTTCTTACCTGATTTATTTGAAAAGAGAGAACTATTACCCAAAACAAGCACTGATCAACAATACGTTATTTTAAAGACAAGCTTAAGCTCAGCTTAAATGAGTGCACGATTTAGAAAAATGAGAGAATGTTTTCTCAAATCAAGTGCACGTGTTGTGATTCATTCTAAAATATTTCTTTGTGTAAAAATTCCTTTTTTTTTCATCAACTTTTGTGTCAAACCATTTTTTTTTTTTTCACTTGGGCCACAGGGTTGGCAGCCTCAGTTGTTGCGGTCCAAGATTTTTTTATTTTTTTATTTATTTATTTTTTTACCATTGTCACTCCAGAAGAGGCACTTTGGAAAAGTATACTGTGAAGGTTCAAGGGCCCCAGGACAATGATCACCACAAGCAGCTTCGTTTTACACCATCGTTTATTGAAAATGTCTCTAGCAAGTGCGCTTTCCATCGCACACGCTCACGCACACAATACGACGTCCAGGTCTTGCTCTCCCTTCCTGCCGCTGCGCCGTCACTATAAGGGACGGAGAGTGATTGTAAATGGGGCCCAGGTGCGTCCTCCATCTCCCGTTGGTGCCGCCCCCAGAGCCACTGAATCACCTCCCCTCTGCAGCTGAGCTGAACCACACCCCGCCGCCACATATACCTTTCTGGTTTCCACCTTGGACACAATTGTTTCAGTTTCTGTGATTGTAAAGTTCTTTATTTTTGCCTTCTGGTGCCATCACTTCAAACAAACTGGAATTTATTACATCTCTCCTCACATAGTCGCTTCAATGATTCATGAATCAACTCTATGCAAGTGGTTTCCTTATATGGAGAACTGGGTCGTGGTAGTATGCTGATCTCAAATTGTGAGCATGCAGATGTCAATCTAGAATGATTCTGATTCACAAACATACGTACGGTGGCGAGGATAAATTTGGCCGGTGCACAAGTTTCATGAATCCCACCGTGATTTTGCATACTTATTTTTTGCACAAAGTAAGAACATTTGCACTCAAATATTGGTGAATAAGGCCCGTTGTCATGTCCTCTATCCAGGCAGAGACAGTTACTTGTAGATGCTAATGCTAGTGCTAATGCTGGACTGGGTACTATCCCCTGTCAAAAAGATCAGGGAGGGGTGACTGCTATGTTTGCTGCCTCGTGCTGACTGCTGTTTTTTGTATTTTATTTTAATTTATTTTATTGTTAGCTTAACTCAGCTTTTTTGAAGCTGTAAAGTCTCCAACGCTTTCCTTCTCAATTCAAATCGATTTCTAAAGCATCCCACACTTAGTCCTTACTGTCAATGTAATGTTTCTGCTTCTGTTACTTCAAGAAGCACCTTGTCCGAACAGAAACACAGGCTTTATTTTCAGAGGGAACACTGCTGCCATTCAGCGTCTGTGTGTCTGACAGTACATCTT
Organism: Arrhamphus sclerolepis; assembly: GCA_037176975.1. Lineage (NCBI taxonomy): Eukaryota > Metazoa > Chordata > Actinopteri > Beloniformes > Hemiramphidae > Arrhamphus > Arrhamphus sclerolepis. Next base: position 5,372,172 of record JBAMYA010000009.1, read on the forward strand.
GTTCACACACTAGCTGACATAATTTTACTGAAAACACTTCACATTACTGTGAACATCACACTTGGGGTCAGATGTGGTCACAGATAAAGGTTCATTTTCTTTTTCTTACATTTTCAGTATCTAAAAACTTTTTTTTAAGGACTTTGATCCTTGTTCTCATTGATTTAAACATAAATATTCATCCATATATCAGTCTGAAGAAAGATTAAGCAGGCTAATAAAGAATATCATTAAAGCTAAACCCATTAAGGGCAATAATTCAGTTGTTAAGAGCATAAGTGGGTGCTGAAATAAGTGTTGGTGTCAAGATTGTACAAAGCGGCCATGAACTGAATCGTCACTTTTCTTTGTCACTTTCAAGGAAATTGACGAAATCATGGGGTTGACAATTTTGTCTTCTTCTATTGTCGTTTTGTCTTCCCATTTGCTTTTCAGCTTTGTCCCAGCAGGTCAAACTGACCTAGTCTTTTGTGACTGCTTATAAAGCAAGAGTTATAAAATGTTTACCACTTTATTTGTTTGTTTCACCTTTTTAGTGAACTTGTTTCCGGCACATTAACTATTTTACATTCATTTTTGTATTTTTGTAATATAACAGTATTATAGATCAAATTCGCAAAAGTTATATCCCATTTTTGAGACAAAGAAAAAAAAAAAGCAGATATTATTGTCACTATGGTTACGATCAGAAGCACACAAGCAGATGGAATAACACAGACAGATAATTACTAAAAAGTTTAGTCAGGATATCTTTTTTTCAAACCATTTTAATTTTTTACATACGTCTAGTTTGATTGTTTACAAATCAGTGTAAAACGATCACATTATTCTGTGTTACATATTTTAAGGCAATTTCATTACAGCTCATTACCACATATTTTAAACTTATTTTACGCCTCATATTGTTTTTATTATGCTTAATTTATTAGCGATAAACCTACATGGTCCATAACAATATTATACCATGTTTTGAATAAAATAAACAGGAAATATTTGTTATGTTGCTTGCCAGGATATCATCACATCAAAAAACTGACTGTTGCAGTTGTTTTCATGAATAAGAGAGAGCACACAAATATGATCTTTTTTCAAAAACATTCCCAAAACTATTGTCAACTTCTTTAGAAAAATAAGTTACTGTGTGTGTTTGTGTGGGCAACTTCATCATAAAATCAGAAACAGAAAAACAGTCTGTCTGTCTGTCTTCATTTGCAAGAGTGACAGATTTACAGCGCTTATGCAAATATGTGCATCACATTTGTGGCACCTGGTTGTGGTTTTCTTGTCACTCGTGCAGAATCGGCACCTTTTCCTTTTGGGTGATGGGTAGTGCACCGCTTTTGCTCTTGTCAAAAGCAGAAGAAGATGTTGGTGAAAACAAAATGATGCGAAAAGCATCAGAGGAGCTAAAGATGACTCTAGCGTTTCTGTTTGTATAATGCAAAATGGTGGCGCTGAATGAGACAAGATGACTTGAACGTGTAGTGGACATCAGGCAGCTGAATGACCCCCCCTCCACCATTCCAGGAATTATCCTATCCTACCTATCCTACCACAGGAATGCCTTTCATCATTTTCTCTGGAGATGGTGCTGGAAGCCTTTTTTGAAGAGCCGTCCCTGATAATGGAGACACACGTCAAAGATCCAAAAAAATTACCCAGAACTCCTGCTGGTGGAAACACACCTGTTGTTATCTTTTTGTAGCTTGTGTTTTGCATTGAGGACCAATGGAAATACAAAAGCCCAAAGCTCTGAAGTGTGTTTGTGTGTGTGTGTATAGTCCCATGTAGGTAGATGAGAAGCTGTGATGAAATCATCTTTAGCTTTGTGTGTATGTCCACGTGTGAGTTTGTGTCACGTCTATGGCCGTCTCTGTGTGTGTGTTCATTGTGCTGGAAAGCACAGCAGTGTGATGCACCGTACACCATTAAACATGGGCAGTTCAAATTGTCCCAGGCGGCTCACAGATGCTATACTTTTTAATGAAACACACATAGTTCAACAAAAATAGAGAAAAAAAGAGAATAGTATGGAATCATCCACGTCATAATCAGGCATTTGTATTGAAGAAAACTAAAGTTATGACAGATAACTTTTGAAAACGGGTCTAATTGACCCAAAGACTACAGGAGGGTTTTTTTTCAGAGATCTCATTGAGGAAGTGTCTCATTAATCTTTGTCCAATGAAGCGTTTGAAAATTCGAATGAAGTCAAATTACTAAAAAAAACGTCAAATTACTATATAAAAGGGACAAAGTGGTAACATGCCTGAGAAGTTGAGAAGTTTCTGGGAAATTATATTCTGAGGCTTCTTTTCATCGTAGATAATTTGTGTGTGGCACAACAGCTAGCATCATGTAATTGTGACTGCTTATGTTTTATTGCTGTTTAGATGTAGGTTCTATTTTGGCTTTTATTTAGCAACATTTTGTTTCAAAACCTTATTTTGACAGCTGGACAACTATGTTATATGTTGAAGTTTATTGGGCTTCATTCACAAATATGTGCGTGAAAATGTTCCTAATTCCCACAAAAAATAAGTGTGTGCACAAACTCACTGTGGGATTCATGACACCTGCACACCTGCCAGTTTTGTTCTCACCACCACTTTTCCAAATAAGAAGTTGATTCATGAATGAATGAAGCGTTTCCGCAAGGAGAGATGTAGGCTACATTTCACGGTTTGTTGGAGAAGATTGCACCAAAAGGCAAAATAAGAACTTTATAACCACAGAACCTGAAACAGTTGTGTCCAAGGTGGAAGCCAGAAAATTTATATTTGTCTCCTTGGTATGGTAAATAAATAAACAAAAAGGCTTGGACCGCATTACCGAGCCTGCATCACAAAGCCAGATTTAGCTTTAATGAGGTAACTTCAAGGTTTACTCTGGGTTTTCTGTACCATGAAACTGGGTAATCTTTTATCGAGGTACGTCACTGGAGTAACATACGCTGAACAGCTAACCTGCTCCGTAGCAGGTAACTCAGGATTGAATCCAATCCTACAGGAAGCCCCGCCCACTGGCCAGTCAGCTTTTCAGGGAAAATGACATGTTCTCCCAGACAGCATTACATTGTACATACAGTACATACAGTCACTGGACATCAAACGTTGGCAAGATGTAAAAGGTATTATTAGCAAGACGTGGCATGGAGAACGTCTGCTCATTGGTAAAATATCACCCAGATGTCGGCCCATAATGGAAGAACACCTTCAGTCCAGTTTCAGTATTTCTTGCATAGCAGGAGTCTGGAGCTCCAAAGGCTGAGCAGCAGTTTACCAACCTGAAGGTCGTGGCTTTGATTACAGGTCCTGCAGTTACATTTTGCTTTTGTATTTTATTCCCAGATACTTTTCTGTTGCATCCACATCAGACAATATCATCAATGTCCCAGTAAGAAACAATATAATGGCTCCATTTTATCTTCTGACAAGGTCACATATTAAACTGGTGCAACTTTCTACACACAAATGGGATATTTATTTAAGATTTCAGAAACTTAATTACCTGCATAATAAACTGTGATCAGTGACATCACTGGTTGACACCTGTCTGCTGTCTGACTCACCACAGCAGACGTCTCTGCAGCACCAGTCATGCTTGAAGGTGGGCAGTGGTCCACCTGGTGCCATATTGGCTGCCATAACTTATCCTGCAGCCCTTCATATCAGGAAAGAGGGAAAAATGGAATTTCTATACGTTTCTCTGTATTTTAGAGAAATGACTTCTCAACAAAATTTATTAAAAGCAGCAAAGAAGAACAAATGTAGCTGAAGTAGCCTTGATGGAGGCTGTTGAGACAGTAAAGAGGATTTTTCTCCTTCTTGTCACTGCTG
>JBAMYA010000009.1:5376110-5388392 GCA_037176975.1 Arrhamphus sclerolepis
GAATAACTGAGGTGAGGAGCCGCTGCTTTAAGGTGGAATAACTGAGGTGAGGAGCCGCTGCTTTAAGGTGGAATAACTGAGGTGAGGAGCCGCTGCTTTAAGGTGGAATAACCGAGGTGGAGAGCAGCTGCTTTAAGGTGGAATAACTGAGGTGAGGAACAGCTGGTTTAAGGTGGAATAACTGAGGTAGAGAACAGCTGTTTTAAGGTGGAATAACTGAGGTAGAGAACAGCTGTTTTTTGCCAAAAGGTTTGCAAAATATTTTACAACAGAAAGTTGCTAATTTTTGTCAAAAACTCAGAATATTTGTTAAATTAGTTTTTTTGGACAACAGTTGAAATTATACAAAAATTAATAATTTTTCACTTGTAATTTTATGTAATTTTAAGAGTCATTGAAAAAAAGGCAGTGACCGTTCAAAATTTGTAATTTTACCACAAAACTTGTTTTTTTGCTTGTTTTTTTTTTTTTTTAACAACAATCAAAGATTTTAATTTTTTTTTACAAGAATAAAAATTGTGATTTTAACACACGAGTCTCAAGTGGTCATTTTTGTGAAATTTGAACTTTTATGAGAAAACTTAACTTTTTTTTCCTTTTCTTTCTTTTTTTTTAAACAATCAAGGCAACATAGCTGGATGAGAAAATTAAGAATAACCGACCCTTTAATGGTAACCATGGCGATGATGTGGCCCAGTATGAAATAGTTTGACACCCCTGCCCTAGATTGACATTGTCACTTTTTTTTAAACATACAAATCTTTATTTTAATGTTATATTATGTCTTTTATGTTTGTGTGCAAATATTTTTATGTAGGTCATCTGTTTGTCCCTGGAGTCCCAAAAACCAGTGACTATTTTTACGATTACTTGTATTTATTTATCTAAACTTTTTTTGAGTGCTCACAGTATGCAGATTCTCAGCCAACTACCTAATTTTAATCTCTGGTATCTCCAGAGCTTTGTATCCACCATAACTATAATTATTTCAGAACAACGAAGTCTTGCACTGCAGGTCCCGACCGAGAACTGATATCTGGATTTAGACTGGTTATCTGCCGGGGAAACAGTCCTGCAGCCTAGACCAGTTTGGCTACTGATCTGGGGAAAGTACAGGCACTATTTTCAATAAAAACCTGGTGTGAGATGGACGCATTTGCTTCAGCGCATTGATACTCACAGCATGTGAGCATTTATACCACAATGATTTGGTTGGTTCAGTAAAAGTTAAGCCAAGCCAACTTTATTTATCAAGCAGCTAATGATCAATGTGCTGAACATATGATTAAAAGTCCAGAGGAAAGCCGGTCTGCAAATGCACGTTCCTGATGGAAGTCTGATTTAGTCCCACAAGTGGCTGGGGCCTGAAGCTGAACTGAGAATAATCTGAATACATGTGCTCCTTTACTGCCTACATGTTCACGGCTCATATCTGATCTGTGCCACAAAGAAGGAAAGAAATGTGGCACAGATTGGACAGATAGAATGTGTTACTTGGGTCAGATGTTTTGGGTTTCCTTCCAGAATCTTCTCACAATAGATTGTTGTAATTTTGGTCCTCCAGGTTTGCAGGTTGTCTTGTAGACACACGACTTTTCAGATCTATTCACTGATGTTCTACAGGACTTTGTGATGGCCACTCCAAAATGGTGACTTTGTTATCTTTAAACTGCTTCGTCACTAATTTGGTGGTATTTGTTTCGGGTTTTTGTCCTTTTGTAAAACACATTTGTGCCAAAGCTTCAACTTCCTGGCTGATGTCTTGAGATGTTGCAGTAATACTTCTACATAATGTTCTTTCTTCTTGATGTCATCTATTTTGTGAAGCGCACCAGTTCCTCCTGCAGCAACACCCCCCCACATCATGATTCAGCCACTCCCGTACTTCACAGCTGGATGGTGTTTTCAGGCTTCCAAGCTTCTTCCTTTTTTTCCTCCAAATGTATCAGTGGTCTTTATTTATTTATTTTTTTCCTAAATCAGTGGTCAATATGACCTAACAGTTTAATTATTGTTTCATCAGGCCACAGGACATGTCTCCAGAAATGAAACTCAAACTGTAATCTGGCTTTTTTCTGTCTCTTTTGGAGTAATGTCTTCTTCCTGTCTGAGTGTTCCTTCAGTCCATGTGGGCCGAGAACTGGTTTCACTGTGGAAACCAGCAGCATCTTCACAAGGTGTTTAGCTTTTGTTGTCTTTAGCTGGAGTTGATACAAACATTTCACACCAAAGAACTTTCATCTCTGGGACACAGAACTGTCTCCTTCCTGAGCGCTATGATGGCTGGACATTCTCATGGTGTTTCTACTGATGAACGCGGAACCTTCAAACATCTGGAAACTGTCTCCAAGGATGAACCAGATTGGAGGACCACAACACTCTTCCTGATATCGTGGATGATTTCTTTCTACTTTTACTTTGAGCTAACTGTTTTTACAAGAATGTCGTGTGAGCAGCAGACAGGAAGTGTTTGTTTTCTTGCGCACATCAGAGTGTATGGACTTATTTGGCTGCATACATTGTGTGTGTGTGTGTGTGTGTGTAGCTGTTCACTTGTGAGCGGGCTTTTGTGTTTTCATGTTCTTTAGGCTCCACTCGCATCCGTCATTACATACAATTAGCCCAATACCTGTTCAATTTTCTGCTTTCTGATGAGAGCAGCATTGTTGACTGTGCGGGCAGCTGCCTCTGACCGACACGCCCACAGTACATACGTGAGGACAATCACATTCTCCTCTTATGTTTTGAAGAGACAACCCTTTGAACGTGTGTGGTGCTCAGAGGACAGCAGGTGTCTAGCCGGAGCACAGTGTGTGTAGGTGTGTGTGTGTGTGTGTGTGAGAGAAAATGAGTGTCTGTATAGTTTTCTTTCATCAGCTGTTTTTTTCTCTCCCTCTCCTCCAACTCCCATCAGCCTCAAGTGTCACTTGTTTACCATAGCAACCGGATTAAATTAGGGCAAGTGATTACGGCTTATTAACAACCAAACACTGTCAGTATATTCTTATAATTTGGTATGTAAACACTTTGCCCTTGTAGCACTCTACTAGAAATTGCTTTGTACGGTGGGGAGGAGGGGGGGTAGAAATATATAAATGTGAATCATGCAACGCTTACAGTACCATTGACACACCGGGCTTTTCTTAAAAATTCATGACCTAATACCATGCACTCACACATATTCTATACTAACACACACACACACACATACTATATACGAATATATGATACACATAAAATATACTAATATCTATATATATATATATATGTATATATCAGATTCCGTAGCTGTTGTGGAATCAAGCAGGCCGTACATTAAATTCTCACTTCAAACTAACACATCACATTTAAAGTTTTCTCATTTTGGCATAAAGCAGTTCAGCCGAGCATCAAACTGATATTTTAGCTCTCTTATGCGAAGAGAAGAACCACATGCTTCCATAATCATGAGACAAAGAGCAGATCTTTGATCCAATTTACAAAAATGAATTACAGGAAAATGAAGAGCAGGATGAAGCCAACTGTAAACGTCAAAAAGTAAAAGTCTCCCACAGCTTCACGTTTATTGTGAGACGGTTAGAAATGTTACTAAAAATGGCAAAAAGATTATTTTCAACATGGGGATAAACATCCTATAATGCATTTTCATCTAATAAAGTTGCAACAGGGAATCCAAATCTCTCTCAGCATACCATTTTGACTCTTTCCAGTGAGTTTCCTCCATCCGTCGTGGGACTGGACGCCGGGACCACCGGTGCCGACAGCCCGTCCGGAGACATGCGAGGTAGACTAACAGATGTTTTCATCCCAGACCGTGACCCACTCAGGCTGCTGTTATTATTGGAGGAGAAATTAGCCTTCAGCTCACCCGCATGGATGAGTCTCTGCGCCTGCGGGTGTCCCTGGACCAGCTGAGAACTGACCACCATCGGTCTGACTGTGGCGGTGTTAGCCTGCCGTACATGTCTGTCCTCTATGTCACTGGAGGGGAGGCTCTCTGCCTCCTTGAGGAACCGGTCGAACCGATCAAGGTAGGGGGGCCTCTCTGGTAAAAGGTAATAGTGGGTGTTACTGACTTTTCGCCCGTCGCGGACAATGGGAAGGATACAGGGGCCTTTGCTGGTACTGTCCTTCCCCTGTGCCTGGATCACTTTGGGTGCAGCATATTTAGGATCTGGGGCAAAGCTTAGTGTCGTAGGCATGGGTTTACCTGGAGAAGTGGAGAGGTAGGAGGTGTAGGTGTGTGCAGAGGTGCAGGGTGTAATGGAAGCCTGTTGGGTGGAGGGGCTAACCGAGTACAGCCTCTGCTGGGGGGAACCCACTGCCAGACACATGGGGCTTGGAGTCCTAGAACCTGGCTGTGACAAGGGCTCTCTGGGAGGGATCTGAGGGGGTTGGTCCAGGCCTGCACCTGAAATGTCCTCTGTGCCATCAGCTGGTGAAAGGGAGAGGTCCCTTGACCAGCGAGCGGATGTGTAGTCTCCCCTCTTTATGGGGCGAGGAGGGATGGGGACTCGTGGGGGGATCTGAGGTTTGTCTTCGTTGGGGGAGGGGAAACTCTGGGTCTGGGCAGTCTGAGGGCATAACGCTGAGGTTTGAGTTGGCGAGCAAGATAGGTGAGTAACTCCAGCAGGGACATTTAGCCTCCTCATGCACTCTTTCTGGAGTTCTTGGAAGATTTCTGCAGACTGGGAGTATGAGTTCGATGTACCCTGGCTCTGTTTGCAGGGAAGGAAAAGGTTGTCCTCCAGACCTGGTCTGTCTGAAACCCTGAGAGCCTCAGCCTCACCCTCACCCATCAAACCAGAGGAGAGACCTTCATCTGAACCATGGACACCGTTCGGCTCCTCTTGATGCTGTTGCTCCAAGCTGTTGATGGAGCTCACCTGGGTGGAGAAAGATGATTACATGCCTCTGCCAGCACAAACTATTAACATTAAAGTCTGAACTGAGAATAACCACGCTTGCATTCGCTAACATACTAACAAACCTCCATATCCTCTTCATCTTGGGCCACATCGTCATAAGCAGGAGGCGGCGGTAATGGTCTGGCATCCCAGTCCACTACCGGGGTAGGGTGAAGGGGGCGGGGCAGTGATTTAGACGGGCTCTGAGGGGGAGTTCTGTCCAGGATGTTCTCTGCTTCCAAAACCAACTTGGCCAAAGAAGGAATCTGAAGTTCTACCACAGGGGAAGGGGACGGAGTGGACGGACAGAATTCCTCTCCAAAGTCAATGAGGGACACTTCGCTGTTGGGGTGGTGGCCTGAGCCTGAAGTCCTGCAACCCCCCTGTCTGGAAGCCGTGACCCACGCAGCAGGTTTCAGTTTGAGGCCTTTCAGGGAACCGGTTTTCCTAAGTGATAGTCTCTTCAGTGCTGCAGAGGTCAGATCTTCATCTTCATGAACTGGATCATAGGACGGTTCTGGAGATTAAAACGCACAACATATTCATTACATCTCTGCATAGAGTTCAAAAACAAACAAATAAATAAAAGACACCCAAACCTACGGACAAAGTAATGGATGCATGGAAAAGGAGCTAACAGAAGTGGTTCGGACAACTGGTCTGGATGCTTCCTGATGCCTCTCCGCAGAGGCCTTTTGGATGCGCTGCACTGGGAGGAGACCTAACTGGACTGATCGGATCTGACTCTTGGGTGGCTCGGGAGCGCCTCCCCCACCCTGGAAGTGTGAGAATCTCAACCCAGATTGTTGCCCCGGATACGTGATAGAAAGTGGACGGACGCTAAAAAGTCTTTCACACCACAAATACAAGATGCACACCATTCCACAAAGAAATACTCAGGTATGAGGTTAGTCGTGGAGCACAGCAAGGACACGGCATAGCGGTTAGAAAGGAGACAAAATCACTACAACGGTCAGGCAAGAGGGATGAAAAATGTGTGATGTACCTTTGAGGAGTGGAGCTAAGAGGGAACAGAGAGGGCAGGAACAATGGGAGAGAAGCTGCTGAGAGAAACCAGACTTACTCTTGATTAAAACTGCTGGTTGAGGAGGGCGGAGAGGAGGCTCCTCTGCAAAAATAATAGCAGACACCACCGCCGCAAAGGAAAACAAAGAGGGGAAGAAATGGCAGCAGCAAAGATAGTAAGACTGAAGCAAAAACAAACAAAGCAAATGTCAGATTTACTAGGAAGGCTTTGTTAAGGCTGAGTTCAAATACGAAGTCTGATCTGATCATTCTGGAGGCGACACTAGCTCCAGGCATCTCTTATACCAAAGATACAAATACTTTTCTGATCGTACCTTCGGTTTGTTTATAGCCGTGTCTCTAAGGTTACAGTCACGTTTTTCTCAGCGCTGAGCAGCTGGTCTGACAGTTATTTTCAGGTAAAACAGAAGTTTTGTTTGTTTGCTAGTGTTTGACCTTCACCCACTTTTAGTCCGTCCTGGTAGCTGTGTGGGCCGGGCCGCATTCAGGTCTAAACCCAGAACATCTGGAGGGTCCATGGGGTTCCCGAGGTACAAACTGGAGGCGAGAGATGGACTGACAGTAAATGTCCCCTCTTTGTAAATAATGGTAAATAACTACATTAGTATGTACAATCATCTTAACATGGGGAGTATTTCTGAGAAATCTTTGAGTTTATCTAAAGCACAATATCCAAATAACTAAATTATGACAATAATAACTCATGACAATCTTACTCGTCGATCCTGTCGGGGAAGCCCCAGCAGCGATGAGGATTAGTGTCTCCGTGACCTGTGTGGATGAAGCTGTTCTTAAGTGGCCTGCTGATGTCGTGGGCCGACAACCCCGCCACTGATGTCACCACGTTCCTCGGGAACTGCCCGACCTTAAGGGTGCGCTTGTTTTGACCTCGCCACCAGTAATTCTCTGCCCTGAAATGTGAGCAAATGTGAGAACAGCCAACATAACTTGGGAAATGGGATTAAACCTTACAGCACTTTTAGAAACAAGAATCAATTTAAAATACGAGCATAAACAAATCTGAATTTTTCTGGTCTCCAAAGGCTTTGACCAGCGTCCAGATGGCAACACATGGCAGTAACAACCGTAAAAGCTCTGCTGATCTCTGCACCAAAGTTTGTTTTCTTATTTGTTTTTATTTCTATTTTTTCCCTGCATGTATGCTGCTGCATGTTCTGGCTTCAATCAAAACTCTTTACACATCGAACAAAAGCAAAGGCATGCTCAGATATATACTGGTACTTAATACTTACTTGAATAGTTAGATTTGATTATTAAATAACTTTACAACTGATCAGATAAAGATTAGCCAGTTGAATTGATTAGACCTTCTCCATTAGAATACTCAAACTACAACTTATGTTGTTGCTAATGAAAAACAGGCAGAAAGGGCATCAGCATGAAAAAGCTAGTTAAATGATGCCTGTTGGCGGTGCATCACATGTGAGGTCATAATCCAGCAGTGCAGCAAAGCAGATTTTATTCAGTCAAAATAACGTCTTATGACTCACCTCCCCTCAATAATGGTGATGACATCATTGATCTGTATTTGAAGTTTATCAGGCTTGTCAAAGTCCTGTAGAGCACACATGTCTGTGGGCATAGTCTGAAAAGCAGCACACAGAGACACAACAGACTTAACAACACGGAAAATGTGTTTTCAGAGCTCTGGGTTTCATTTATAAACGCTTCGTATGCAAAAAAAAAAAAACCTGAAAGTTATGCAAGTCACTTTCTCTGAAAAGATTGTGATCTCCAAAGAAAAACCTATGTGGGCGTAAATTCTGTTCATATCAGACTTGTAGATCCACGTAATCAATAATCAATAACAGCCAGTCCTGCAGCATCACAGATGTGTTCCTGCCGTCATCCTATTGTTCCATCAACACTCAGCAGTACGTTCAAGTATCATACGTCCGTCATCAAATGATATTCTATAGCGATGAATGGCACTGACTGATACTTTTATTGTGAAAATGTGATTTCTTTTATTGTTTTGTCTGTATGTATATCTGTTTTATGTATTTTAAAAAAAAACTTTTCTATCTTTGTGTTTCAATTCTTTTATTTTGTTTTCAACTATTCTTCTGTACAGCACTTTGGTGCTTTGCGGTTGTTTTAAACTGCGCTACAAATAAAGTTGGACTGGATTGGATTAGACGCTGGTGCACAGTGCTGCATATACGTGCTGACACTCCTGGAGGGTTAATGGATCAGGATGGAGAGGTTTTAGGGACCACCAAGATTTCCTGGCCCCTGATGATGAGTGATAGATCAGTGATCTTGGCTCTATGTGCTGAACTGGGTCCAGCTGGGTCCAGCTGGGTCCACCCCATCCTGGAGCAGGTACAGGTGTTGATGCTTCTTTTATTGATCATTTATGGAAGAATGTGGGTGTGCTGAGGAATATGCAGCGAATCCACCTGTGCAAACTTCCAGGTGATCTGTGATTTATAAAGTGTGTTTTTATACATCAGATTATTTTTTGGTACATCATTTTTAACTGTTGGGCGTACAGGAAGCTTTAGTAAAGACCCTACTCAGAGTTTGATAAATGAGCACCCTGGAGTATTAAGCTGAAGCTGCCCGTGTTTGAGTAACTCCACTAGGTGGCGCCAGTGGTCCACTTCAGCTAAGATGGATTGTATAGAAAACTGATCTGATCTCATATGATGCCATGATTACAGTCAAGTACATTTTTACTAAAGATGTATTTGCATCCTCAGCTTGGACAGACTTCTCTGTCTACCAAAGTCACATCTGAGCTTACCTCAAGCAGGAACTCACGGAGAGCAACAAACGTCGGCCTGTCATCTGATTTCTGAGCCCAGCACTGCAGCATGACATTATAGATATCTTGTGGACAATCCTCTGGCTTAGGGAGGCGTTCACCTTCTTTATCAATCTTATGCAGAATCTAAGTTGTTTTACACAAAAACACAAACCACAACAGGGGTAAATGCACCCATCCTGCCAACATTTATGTTTTTACATTAAATGTGTGCAGCGTTGCTCACCTGGCTCCCGTTGAGGCCCAGCCACGGCTCCTGCCCGTGTGTGAACATCTCCCAGAGACTAACGCCAAACATCCACGTGTCTGTAGCGTGGGAGAACGTCCTGGTCTTCAGACTCTCTGGTGCGCACCTGCAACAGGAGAGAAAGCAAACTAAATGCATGTAGTTATGTGATCAGTACAGCTGCAGTTACCCAGTACCCACCATGCAAAGGGAACCTTGCGATGCTCCTGCATGACATAGTGTTCATGGTTGTTCGGCAGCGCCCTCATCAGGCCAAAGTCACCAATCTTCACTCTATGAGCAGAGGCCAACAGGATGTTTCTAAACAGAGAGAGTCATGAAGTTCATTATCTGCTGAGTTAAAAACAAAAACAGGCTGTAACAGTAGTTTAACCAAATACTGAAACTGAGCCTCAACTTTAAATGCAGGGAAAAAAAAGAGTCTGAACTGTGTTGTTTTAAGAGAACTTTTAGAACAATTACGGTGTGTAAGGATCACATTTCTTAGTCAATCTAGACTGGGATGACAGTATATACCATAAAATGTCTTTAGTCTCTAACAATGAAATGTGGCTACACGGGATTGGCAGCACATTTTAATATTTAATACATCACTGCAGAATATTCCACTTATCTGAACTGTAAACCACCATCCGATTAAATCCTGTTACATACCTCCACGATATGCGAAAAACTTGTTCTTGTTCTCTCTGGCGAGAAGAACAAATTTCTCACGTCTCGTGGAGTATGTAACAAGCTTCATAATCACATCATCCGTGCGTAGTCAGACCCAGAGCCAATAACAATAATAAATAATAATAATCTCCAGTAGTAAATGAATGGTTACGTGGAAATATTTATTATTGGACATCTTCGTGCATACTTTGTCACCATTTTCATCTGCAGGTTTACTGGTGAAATGCGACACCTGCTGGTCATTTTCTGTAGCTGCATTTATTGAATTCTGGAGGTTCTGTGATGCAGCTGTTCACAGCAGACAGTGAGCAAGTCAAACTAAGCTGCTTTTAATTTTACAAGTATTTATCTGTTATGGATGTATTATCAGTTCTGGTCACTCATCTTGAGCTTACACAGTAATCCATAACTAAGCAGAACATTTGAGATGTTAAATCGATATTGAAGACATTTTTCTTCAGTACATAAAAAGCTTTTTTGGGTTTTTTTTTCTGTTTCATTTTGAAAAGTAAATCAAAAAAAGTGTCTGAATAAGACGACTCCTAAAATCTAAAAATCTGGTGTACTGTATCAGTTACATATGTTATCATTTTAGAGCATTTTTAACTGGAAACGTGACTCACTTTTCCCTCACTGTTTTGGGTTTTCCCCCCAACAAAATAGTGTCAGCACTGAAGTAAAGGTGACAAATTTGAGAAAGTCTAAAAGCTGAGACCACCCAGAACAGCTGGCCAACTGATGACTCATTCTGCTCATGGGCCCAGTTTCCCAGAAACAAGCTGCACATTTTTGGGTGGAAGAGAAAGAGAGGCAGCATAAATATCTCATCACCCCAGTTAAAGAATAAAAATAAAATAATAATAAAATCATCTGGAGTGTGAACAATAGAGCAAAAGAGCAAAACGCGTGTCTCACACCTGGCTGCCAAGTCCCTGTGGATGAACCTCCTCTGCTCCAGATACGCCATGCCACAAGCCACCTGCACGGCATACTGACACAGAGTGTGGATCAGCACTGGTCCCTGTGGACGGACGCAGCGCAGACGCTCCAGCAGAGAACCCAGAGGAGCCAGCTCCGTCACCTGCAGACGGCAGAAACAAAACAGAGCGAGTGGGTGAAGAGAGCAACAGCAAATGGACAAATGAAAACTAGAGGGAAGAAAAACAACCGTGGACTGAGAAGGAAAGAGAGGGAAAGACGACAGAAGTTAACGGGAATATAATGTGGCAAGCATGCTCTTTGAGCTGTTTGTTCTATTTGTCCACTACCATCTTCATTGGGTGTGTGAGCACCACACCGTAGAGGCGGATGAGGTTCTGGTGGTCCAGGGAGTGCATGGCGTTGACCTCGCAGATGAAATCCTCCAGAGCATCAGGTTGGCTCAGCACATCTGTCTTCAGGCACTTCACCGCCACGTTCAGCTGGCAGGACAGATTAAACGGAAATGAATAGAATCCCTCTACTCGTTTTTCCTGACTACCACAGCTTGCAGTAAGACCATCGTGCGTCCTGCAAATATGAGCATGCTCTAGTTTTCTCTCAGTTTGTTGTGTTCTCCCCACCTTCCCTGCAGGCGTCAGCCACTCTCCTCTCTTCACTACGCCATAGGAGCCGTCCCCGAGCTTCTCAAACAACGTCAAATCCTTCTCCGGGATGAGGCAGGTCAGGGCCTGCTGCTGCCCATCAACCGGAGCTCCACCACTGGACTCTGTGGCCAGGACCCCCTCCCCCAGACAAAGAGGAGCTGTGGGGGAAAGTTTACGAAATGAGGAGGCCGGTTGGCCCTGCTGAGGGAACTCTCCTCCATCTGGACGTTTGCCACTGAACACCTTGAGAGAAACAGAAGAAAAAAAAAGTCTGAAACCTGTTGTGCAGAGTGGTTTCATCTGGATTTACATACAACCAACGTTGTGAAATAGTGTCTAGAGCTGCATGATATCACCACGACTAAGCATCACTGTTGGCGAGGAGAAAATTAAAAGCAGCAGTTGCAGTGCTGTCGTCTCAGCCTCTACATGTGCTCATGATTGTCCACAAATAAAGGCTAGTGTCTCTAGTGCTGGCTGGGGCCCATTCACGCTGCAACTTTAAATCTATTGGAATGGCTACAGCTTCAGGGCTGAAGCATTATTCATCACTCAAGGTGGATTCACACTTGTACTTCAGTACTTTTAGTCCAGGCCAATGGAGAAAAACAAAACAATTTGCTTCACTTGGAAGTAAAGCTTTTTGGCATCGGACAGTTTTTTTTTTTTTTTTTTTAAAGAAATGCTTCCCATGACAGGCTCTGTAATGCTGGATCTTGTCAATACATCTCCTCTAACAGGATATGTACTCAGTTTTAATACTGCAGTAATTAAACCTTTACTCAAAAAGACGTCTCTGGATGCTGAAGATATAACTAACTACAGGCCTATTTCTAACCTCACTTTCGTCTCGAAAATTATTGAGAAACTATATTGTGAAAACAATATTAATAATGAGTTTCAATCAGGGTTTAGGCCTCATCATAGTCCAGAAACTGCACTGGTCAAAGTCCCAATGACCTTCTCATGGCTTCTGACAGTGGATCTGTCTCTGTTCTGGTCCTCTTGGATCTCAGCGCAGCATTTGAC
>JBAMYA010000009.1:5406135-5439186 GCA_037176975.1 Arrhamphus sclerolepis
ATTCAACTGATAACGGCTGCAACCAGCAACAGTCTCAGAGGGAGCAGGGCTGTGTTCTGTAGGTGGTTGGTGTGTGTGTGTGTGTGTGTGTGTGTGGGGTAAACAAGAAAGAAAGATCTCTTCAGAGAAACCACAACAGTGCTGCTGGGTTCATGGGAAGAATTTGTAAATCCCGTTGGTAATTGCTTCACAAATAACAGAGGTTAAACTGTAGCAGGAAAACTCAAACCAAACCACATGAAAAGGATTCCAACAAGTGAATGTTAAAAGCTGCTGAACAGGAAAGCCTCTTAGAGTCACTGAGAAATGAGGGCACATATTTAATTTCACATCACTTCTAAATATATATCCACTTCTGCATTTTAGGACAACACATTCCAAGATAAGCAGGGATGGTACAGCTTTTGCCACTTTTCACAACACTTATAAGGTGCTCTGGGTTCAGCAAACAGCTTTGCTTGCTATTTGTCCCATTTTTCATCAGAAGGGGTGCAGCACCCTTAAGACACAGCACAAGCTCATGCAGCGCACCACGGAGGCGTTGCTGAATTCTTCATTTCCAGATTCTCCACATTTTCAGTGACGGGGTACGGGGTCGGGACAGCAGTGCTCGAACCTGCTTCTAACCTCAGCTGCACCTTCGTGACCCTGGAAAAGATGTGGTCTTGAAGACATCACATCCATCCATCCTCCTATCCTATTCACTACCACAAATGTTGAAAAAAAAAACCCAAACTGTTTCATCGAGTCATAAAACACATTTCCTCAGAGTGATGATCCATCTCAGGTGCCTGGGAGACCTTGGATACCAACTCTGGACGAAGCTCTACAACTCTTCCACTGTAGTTTTAAGTTTTAAGGGGAATTTGTGGATGCTGCTGGATATTCTAGTGCTTCACAAAGGTTTTTCCAAAGTAATCCCTTGCTTGTGTGGTTACATCGTGACAGCTTGTGAGCTGTCTCAGGGATGGGGGGTGTCCAGCTCGGGCGTGCACACTCGGGCGTGCACGGTTGCTCTTTACGCGCTCAAACTCCTTCAGATTCCCTGAGTTGTTTAATGATTTTTCTTCATGTTTTTAAGCATTTCAGTCACTGTTCCATACGTTCACCTGTACAACTGTACCTGCTCTTGTTGGTACAGCTAAAATAAATTTGCATTAATAAATAAAATGAAAGCAGATGAGACCAAAAAAACAGATATAATAACTTGGTATAATATCTGCACAGAAATAGAAGATAAAGTAAATTCAAGGGCCTGTGTCTTTTTTTTTTTTAAATTTTCTTTACTTTACTTTGCATTTTCCACATGTACAAGTTTCCTCTGTGCTCTGAAGTTATTGAAGAGGAAATTTTTACATCCATCCATCCATTAATCCATTTGTCCGTCCATTCATCCATCCATTAATCCATTTGTCCGTCTATTCATCCATCCATTAATCCATTCGTCTGTCCGTCCATCCATCCATCCATTCGTCTGTCCATTCATCCATCCACCACCCCTCCATCCTTCCCTATTCCTGTGCAGCGTGACGGGGATCTGCTGGGCCTGGCCCAGCTCTCTTCAGGTGGAAGGTGGGGGTGGACCCTGGAGAGTCTGCCAGCTCATGGCAGAAATCAGCTGGTATGAATGATCTGATGGAGGTGTCGGGTTGCTGCTGTAATCCAGGAGGGCTGTAGAGATACCTGCAGATACGCCTGTTAACCTCTCATTCAAGGTGCATTTTGGGAACTGCGTGTCTTTTGATATGTTCTGGTGACATCAGGAGGATGGAGGAGAAGAGATAAGTTACTGTAAAAGTCACAGGCTCACTGCTGGTCCAGTTATCCAGTTTTGATTGCGTTTGGAGATGTGGACTGGACCCTCCTGGATGCAGAAGTCCTAAATTCAATTTAGACAGTCAGACTAAGAACAAACCCTGACCTGACGGTGGTCATGTACATGACTAGTTTGACGCTGATGTGATGTGGTTGAATTTTAGTCTTTTTCTTTTTTTTAAATCCACCTTGGACATCTCTTGTAACCTGCCTAACCTGGGATATTATTAAGTAATTGTAATTATTTTTGACAACCTGGGTTAGCATTAATCGCTAAAACAATTAAACATTCACTGGGAACAGTAGACGAGGACTGTGGCGATCCTTGGAGAACAGAAGTACAGGTGGAAATGACCAAAATGTAGGTTTATCTATCAATCTACGGGATCTTGGTTGATGGCAAGGGAATGACTGATAAAAACGATCACTGGAGCCACTGAGTCACTGTAAGAAGTAAACACACTGCAGCTGGAATGGCTTTACCAGTGTGGTCCTATAAAAAAAAACATAGCTGCAGCTTATCCAACTAATCAGCTCTAGTCTCCTTTCAGGCCTTGAACTGGACCCACAATCAGTCAGCTCATGATAGCATGTGATCACATTGTGAGCAGCATGCAACGACCTGCGGACAGTCGTTGAGTTCAGTAGAGACGAAACCATCGAATAAAAGAGCAACACGCGGCAGCAGACGTAAATCAGACAGCTCCTTAGCGTTTTCACATGTGAATGTATTTTGCCACTGTGGCATAGTTTCTGCGTGGAGTCCATATTATTTCAGAGGGCCATTGGGGAGAGGGGTTAACGTCTGGAATGCGCACTATTTCCCCACAGGAAGCTGTGCACGGAAGCCTTCCACTGCTCCACCCAAATCTCTCCATCACACGCACAGTTGGTCCAAAAATATAAAACACAAAGTCTGAAATCGTTTGTTTGCCGTGTAACGTCACTCAGACCAGCGCAAACGTCACTAAAGACACAAACTCGATTTCTTTGTTTTTTTTATTAAAGATACTTCATCTTTGAGACATCTTACAATTTCAACTATACAAAATTTCACATTAAAAAAATATGGAGAGGAAGTTTCTGTTATAAAAACGTACTAAAGCAGTCCACTTTTAGAGCTTTGTTGTCATCTTTCCTAGCAAACGTTAACACTTCAATGCCTCTTCCAGAAGCACGTTTTACAGTTACACAGGTCGCAACGTAGTCGTAGTGGGCGTTGCTGTGAAGGACGCGCTGCACACGCACAACGCAGCATTTTACAACACATGGTAGCACGCAAAATGTGTTATTTAAAACATCTGCAGACAGTGGTTTATATATATTTATATTTTAAAATCAAAGTTACATTAAAATCATGCAAACATACTAGCCTTTATACTGTGTTCATCTGCTGAGCTTCATTAGCAGCCAAATAGTGTCATTATTTCTGAAGAGTTTGGGTAACTAAGCATTTACAATGTGGTATTGATGAGCAGTTGTAGATTTTATGGGTAATCGATGGGTACAACGAGCCACTTTAATATTTCCTCCGTGTTCTCGTCTGGAGCAGCTCGCGTCTGTTGGAGCAGGTGCCTCCTGTCTGGCTGGAGAGAATCTTTGAAAGTACGTGGACTTAACATTAACACTCACGGACAAATTAACACACAAGCATACACACAGACACACCCGCACTCTGACATAACACTTGCGAGCAGCCATCTGGTACGTGCAACAGACAGTCGTTTCATTAAATGGCTCAGTGGGGGCTCATCCTTGCCAGCAGAAAGAGGCCCGTATCCAAACACACGCCCTTGCTGTACGTTCCCCCTACTGTAACTAATGTGCACCTCCTAAGGGAGCCCTAAATTATGCACATAGCAGAAGCTCACAAAAGCTTTCCAAAAGCTTGAAAAGGTCATTCAAGTGGTGACAGACAATACTGATTTGAACTAAAACAGTGCCACAAATCACACATAAAATATCTGTAATACAGCTGAACGAAAGCAGCATCCTTCCTGAAATTAAGGAATTTGTTTTGTTTTTGTCTCGATTCGGCAGGAACAGACGTGCAGCATGAACTCTGCACCAGCTTGGTGCACAGCTGCCATTTCTACGTTTAGGTTCAGACCTTTGCCCTCTCAGAACGGGGGACCTCCAGAAACTGTCATGACAGGAGAGAAGAAGAAAATGTCCCGTCAACATTCAAATGTTCAGTGAAATCATTTCCTTGGACAGAGCACAACTTTCTTGACTGTTTTTCCAGAGCTGCTTCTCCTCCTCCAAGGCTGCAGAGATTCCTCTGCATTTTCCAGGCTGCTGGAGTTCACGTCATCCAGCAGTGACCAGTAGCTGTGGGGGTGATTGTGAGAAGGGCACAGGCCGGCGTCATGTGCCGTCTTCTCTACGCTATGATGAGGTGACCGCTCCGCTCTCTGATGTCTGCTGCAGGGATCAGATCTTTCTTCACTGACGTTGGCAACAGGGTGGACCGTCTTCCTCTGGCTTTGAACAAGTCTGACACATAGAAGGCCTGTGGAGAGAGGAGACTATTACAGCACTTCCAAAATGAGGATAATTTGTTAAAATTAAAGAAGAAGCGCACATAAACGGGTTTATCCTGCTACGATTACTGGGGAGTTATGTATGGTATGTGCATGCTTTTTAAATCCTGTTTTTCTTCTTCCTGATTCCTTCCTCTTGTGTAAACGTAATATGTTCAAGTACGTTTGGAGGTGCCTGTCGCAGCCACCATTCAACATATGCTCAAACGGCACTATGCTACATGCTGATTTCACGTCACGCAGTGTGACTTGAATTAATCTTATAAGACTGTAAAAAACAAACAATCAACATGAAGGGTGAACAGAGCTGAAAACACGCATCACAGACTGGGCAGATACAGGTGACAAAGCTGAATGACTCTTTTCTGGACTAACGCTCCCTTTTGTACCCCTGAAACAGGACACTTTAACACCAAAAAAGAGACGCTCCGTGGAATAAAAGGTTGCAGTGAAGAAGCTGAGTCCACCTGGAGACACGGCAGGAACGGGAACGGTCCTGTAAACATGTCAGCGATATCTCGCCCCCATCTGTTCGTTAGTGTCTTCTACTCACTAGTAACCTCTAATCCTGTTCCTCCTCCGCATTTCACACTTCAGGAGAAATTAGAGGCTGCTAATTAATGATGGTAGGTGGAAGAGCACTCACTATGCAGTAGGCCACCAGGGCTCCCTGTATGAAACCAGCCAGGACGTCGGTGGGGTGGTGCTTGTGGTCGGATACACGGGACAGGCCGGTGTAGAAAGACATCATGATGAGGGTGAACTGGGTCAACGGGCGCAGCAGGCGGGCGCCGTGCCACGTGAAACGAGACTGCAGGTAAAACTGGAAGCAGAAACGTGGATTTGTAGCAACAGGACGCGGAGAAGGAAACGTTTGAGACAGCTAGGGAACTCACCACGAGGTACAGCATGGTGTACATGGAAAATGATGCGTGTCCAGAGAAGAAAGACTTCCTGAGAAGACAGCACAGACATGTATATTTATATACGTTATGCATTCCTCCATCACGCCCACTGATCATTTCTATAAACACACACGACACACCAGGACCCCTGAAGCTGGAGATCTGAGTCAAAGGTCTACATCCTGTCTAGAAAGGTCCGCTGAAAGTGTTGCATCTATGGTTTTAAACATTCAAAATGTGTTTGCCCAGTAGTCATGCCAACAAAATCTAATCGTTACAACAATTCCAAGAACACGCTTTGCTTCCAAACTGGAATATTTCCCAAATTTTCCAGCTTATCTTGATCTTGAAATGTTCTTCCCCTTTACAACTCTTTCATAGTTGAGGTGTGGGGAGGTTGCCATGGTTACCTGGCCTCCTGGACTTTGCTGTCCGGGCCCTGACACTGGTAGTCCGTGATGTAGCCCAGAGAGCAGTTGATGGTGGAGAAGTCGGGTTTGCACACATCCAGGAAGTGAGGGCGCATGCGGCCCACAGAAACCTTTGCAATGTCGGTGAAGGACTGGCTGATGGCGCAGCCGAAGACGAACACCCCAACTTGCTTGTAGAGAGCGGAAATGTAGGGGTTCCCCACAAAAGACTTGGATCCCTCATTCAGGAAGTAGATCCTGTAGCTCTCACCGATTATGATCTGTGGACAGAAACCAGAGATGACTGGGTGATGACCAACTGCACGAACGGCAGCAATCTGATGAGATCAATGTGACGTGGACTTGGTGAAGTAATCTGACTAATTTAAGGAGGAGACGTTTATCAGGGATGTAGCAGAGGGAGCTGTCCAACATCTGCTGCTTGCTCGATTAATCATCCATGCATCCACTTTCTGCTTTCTACTGGTATTGAGTTTTGTTGCAAGGGAAACGTTCTCGGTTTGAATCTATAACTCAACTTTTTGAGAGGTCTGGTTTATGATTAAAAATATATATTTTTACCATTTTGCACAGTGGCTCCATAACTGATTACACGCTTATACTTGAAAGTGTTTGAATTTGCCATAAATGCGTATTCTTCACGCTCCTCACGCCCCTCATTGCTTTATGACCAGTAAACGCACTCTCTCCGCCAGAGCGTGTTGGACAATCTACAATCCAAGCTGACTGTTACTAGAAAGTCCTCGCACGCCATCTGTTTCCCGACTGCTGGATTCACCGAGAGGGCAGTTTGAAAGTGTGATGTCTCACGTGCAAGCGTTTATTTTTAACGTAATGTGATTGTGATTGCCAAAACAAACAACTGGGTTTTATTTTAAGGTGGTTTGAGAAAAGCTGCCTTAAAGCTGAATGAGTTTACCTGCCGTCCTCCGTCTGGACAGAAAACAGTGAGTGAACGAGTGAGGCCACCTCAACTGTCCAACGTGTATGGTTTCTTTAAAGTGTGTAAATAAACGTCCGTCCAAGGAGCAACGACTGACTGGCAGAGGGGCGAGCTTGGGGGGGAGGTGGGTAGTCGTGACTCAAAACAGCTGTTCAAGCTCAAATACGTCCTCCACCATCCCCCACCCATCGTCTCCTGTTGTCTTCCAGCGTCTCACGAATGAAAGTGTTGAGGAGGAGCGAGAGGCTGAGCGGGGGAGGAGGTGGAGGTCTGGGAGATGGAGAGTGACAAGAAAGGAGGAGGGAAAGCAAAGGTATGCAGAAAAAGAGAGGAGGAGGAATAAGGAGCGGAGAAAGGGCGAGGGGGGGGGCCCTGCTGGTTTTAATCAAGAGAAACGCTGAGCTGGGCGACGCGTCTGATTCTGGGGGCCAGACTCCAGCGAGCGCACGTCGGGGCGCGTTTGTTTTCCAGGCCGACTCGCTGAAAGAGCTCCGATTACACACGGGGATGTCTGGCTGTTTTCATGTTAGTATCACAGTTTAATGGGACATTCTTGTGAGGGGCGCACGAGTACCTCTCATTCTGGGGAACGCTCCACGCGGTGGGACGGCCCTTGAGAAGATTTAACAAGCAGATAGAAAGATTTGTTTCACCAGTCAGGCCTTTAGAGCCAGCTCCATGTGACCCAGGTGTTTTCATGGGAAAGGGAGAAGGTTGAAAAAACCCACATCTGGTTCCCGTTCAGTGACAGATTTTACTGTGTGAACTGATAAATGAATTTGCATTCTAGTCGGTGTAGGTGTGACACTAAAAGCTGAGCTTAATAGGGGCAGGACGCTGATTTGTGGCTTATGTCAAAAGATTGTTGTTTCAGAAGTGTTTTTCCTTCCCTCTAATAAAAATCACCATAAATTACGTCTGACATAGACTCCAAATGTTTCTGGGCAATGGAGCACTGAATGACCTCATGTTTTTTTTTTTTTCCCCTTTATTTCTTTATGTTCATAAAAACAAAAAGGTAGGCCAAAACACTCTCAGAGGAGGGGATATTTGCCAGGCTTAAATGCCATATCTGACTCTTTTTGTTTGAGGGGCCCGACCACAATTCCACCCCACCGCTAGCAGCATTTAACCAGGCAACCGTGGGATCAACCATAATTACACAGCCAGGGCTTCCTCTCACCATGAAAACCAGAGAGGCTTCAGGCCCGTTCCCCGTCTCCTCTGGAAGACACACAACAGACCCGACGTCACCAAATTGAGCCGCTCTGATCCAGTCGACCAGCAGAAACTCCAGTTCTGCTGTGCAACACCAGTCTCAGTTACAGCTACGGCTTTAAAAAAAATTTATTGTTTTTTTTTAACGTGTCTGTCACTTCCAGCAAGTTTCTCGAATCTGTTTGTGCAAGACAAATTACCCCAGTACGCTTGCTAATGTGTCACTAAATGGCGACCAGGGTGTTAAACATGCTTTGGAAGCAGTAGCTAACTGGTTGCTAAGCTGTTGCTAGGGTGTTAGCGGCGGGTCCCGGCTCTTTTACAAGCGGCTGCCACATGGTTTCCATGGCTCATTTAAGCTTCTTTGTATGTGGCTGCAGAAATGTCAGCGAAGTCGGTAAATGTTAAATAACAATTAGTCGCTTCAGTGTAGTTTAAAAGAGAATTTGTTCAATTCTGCTGGAAACAAATCTCTCTTGTCTCTTCTGCATCGCGTTTTCCTCATCGGCAAAACTGTAGTAATTATTGACTCTACCGAAGAAACAGATGAAACTGGGAAAAAGACCCTGAAACTGAGTTGGTTCTGTGGATGACTTGTTGGTGGACTCATCTGTACGCACTCGTTTCACATTGTCAGGTCATTTTTAAAGGACAAATCTTTTTAAAAAAATGTTTTATTATGCCTTTGATATTTTGTTTTTATGAACATGTCTGTCCCTGCAGGCATCTACTGGCCAGGATGCTCTTGTAAAAGAGGTTTTAAATGTTGGCGTGCTTTTCCTGGTCAAATAAATGTTTTTAGATGATGATGATGATGACTTGGATAACTGAAATCTACCACTTCAGCAGTGCTTCTGTATACATGGACCTGCCAGAAGCTGCCTGCTCGCATTTACACTTGAAAATGGAGAAAAACAAATGCAAATTACAAAACGTCAAGATGACCTGCTCACTGTTTTCTCCCATGGCGACTTACAAACTACCCCAAACTTCCCTTTACTGTAAAGGTCTATCAACCATATTATTCTACGTCCCCAGAGGAAAGCCCTGAATAAATGTTGCTGACTTTTTTGTTTAGTCTAAAATGAGCTGAAACCAGTAAGAGCAGGGAGATAATGTCCCAGTTATCTTTTAAGATAATCTCAGTTTATACCAACAATCCCTCAACTGTCAGATAAAGTTTGTGATTAGCTGGAATCAGAGTGTTTTAAGTCTCTTTTTAATGTTTAAGACCAGCTAATGGAGGGAATCGGTGTTGGACTGGTGGGCACTGGTGTCAAAGATGTGACTTGTTAGGTGTTTCATTTGAGTTGGTGAGGAAGAGGAGACGAGAGGGGGAGAGGAAGAGGAGGGATTCAGCAAACAAACAAACATTAAACATCATAGAGAAATGAGTCTGTTTCCAGCACAAAAACTGAGCGGACAACAGTTTGATTTACTGGGAGCCACTGTGATGTTACTGAGCAGAAATGCTGGTCTGCTTACTGTTTCCATGACAGCCAGCTGATAAGGACCAGACAGACGAGTTAGAGGTTTGAGTCTGGTGAGAAATCCTGAAGCATGTGACAACTTTTGCTGCTCGTCAGCCAAAGATCTTGTGGAAAATACAACCATCATATGAAAATGAAAGTCTGTCAGTGGATGTAGGAGTCTGCTGAGAACATGTGCAGTTTGAGGAAAGCAACTACAAGTCTTAACTGATCTGACAGTTGGAAATGGTTAAAGATGATTATTACACAGCACATATTCACAGGATTGTTGTCATCTAACACATAAAGCCTGAGAAACAGTAGCAGGAGGGTGAGAAATCACCTCTCAGGTGCTGCTAGTAAATGTGAGGATCACTGAAACATGAGAGGGGTTGATGGTGATGACATTAGTGATCAGAGTGAGGTGACTTACAGACAGGATGGTGATTAGAATGCCAGCAGCGCTAAGCACACCGTCGCTAATGGTGTCTCCGTGTTTGGCTGGGTATTTGATGGACTCATCGTCGCAGTAAAACCCTCTACGGTAAGGTTGAACAGCGCTGGTCTCAATGACCAAGAAAGGCAGGCCAGCTAGCGTGGAGAAGCAGCGAGCAGCACAGAGAGGAACAAGGGGGGAGGGGGGTGGGTGGGGGGAGAGACATGGAGGTGCTCGGTTAATGATACACAAACTACAGAGGTGGTGGGTACGAACAAGAGGCGCCAGGAGAGCATCACGGAGCGGCTCAGTTCACTCTGTGTTCACGCTGTTGCACGTGACCTTCGGAGAATCATTCTGGATCGAAGATCTGCTCATCACTTTTTTATTTTTTTCTTTGTAACTCGACCCATAATCACTCGTGCTCAACTGTCCCGCTGTCCCTCCTGGTATTCATTTCTGGTAATGTTTACTGATGGGAGCACAGGCCACAAACTCGCTTCCTTCTCTGTCCACTGACACCAGTTTGCACGACGCTTCATACGTGATTTAGACGCCGTCTGTACAAACGGTCCTTTTTATAGATTTTCCAACTCTTTATAAAACAAACAAATTACTGGCAAAGGCCTTCATCATTCTCTGCTGTTTTCTTTACTTGATAAATTAATGGATAATCTGCACAGAACAGTGGTAAAATAAATGAAAACCAGAGTCTGAATCGAAAACTTGAGGATAATTTTATGTGGAAAATGGTTGGCAGTGATGTGCTGCATTCATGACTCACAGTCAATGAGACACAACCACCATGAGTCAGAGCCTGTGAATCCCATTTGATCTGCCGTTTAATCAGATGAACTGAGCGTGCTCCCACATTTGCTCTCCTGTTCTCTCGCTTTACCGCACCAAGACTTACTGAGACCACAGGGACAGTGATGCCCACAGCGGTGAGCACGGCGGTGGGCACCGTGCTGTCCTTATAGGACAGTCGTATGCTGTTGTCACTGCAGAAGAATCCTCTCTGGTAGGGCGGGAAGGGGGACTTGTGCAAAAACACTCCCACTAGCACCACTGTACGGTTGGACAAATACATGAGCACAGGTGAGGCAGGCTTCAGAAACACATCAGTTCAAGATCAGAAGCACATTCAGCCTGGAGATGAGGAGGAGGAGGGGGGGAGGGGGTCATCTGAAACATGAGCCAAAGCAGCAAAAAACATCCTTCAATAAATATCAACATTTCAGTTAAAATGAATTGATCTGTTTAAGCTGATAATGGTACTGAGTGTTTACAAGTTTCGGAAAAACACAAACTCTTCCGTCCTCAAGTGCACTTAAAAGGGCATTTTAAGATGGCTCTGGGGTGTTTGTGTTCAAACACTTAAAATGGAAAAAAGAAAAGAAAAGAGAGAAAAAAACCAAAACTTTCTCCCCATAATAAAGAGTGGGTGTAACTCATGTGAGGGTCCTGAAGGACGGCTCATTTTCCCTTATTAGACAACCTCTTTGGGAGACTTTGATATTTGAGGGGCACATCATACCCAGGAGAGGCAGAACTTGGAAAACGCATTTTCAAATAACTTCAAAGTGACGTCTGGCTTTCAAGTCGCTCATTGAATAAATCTGCTATCTGCCCGTACAAAGAAAAACAAGCAGGATGGTGGTGATGGAGGAACAATTTCTCAAACCAAATGTCAACACATGCTCCGGTTTCTGAGCCCCTGAAGCCCTCCCACCCAGACACACACACACACACACACACACCCAGACACACACACACACACACACACACACACACACACACACACACACACACACACCTCGTCCCTTTGAAGGTCCAGCTGGGTTCTGGTGCTCTGGGAAACCCAAAACTCCAGCCTTGCCTGCACATTCAGCAGGACTCACATCACTAACTGTCTTGCTTCCTTTCGTTCTTCAAACATTTACTTGGACAGAGCGACGTTCCGCTCTAAAGCGAGACCAAAAGAAAAGAAATAATTGGGTGAGACGTCTTAATACTTGTGGAACTGTAAAAATATACTCCACTGTACAGCGTGCTAAATCCTGAATCTCTGGTACCTTCAGTTTGGTTCATGCAAAGACAACAACGCAGGCTGATCCGCAGCAGTGAGGAGAGAAAAGAAAGAAAGAGAGAAAAACCCCAAAACAGTTCAGTAAGTGAGGATGTGAAACATTTCAAGCCCTGTAACGGCCTTTAAACACATTTGCAGAACAACCACAGACACGTGATCAGGGATGTCAACGCACTCTTAAAGCTCGTGTTCAACAACACAAAGAAGAACAAAATGATTATGATGCTATGTAAGTGAAACGTTTTGCTAAATGATTTTTTATTTTTTTTTACCTTGATAAAAAATAAAGTCAGTCAAGTTTTCTGTCTCCTCTCCTCCTCAACTTCATTTCCCTTGATGCAACTGTTTTTGCGTATCGACAGCACCAACCGGAAGCAGCTCTTTGCTTCGTTGGACAGTGGGTGGACAGTGTTTGAGACGGGTGTTGATGGACGTTTCCTTACAGAGAAAAAACACAGGGACAAACGCTTGGAAGAAATGAAAGAAAAAAAACCAAAACGTGCCCTTCCAGACAGTGAAAACCAGGTCCTGTCTGACCCGTCGCCTCGGCTTCACAGTGGGAATATCTTGGGATTTTCCCATCTGAGCCTCTTCCGCCCTTCCAGCAAGTCACAGTGTTGGTGAAAGGGGAGGGGGGTCTTTTTCAGATTGGATCTTAATGCAGATCAGGTATCTTTGACTCACTTCTGCTCTGAAGCTATTTTCCTGGAGTGAACTGAAGCGACCTGACTTAAATAAGCAAACACCGCAAACGCCGAATAACGATGACCTTTGCAGGGCATCGCGGAGTGCGTGTCATTATGTCTGGCATGTCCGCGTAGCTGCAGTTTGTGGAAACTAGAATGAATGTATAAGCCTCATGCTAAATTAAACGCTCGCCATGTTTCTGGAGGCATTTGGCAAAACGCTGAGTGTGACTATTAAAACAAACACACACACACTTTCCACTTGCAGGGATCTCTCACTGTCTCACTCCAGGAACATGCAAATACGTTCACGTCTGAGGTTGTTGTGGACTGCACACAGATGCGGTTGTTTTTGACCCACAGACACACAACCGGTCTGTCCGTCACGAGGCCTCTGGATAATGTAGTACATGTCTCCTGAACGTACGGGGAAAGCAGGTCTGTCAGCTTTTATTTAGACAGAAATCAGCTCTGCCTTTAACTGCTGGTGGATGTACAGACTCTGTACTTTGCTGTTCACAAGTGATGGAATCAGAGTGCTCTTTTTTTTTAAGTTTGGTGACCTGCCATGTGTACAGTCCAAGACATTTTAAAATATGACACTTCTCCAGTCCTGCAGCACTGTTCTGAACATTATTTTAATAAAACACACAAAATGCTGACGATGACAGTGGATCACGTACTTAATGTCTCAAAGGAAGTCACTCGCTTAAAGGAGACGCATTTACCCTCCAAACATTGACATTATTTCCTGAGGTCTTAATGAAACGTCGATGATTTTGAAGATAGTTTTACAGCTCGCTTCATTTGTTGGTCCTAAACTCGACTGCATCCATCCTGACCCGCTTCTGAGACAAGAACGCATCACATAATGTAAAGTTGGAGGTGAAGGAAAGGTGGAGTCAGGCAGATTAAAAAAAATTAGCCTAGCTTCTCTGGATTTGACTCCACTGATGCTGAAGAATCCACCTTGGATGATACTGGACTGGATCACAACCAGAAGCCACCTCAGAAGGGATGCTGGTTTTGCAGCAAGTATTTGGTGATCAAAGGTGTTACCAGTAATTCTGCAGCCATCTAGGTGGCTTCCAATAGTGGCTGCTCCAGTCTGAGTTACTGCACAAAGCCAGTCCCTGTCCTGTTAGGACTGGTTCAGCACCAGTGGAAACAGATATGAAGGTGAGGGGAACCAGGCCAGTTTTAACTGGAGAATTTATGTGACGTGAATGGGTATGAGCAGCCAGAACAGTTCTACCACGACCTCAGTTTGTGACATCACAGTTCCCCTCTTCATACTCTTAATACGTCTTAAACAAACTGATATTAAAACCCGTGGCATGTGCAGCCATGCTTTCAGAGGAGAAGCAGGAGAAACATGTAAAAGTCCTCAGCTCATCGACTGAAAGACCGTCCACCTGCTGTGGTTTAGCGTAAGCTGAACCCGGTCGCCCCACAGGGGGAAAAGTTCTGGTTAACGCTGACTCAGGATGACGTTTCCTTCAAACGTTTCACATTGATATTAACTTTACTGGCACTCATGGTCTACGGGGAGTAAAATAACTGGAAATGCTTGAAAAAGAAAGTGGACAATCTCCTTGGAAGCAGACAGAATTCCAGTCACGGAGCAAGAAAAGAGGCGATGGAGAGATAAAGTAGTTCCTGCCTGCTATTTCCTCCATGCGGGCATTCCCTTTGAACCACATCTGTATCCAGAAAAAACACCGCTGGTTTGTAGAAGAGACTCTTCGTAGGAAGTTTAGAGAACAAATGAAGGGGATTTACCCTCCACAGATGCAACCTAAACCAAAGCTAAATAAAGCCTCTCAGAAAAGATATTGTTTATTCTGCAAACTGTTTCTGAAATCTCTAACAATAGCTAGATTTCCTAAGAGGTTACAACAGTTTTAATTTTAGAGCTGAAAACTGCTGTGTTGCTTGTAATCACAACTTTACACTGAACAACACCCTAAAAGCATATGCTTATGCATATTATGTTTCAGCCACAGCTATAACTTCAACCTTGTATGTGCAGCTGTTGGACATCACAGAACCTGAAGTGATCAAAACACACACTCACTCAGGTCTGACCTTTTCACCACTTCCCTTAATTATGCCACACAGACCAGTATATTATACCAGATGTTCACATCAGAAGAATTCCTGCTGTTGAGGAATGTGAGCCATTCTGGAAAATATAACGAGAAGTCAAAACAGCTCCGCACCGTACAGGTGTGGCCACCTCTCCTCCTGGAGCACTTTATTAATGCCGTTCTCCTTTCCTGTTACATTTAGGGAACTCAGGGAAAAGGGTTCAGAAGTATTCTTTTCCTCCGTTTTCCCCAAATATAAATTTCTATGTGCATACAGGCATTTTTATTTAATATTTGTGAGAAAGGTAGTGGTACAACCACTGCTGCAGACATAATTAATGACAAACTGTAATTAGTCTTCCTTTGACATAATCAGCATTTTTAGTTAAAAAAAAAAGCCAGCAAAGATTTATACTTTTAATTCAAGAAGAAAATAAAAAAACAGAAACAAACCTTTTGATGCAACCAAGCACATTTTTCTGTTTTTGGCTTATAAATTTGTAGTATTTATCCTTTTTTTTCCAGGCATGTTATTGATCATGCATCCAAGGGTGTGCATTTTCCAGTGTTATTTTCTTTTCTTTCTTTTTTTTAAAAAGATGTATTTTTCATTTATAAACAAAGTGGACTAAAGCAGTCACGTCAAAGACCCTACGCACAAAATGTGCACATTGACATCCATTCAAATGATCATTTTGACCCTTGATGCATTTAAATAATTGTTGCTGATAATCTTTCACATATCAGGCTGTGATAATCAAACCGTAAATAATCCAGTTTGCATTAAGTATATTGGGGTTTTTTTTAGATCATAAAATGGAGTTGCATCATGAGAAAAACATGAGTTAAAAGTTTTTGAAAATTAATCAATATTTGGTAGCTACGTGTGATTAGGACTGAAGCTGATGAGAAAAAATGTATTTGCTTGAGAAAATAAATTTTTCTAACTGTAAAGCTTGTTCTTGATAGAAAGTTACGTTAACACACACGAACCTAAGAAAAGAAATGCATCCAGGTAACCCTTAGATGCACCTTTTTTTAATATTGTTCCTTTAACCCAAAACAAACAAAAAAAAGAACAAACAAACAAAAAAAACGCGCCTTGAGTGGTTTCAGTCCGTTATGTTAAGAAAGTAACAAATGTGGCTGCTTTTAAGTGTGTAGAGCAAATGCAGTAATTACTATCGCATCTAATTTGACAACAGCAGACAGTGAATGGTGTTACTGGGACTCTCACCCAGAAAGAGGCAGAACAGGTCCACTCCCACCAGCAGCTTGCTCCTGCTGTGATCTTTGCAGCTGTTGTTGTTCAGAGTCCCGCCGTTCTTCGCGTCGGCTGCCATCGTCTTCTCATAAATCAGACAGCGTTGCATTTAAGCCGCTTTAATGAGCGTTTTCACTGCTTTTTTAGTTTGTTTTCTGCTCAACAGGCGGCTCGACGTCAGTGAAGTTCTCATACGTGCAGAGACGCCAGCGTCCTCCAGTCACAGCTCACTACTTTATGACCATCTTTTCTTCCTTTGAGCTACTTAAGCTCTGTGACACCGGGCCGGCCAGGCCACGCCCCTGACTCCGCCCTCTTAAAATAAATGCCAAATGACGCCGCCCCCCCACCCCGAGCTCCCAGTTCAGAGTAGAGATGCTCCAGTCAGCTGCAACAACAGCAGGCCCTCACAGAGCTGTCAGGCTGGTAGAGCCACCTTCAGGGGAGGGAAATAGAAGGATTTGTAAAATTATAGGAATTAAAATCATAAGAATGAGAATAAACCCCTAGCTGAGGATTCAAACTGAAAAATACTTCATCCAGTCCATCAATACCTTGAAAAGAAAATTTAAAACATCTTTTTGTTAGTATTATTTTGGGTTGTGATTTCCTTTATTTTTCTATAAACATTGATGCTTTCAAACTGTGAATGAGTTATAGACGACAAACAAAAAAAAAAAAAAGAGAGAAAACCGTAAATCAATGTCAAATATTTATTTGATGTAACATGAGATCAACAGATAAAGAAAGTGAACATTTGCAACTTAAAAAACATTTTTTCATGTGCAATGACTCAGTTTGTGATTTGTCTCTTTTTAGTGTCTACAAAGAAAAAAAAAAAAAAAGTGCAACAAAAAAATGAAAATTTAACTAAATTCACTCACAATAAAGCAAAAAGGTGAAGTAGCCATTATGGTGAAGTTCCACCAGCGTTTACGGTGGCTTCACTTCTCCACAGCAGCAGACCAAAAGCTTTTTGAACACGCGCCATCAGGCCCGAGGGTGACGTGTCGTCTCCGTGCAGACGTTCTGAGGAGACGGTCCCGTCTCCAGAGGACCAGCAGATCAGAAGGCATCAGCATAGAGAGGCGGGGGAGGAAGGAGCTCCAGCTCTGTGAAGTCAACTTCTTGTTCACTGTCGCATAAAAACACAATGAGACTCAACATGAGCTTCTGAGCAGGACGACACAGAGCTTCAAGTCAACGTGTGCGACTTTGACAAGCTAAGAAATAAATCTACAAACAGCACCAATAAAAATAAAGATCAAAGAGTCAAACTTCTCTAGTTGATAAGAAGGAAACTGTCGGCGCTTACGGATATGGAGGCTCTTCAACGGCACATAAGAAGTCTAGATAAAGACAAGCAGATACCAGTCACGTCAACTTTGAACTGCCATTTGTAAAATATGCAACTTGTCTCGAGGTTACTTCAAGCAGATAAACGTTCCTCTTAAGTCATTTTCCATTACAGAAGAGTCTCCAAGGGGAGTTTAAACCCAAGTGCCCCCAAGGTGATTTGCAAGTTCCTCCTCCCCTTTTAGCTTCACCGTTATCAGTGACAGAAGACGTGGCAAAAGAGGAGCCATGAAGGGGAGAAATATAAAATAAAAATCAACTGTTAACTTACTTGTTGTCTCAGCACTTTAAAACAAGAGAAATAGAATAAACCAGTCAACACTGGAGGGAAACAGAGCGACTTCTGAGGCAGTTTAAAGCGAGTCAGGTGAGTAAAACTGTACTTTGTTGGGGTTGATCCTTGATCTGCGGCGCCGCATTCTTCTTTGCCACGCTGAAAGAAGAAGGCTAGTTTCTGCAGGGCTTCATGCCTGGTCCTGGAGGAGGAGGACATCTTCATTTCAACATACGCTGATGACATTACAGATGTGTACAGATGTGATGCTGAAAGTCGGCCTGGAATTTACATGAATTATGATCAGTGCTGATTCAGAAACTAATCTTTGGCATCCCAACTGAATATTTTGCTTTAAAAACAAACAAAAAAAAAAACAACTGACAAAATGCCTCATTTATCCAAGTATCTGGAGGATTTGATTTGTCAGAAAACTTTGTCAATCCGATGAAGTCAAAAAGTGTTTCCTTTTTTCTTGAAATTACCACTGAAAGTGAGAACTCTGAGTTGCGTATCCCTGCATCTGAGTAATACCCTGATAGCACTCGTTAACTTGTGTTTTATTTTGATGTTAGCATTACTTTGATATGGAACTTTTGTGCGTCATTTCAAATTGTAGTCATCACATGTCAGAGGAAAGGTTTCCACAGCTCCCAGAGCTCCAGAACTTAACTCCAACTCAAAGGCCCAAAAGTAGGTCAGCAGCACCTTTCTCTGCCAGTTTATCGTTTTAGGGCTTTCAAAAACAAATGCATTACTTTATATAGCTCAAATTTAACAACTTTAAAATAACAAAAAAACTTGTGGCTTCTTTGTCTCATAGCTGCTTCAATAAGAAGATAAATAGCTACAGGAGGAAACTTCAATTTGTAAAACGTATCCCATTGTCTTTATTAATAATAAAATCAATCATTTAAATGTTTTCTGAAATAAAAAAAAAACATGGTGATGTAATAATACCAAGGTTGTTTGTTTGAAACCTGCTCCACTGTTTTGGAGAACCAGAGTCCAGATGACAGGGACAGACTACTGGTCTAAAGTTTTAGGACACCCCAATTCTTCCACTTTTTTTTAGTAGAAAATTACATCGTTCAACATCTCAACATACTCTGAAATGAGAGCATGAGAAACAACTGAGGTTTAGAGAACAAAATGAAATAAAAAAAATTGACAGGCAGTATGTTTACATCACGCTTTAGGACCACACGCACCCCCCCCCCCCCAACACACACACACACACACACACACACACTTCTGATCACATCAGTGACTATGTGAGGTTAATGGTCTCCACTAATTGGAGAAGCTCTGCTGCACTAAGACTGCCGCCCCCCCCCCTCCCCATCAGCTGAGCTTGTCTTACTGCGTGTGCAGTTCTTCCAGGTTGGGGTCGCTCAGCGTGTGCTGGGTGCCGGCATGAGCGCATGCTGAAAAAGCAAAACACATGAAGGTCAGATATGAAGACGGCCAACAGCTTCATAAAAACGCAGCAAACAGCCGCACTTAAGATGCAGCACCGTTCTCGTACACGTTACACAATGAACTCACCTGTCTCAGGCAGAGAGGCGGTCTGAGGAAAGGTACTGAACAAAACCCCCCCAAACAAATATATTAGCTCAGTTCCAATCACATTTTACTGCTCAGATAAACTACCAGGTCTACAATAAGGCAGTGAATAGTTTCAGTATCAGTCAGCTCTTACTGGCTTTCGTTGGCGGATGGTGAGAGGGTCATGTCCTCGCAGGCCCACTCCTCGCTGTCATCGGTGACTGTGGAAAAACAAACTGTCATGATTGAGGGCAGCACCCACACTGATGAGAGACGTTTGGCTGAGTAGCTGCCAAAACCGTGAGCGTCCGCAGAATTCCTTCACAATCGTAAAATAACACGGCTGCAGAGCAGATGACAGTCGGGTCGGGACGTACAGTTGTGTTTGCTCAAAACAGCAGCAGCGCCTTTAAACGTGAGCAAAGCACAGACCTGCCGTTTCTGCTTTATTCATTTTTCTGCACCTTCTTATATACATTTTACACACTAACTTGATTTTATTTGCCACTTTGTTGTCTAACTGCTCTCTTCTTAAACTTTCATTTACTTTTTGATGTAAAGCACTTTGGGTTCCAGCTGGTTCTTATAAAAGTGCAGTTCTTTTTCATGTTTTTATTTTATATGTGCAGTGTTTCCAATGCATTTGTTTGGAAATAAAACCTTTTTTTTTTTTTTTTAATCAAACTGCTGTTACTTTTGACCATAACTGTACAACTCTATTCTGTCCATCACTAAGTGCAAACTTACAAACTACTTTAACTTGGAAACAGAAATGTTTCCATGTAGAAGCTCAGGACACTTACAGCTGCTTGTTAGAACAGGATGACTTGAAGATCTGCAAAAAGAAAAGGAAAAAAATTAAATCCTTACAAATTTCATCATGTTAGGAGGATGTAAAAACCATTTTTAAATGAGGAAAGCAGAGCGATCCAGCACCTGCTCCCGATGCTGATGGTATCTGCCTCTGGGTTGCCTCCTCGTCCAGCTGCTTGAGCTTTCTTTCCAAGTTCCAGCATCTCCTTTATATTTAGCTCTACGTTCATTACTGAGATATAACCATCTGCAACAGCCAGGGTTACAAACAGCTACTGAAATCACTGCAAACAAGGTCAAAGCCTAAACACACTAATATGAAGAAATACCACTTCTGACACAAGGGGGCAGCATATCACAAGACAGTTCATGTTTCAGGCCACGGTGTAAGACGACGAAGAGCACCTCTAGTGGGACAAAGTATAATTACAGGATACGTGCCGTTTCCTTAACGCAGCAGAGGTCCGTTTCAGAAGGCGGTTTCACAAAGCGAGGTCACTCAACCCCGAACACGAGGGTTCAGTTGAGACGTCTCAACGTCTGAATGACGACATGCTGCATCTGGGTCAGGAAAGTATGTTGGGGACCCGGATAGATAGTTTATTGCAGTCAGACCAGCCGTGACACCCTGATGATTTTTTAAAGAGCGTTAAGTATTTTTTGGCCTACCCCTTGTTTTTGTTCCCTTCTCTCTCTCTCACACACACACACACTTTTTATTTGTGTGCGCCATACACAAGTGTATGTGTGTTCCAGTTTTTTTCTTCTCCTTCTCCATTTGCCACAAAGTTATGGTGTAATCACCATGGTTTAAAAGTTGATATCATTAATTGTTTAAAATAACTATTAGTATGCTCCCACTTCTGTGAGTAAATAAGTTCTTGTGACTATTGATCATCCACTTTTCCATCTAGACTCCTTTTTCTTTTTTTCCATTTCTAACAAAACGTTTTTTTTTTCCCTTTAAAAAACCTGTTACATCCGTTTATACTTCATCTTCAATCGTTTCCCTTTTTCCCAGGTAAGCAGGTATTAACCTGCCACTAAATATTTTAATTAAGCATTCACTCCTTCATCAACCATCTCTTTCATCACTGTAGTCAGCAGTCATCTCACGTCTCTGCAGAAAGCCAACTGATTATAATAAAATATTTAAGTCAATGAAGAGTAGGAGGATTTCTTCCATTTACTGGCGTTGCCATGGTGATTCATGGTATCAGAGCTCCACCGACGATGGATTTTTATAGTCGCGGTAACTCGACAAGACAATGTTCTCAGAGTCAACTGAGCCTGAGTTTGTTGAAGGCCCCAGATCTGCAGAAGTCGTATTCCTACACAGAGTAAACAGATTTCACCTTTTATTTATAAAGATTTATGTAACTGACACCTTATTTTTCAGGCCTTCTACACATGGCTGTAATTGGCCAGCGTTCAGGTACAATGAAGCAATCAGACTGCAACTCTATTAGTCATTTAAAAATGGCGTCATGTTATGAACAAATATTTAATTATACACACTGGTCTCCCAGCCATGTTTTGCTGAAAGCAGAAACAACCCTGAAGACAGAAATGACACAGACATTAAACAGTTTAACACAACTCACACTTGTGGGTGGAGTCCCGGGCCAACCATTTGCCTTTGGGGCAGTTGGTGGTCCGGATGATGCTGACCGTGTCACCACTCTTCACAGGCAGGTCGTTCTTACGGACTTTACTGGCCACCATCACCTTAGCGTGATACATTGGCTCCTCGTCGCCAGTCACCTACAGAGTCAAGATCACGTGTGTGTAATTTTATGAGCATTTCAAAACAAAATTCTCAGAAAAAAAACCCCAAAATTACAATTAAAAAGCATTTGCACCTCACTGATGAAAACACAAGCCTTACTTTGAACTTCTTTTTCATTTCATTTTCCTTCTTTTCCCTCTCTTTTTGCTCCCTTCTCTCCCTCTCCAGTCGCTGTTTCTCCCTCTTTCTCTGCTCTTTGTACTCGGCGGTGTTGGGGCTCGAATGTTCCCTAATGAAAGCAAATCACTGTTCATTAAACTTCCTTTCCCCCTTCAGGATGCATCTTGTTTGCCGTCTAAGCTACCTGTGGACATGATGGGAGAAATGAGCATGTTCTCCAGATATACTGCCCCTGAGCACCACGGTAGGAAAACAGTTAGCGGCTGAGCTTCCATCTGGCAAACATCACAGTGTACGACAGAACGCAGGCCGAGCGTGTTTGGAGGAAACATACCATGGATTCCGCGGCCATTTCTGAAGACACTGCTCCTCCTTCTAGAAATAAGCAGATGCTTTAAATTTAGCACACACGGCATCATTTCAGATGGTCGTACTACGTACTAGATTTGCAAATTAATTACCAGAGGATGGCTGTCAGCATATGGATCTGGAAGAAATTATAGACAACTGAATGTGTGCAAAGGAACGCCTTTTTTAATCTTTTTTTTTTTTTTCCAAGGATAAAACATGTGGAGCAAGCTTTCTTACTCTTCAGCCCTCCTTTTCGTTTACTTGAAGTCTGGCTCAGGGCGAACCTGTTGATGTTCTCTACATCCTCGTAGACGTTATCACACGTCTCATAGTAGCTACTCTGGTGGTGTGTGCTGAAGGCAGAGACATGATCAAACATTAACAGAAATATCACAGCTGCTTCCTGTGGGAAAAACACTAATAATAATAATAATAATAATAATAATAATGTTGGGAGACTAAAATGTTAAACATTCACTTGCAAGCCTCATAAACCAGTCTTGTATTAACAACAAAAAAAATACAAAACATAGAAATCAAATGTTTAAAGTGAAAGTGTCCCACCTTCTAAGACCATTTTGATATGATGGAACAACAGACTGCAAAAAAGACACGTAGTCCTGTGTAGCATCCTTTCTTCTTTTAACAACCCCCCCGTATACCAACATTCTCGTCTGATGTGGTTGAAGCTGCTCAGCGGTACGAAGCCTCGTCTTTGCACTTCAAGGCCGTCACGAAACAGACGTTTGTCTAAATGAGACTATTTGCTGCTCTAAAACCTTTACGTACAACTTTCAGCACTGATGGAAAGGTCTCTGAGCCACTGCAGTGGTCCTCATGCCTGGAGGCCAGAAAAGCCCCGTCCAACCCAAACCGAGTTTCAGCGCTGCTCTGCGTGCGTAGATTTATTTAAATTATCAGAATGTTTGGATATTATATTTAAAGTCCATAGAATTTTACACTGAGGAATTGGCAACAACGATGTCACTGACCAGTTAAACTAATTAGTTGCAAGACGTTCCAGGACTTTTTTTTTTTTGTCCCTCCATGCCACTTACTTTTTGAGATTTCTTTTTCATGTGTTGCAGCCATCAAATTGAAAATGAGCTGGTAATTTTCATGAAATCTCTCACTTTCAACATTTGATGTGTTTTACGATCGGTTCTGAGATGTACGCATCATTGCAATTAGTTTTTACTGACATTCTTCAGAGCGTCCCAACCTTGTTAATAATTATGGGTTGTAGTTGAAGCTCACCTCGGATGTCCTCGGAGATCATCATTCCACGTTGCGTGTCCACTGAGCTCCGTCTCCTCTGGGAGAGACTGGCACGCAGCGGACCCCACATCAGTGTCATCAGAGCGAGAGTTGGTAAAACAATCTCCCGCCGTTTCTCTGCTCTGGGACCACCGCTCTGGGACAGAATGCTCTGGAAACACTGGAAGGTTTATTGGTTCAGGGAAGCTGGCTGGATCAAGGGGTATTATGTTTGGACTGCCAAGGTTCAGATCTTGGACTATGGGGCTCTTATTGGTCTCTGCAGGATCACAAACTGACAAGTCAGGTTTTGGAGCCTCACAATCTGCACTCTGAAACTCGTTGGGTGTGTTAAGGTCAGTGCTGACTATGTCCAAGGCCTCCAGCTCCAGCGCAGCAATATCAACAGCCTCACAGTCTGCCGTTTCCGCCTCGTAATTCTCAAAATCTGGAAACTCTGGGGCATCCAACACAGGGTTGGAGATGGATGGATGCTCAAACTGTTGCTCCTTACTTGATGTTTGGTCCTGACCAGGTGTTTCTTCTACAAAAAGGGATCAAAAAGGTTCTTAGCACAAATAAGATTAGTATAAATCAGGATAATTTAAAAAAAAACGTTAATGGTTGAGCAAAACAACTGGCCTCAAAAGAGAAGTGAAATAAAGCAAAGAGTGGGAAATAACATACTGTTGTCCATGAGCGCCTGGTAATGGCTGAGATCTACTCGAGGCGGCCTGGGGGGCTTTGCTGGCACTGACCCCAGTGTCCTCAGGTCAGGCAGTGGCCTCCTTAGTGGAAGAGGCTCCACAGTCTTCACACACGCCCGTTCAGCTTTATGCTTGGCCAGTTGCTTATCAAACGCTGGCTCTTGTGGTAAAGAAAGAGAAAGCAAATGTGTTAGTCATCCTCATTTAAATAATGAAAAATATTTCAGATGAAAAAGAAAACAAAAAGGATTTAATGCAGGTCACTTACTGCGCACAAAACTGTTGGCTTTAAAAAAAGGTCGAGCGGAAATACAAGCCAAGGGTGGAAGACACGGCGGCGGGGGTACGTGTGCATCAGCACAAACGCTGCTGAGGTTTTTTGGTGGCGAAGGGAACGCTTTCTCTCTGGAGGTGTAATCAGGAGAGCGCAGGCTCTTGGGCTTGGAGGAGATTAACATCTGTCGCTGCGAGAACCTCTTCTTGGCCCTCTCCAAAGTGCTAATAATCTTATTATCAGAGTCAGCGTGCGTTTCTGCAGGAGGGGTGGATGGGATATCTGGGCTGGAGGGGGGGTACTCTGTGGTCGACTGGTCACTGTGGAGCGAGGCCCCATCCTCTGTGCTTTGCATTTCCACCGAGACCTGTTCACAAGGTGCACTGCAAGGCCTGTTAGTCA
Organism: Arrhamphus sclerolepis; assembly: GCA_037176975.1. Lineage (NCBI taxonomy): Eukaryota > Metazoa > Chordata > Actinopteri > Beloniformes > Hemiramphidae > Arrhamphus > Arrhamphus sclerolepis. The sequence goes on from JBAMYA010000009.1 coordinate 5,430,916, forward strand.
AATCAGCGTACGAGGGCTCCTCTCCATTCTCTACTCCGACCTTTCCTGCTTTGACAGACTTGAAGGGAAGCAGCAAACCCTTCTTTCTAATTCTAGTTGGAGGCTCAGGTTCCAGTTTGTACTCCTTTTCAGCAGGTGGTTCCACCTTCTGCTCTCTGACTGGCAGGACAGGAAGCACCAAAGGCATGTGACGGTCTTTGAGGGAATGCCTTGTTGTGCCGTCTCCATTAGCCAGCTGAGTCGGAGAGGTCTGCTCAGGCTGTGGCGGAAAGGAAACTGGTCGCTTGCTTCCAGATGCCCGTAATCCATCTCTTAATACGACATGGGGAACCACCAGTGTCTTATTTTCAACACCAACGTTAATGCCACTAACTACAGAGGTGCTCTGGTCTGCAGGAGGTCGCAGATATTTGGGTTTCTCAGCAACAGCTGGTCGACTGGTTTTAGATTGGGCCAGGAAGGCCTCTTCCTGAAATTTAGCCCTCAGTGCTTTAAAGTTGATAGGTCCATCCTGATAATAACAATTAATCATTAGATTAATGATCTTAGTTGACAGGAAATTCACTTGAGCCTTGGCAAAGTAAATCATCTGCCTTTCTAGAAGCCATAGAAATGCTAAACAGGAACAATCCATCCACCTTTATGGCGTACAGCTGTAATGCTGGGAACCATGGCAACAAAGCTGCTTTCAGCTTCCATTTAACTATGAACTCACCTCTTCCATTGTTGCAGGTTTTATTCATCACTGCTCAAAACAGCAAACTCAGTAAACGACGGAAGCTCTGAAAAGCGTGACGGTGACAAGCGCAAACTATTTGAAAGCGCCGCCGTTGACGTACGTGGCGCGTGCAGCGAATCAGCTCAAGGTTCCGGTTTCTGTGTTTAAATGTTCTCAGCGTCACATTTATAAAGCCTCTTCCTTCATATGATGTTGTTTACCGACACCTGTAATGTACATATCAATGTTTACAAATGAGTTCAGGAAAAAAAGTTCCCTTTTTTTTCTTGTAATGTCTCAGCTTTATTTTGGGAACTATTCTACTGACGACTGGATCTTTCTGTCAAACTTTAAAATATCAGATTCTATAGAAGTAAAAACTCGAAGATTTTTTCTTTATAGGCCAAGAAAAACATTATAGGTGTGAATTCCAAACATTTTGCAAAATTTTGAAAGAGCTTCTAATTTTTCTTCGACACCTTAAAAGGCTTAAAATTAAAAAAATGCACAACGCCATGAGAATTTATTACATCTTTCTCTTCTTCTATTGTATTTTCCAACCATATCTACTTACAACTACGACTACCAACAACAACAACAATAATAATAATAATCTTAAGAATAAATTTCAGTCAGAGAGAGAGAAAGGAAAAACGACAAAAGCAATCAAAGAAATAAAAAGTAACGCTGCTTTTTTTCCAGATTTATTTTCCATTTTGTGACAGCTTCTTCTTTTTGGATGACAGTTTTGTTCACACTCCATACCACCTGGTGGCAGTAATGTTCTAATATGGTATTTGCCAACTGCCAATAAATGTCAAAAAGATGGAAGAGAGGGATATTAATATACCTACTACTATTATTAACAACATCAACAACAATAATAATGATAATTTTGACCCTGTCTGGGAACAGCATGTTTTTATTGATTTTTTTTTTTTTTTTTGGGGGGGGGGGTACTGAGACACAAGGGTCACAGATAGGAAAACAGAAAGAAAACAAACAAGCAAAAAGAAACATTCCCAACTGTTGTAAGAGCATGTGTTTATTCTTGATCAATCATTGACTGTGGTTAGTCAGCTCTGCAGTGGTAGAAGACCTCTCAGGATCATACTGTTCTGTGATGTGGCGTCTGATTCTCGTGGCCTAGTTGGTTTTCAGTATGGGGATATTTGATCATGTTCTCCTGGCTTTATGTTCTCTACATCTGCTGGTCCATTTTAGTGCTGTGAACGCTTCCAGGAGGCCGTGGGCTCCTGCTAATAACAGGTGCAGTATTTTCACATCATTACCTCCTACATTAAGTTTAATGTTTCCCAACATGGTATTTGAATCTGAAGTGTGACTATAGCTTAATGTGATCATATAATAATGTAAAATATTGTGATGTCGGTTAGCTCACCTGCATTCAGGAGGGCCAGAGCTGTGAGTGCACCGGTGCCAATCAACTGTAGACTGGGAGGCTGGTCATCTTGGACAACATGCGACTCCTGCACAGACAAGACGGTGATAATGCTTTTTCTCTTTCAACTGAATGACACATAGAATTAATTTAAATCGGTTTGTTAAAAATAAAGGCTTGCAGAGACCTTGTAGTATAAATAAACCTTGAACTATGAACCTTGGCAGTAATATGAAGTCACATTCCTTACTTTGCATTCTGTTTTAACAATTGTATGAAAGAGTGAAGTTTGTAATTTTTTATATATTTTGAACTCTGCCTTAGTTCCGTTTCCGATACTTGGAGAAGCCCTCCCAGTTTGGCGGGATAGACTGTATAGAACCGCTGTGGGCCAGGCTGGCATGTCCATTAGCAACCACACAGTGTCTGGTTGATGATTATTGTGGAGAGAGCTTCACCTGCAAAGAAACAGGCATGTCCAACCCACATCTATTCAGGCGACATGTCCTTTCACTCTCAAGGTTCACTTATTTGACACTTATTTGATATAAGAACAAATCATGTATTAAATGTTTGGAAGCCTCTTGTGTTTCCAGGACGCTGCGTCAGCCAGTCCCTCCGTTGCAACGGAGAAGCAGACTGTGATGATTTCTCTGATGAAGATGAGTGTGAGACTTTCAACCAAAGAGAAGACAAATGTTCCACCCTGTTGCCCATTCCTGGTGCTGAACGTGGCACTCAGGGGTACTGTACTGTGTAGACTCTTTTTTTATTCTTCATTTTGCAGAATGTATGATATAACTTGTTGAAAGGTAACGTCTAGCTGCAAACTACAGCTACTACGTAACTGGTGTCATGACGCAGCCATCTACACATCTGTTCACCTGTCCTGTTGTTTGCACAACAAGCACTTAAGCTTGACACATTTATACCTAAATTTATAATTTTACCTCCTTAAAGATTCAACATCCTAACAAGCGAATTTATGGATCAAGTACTCGACCCGAGGTACTTTGGAGGAAAGTGTGAGTACGTCTACAACGGAGACTGGAGGAAATTCTCCTACGATGCTCTCTGTGAAAACCTGCACTACAACGAGGATGAGAAAAATTACAGGAAGCCATACAATTACCATGCCTACCGTTTTGTGGTACCTACTTCCTGTATTAATTGTTTCTCAATGATTCATTTTGTTGTATAATTCGCAGAATTTGGTTTCAACAAAAGCTGAATGTGTTACAGGCTGAAGCAACGTCACAGGGCTCGCACGAGTACTTTGAAGACATGCAAAGCCTGCTGAAAGCGAGGGGAACTCTGTCATCCTCCAACTCTGGCGTCACTATCGGGGTGGATTATGTAGAAGTGGGATTGAGTGGCAGTGAGGAATCAAACTTTCTCAGCAACATAACGAAGTATAAAAGCCAGGTATAATCTCTGAACCCAGAAGCCAACATGTTTTCTACAAAATAGATCTGTTTTCTTTTCTTCATTTTTCTCACACATATTCTTATAATAGAATATTATTCAAGACGTGGAAATAATGTAGCTCGCTCGTACCAGGTTGAATCTCCTCCCACCTTTAGATCTTCATGGCATAGACTTGACAAGAAGTTTCATCAGATGTCTTGGTCCATATTAATGTGATAACATCGCACAGTTGCCTCAGATTTGTCAGCTCCACATCCATGACTGGGATATCCACCATCAGAAGATGGTAACCCTGTGATCTTAAAAAAAAATCACATGATGAGGAGCACTAGTCCAGCAGACGGTGGTGCTCAATGATGCTCATCTGGTGCTAAGTGTACCAAGAAAACATCACCCACTCCATTATGCCACCAGCAGCAACACAATACGCAAGATTCAAGCTTCAATGTTACGCCAAACTCGGAGTGGACTCATCAGACCAGGCACTGATTTTCCAGCCTTCAGGTGTCCAGTTTTAGTGAGCCCGTGTGAATTGTAGCCTCAGTTTCCTGTTTTTATCCTTCAGTGTGGTGGTGTTCTGCTGGTGTAGCCCGTCTGCTTCGAGGTTTGCCGTGTTGTGCACGTAGGGAGCCTTCTCCTGAACAAGTGGTTATGTGAGTGCCTGTTATACCTGCAATACCACGAGCTACTTTCACCCCGAGAGCTGCCACTAAGTAGATACATTTCTGGTTTTCCTGGCCATTCTCTGTCAACCCTAAAAACGGCTGAGCAGAAAAGTCCAGCAGTTTCTGAAAGCCAGTTCATCTGGCACCATCAATGATGCCTCATGCAAAGTAACTTGAATCAGCTTTTTTTTCTGTGTTGATTTTCAGTTTGGGCTTCAGCAGATCTCTTGACCATGTGTAGATGCCCATATGCAATGACCTGCTGTGATTCGTTGACTGGATGTTTACGGCATTTTCTTGATGGAACATACGCAACAGCAGGGTGGAGCGTACCATGGAACTTAAAATCACTCATACAGCAACATATGACTGGAACCGTGTGACCGCTGTGACGGGCTTCTGCTATGGAATATCGCATCAGGGCATACTGTGTACTACATTTTTAATAAAATCAACACACACTAGTTGAGTAGCATGTGGTGTAGAAAACAGCCTCTCTCTTTTTACGCCATTTATTTTATTAGTCAAAATTGAAACTGAGGTCAAGCATGTGCAGCTCAAAATAACACTTAAATCACATAACTGTAAATGATGTACGTTGCAGTAGCTGTCCGTGGTACCAATTTATTCGTAAAATAACTTGATACTATGAATATTACATCTTCTCTTAATTATTCTGAGGAATATATTATGTGGTACACAGTGTACAGGTCTACTGATTTTCTTGGAAAGCAATGCAAAAACCTTTTTTTTTTTTAAATGTTTATAAATTATATTATAATATACTGTAATATTATTGTTGTTGTTGTTTTCTCTTCAGGATCTTGGGTTCATTAGGCTTTGGTCCAAAGTGCAAACAGCACACTTCAAGATGCGATCCAATCAGCTGATGCTTCATGAAGATTTCTACGTTGCACTCATGGAGCTTCCTGCGCAGTACGACTTTGGGATGTATTCCCGCTTCCTGAACACGTTTGGCACCCACTATATCACGGAAGGCACCATGGGAGGCAAACTGGAATACGTTTATGTTCTCAACAAAGCAGCAATGGCAAATTCAAGTACTGTCACATATCCAGCTGCAAAACACTGAAATATGGAACGAAATATAATGCAAGCTAACACTTGTTTTATTCTCTCCCCAAACTCCTCCAGACTTTGAGTCTGAAAAAATTGAGAAGTGCTTCGGCACCTCTCTTGGAATAAGCAATCCATCCAGTGCTAATTCCGGAGTTAGTTTTAAGCTGAAAGGAAAGGAATGTGAGAGTGAAGAAAATATTTTAGAAAGTAAGAAATCAAAATTCTGGAGGTGGATAATCTTTCTTGATGTTACCTCAGAGCCTTTGAATGATTCACCGTTGTTTAACAATTTTATTTTCATTACTATTTTTGCAGATAAAGACTCCAGCTCAAGCGTGGTTGAAGACATTGTCACGCTAGTGAAAGGGGGGATCACAGAGACTGGCGCTGGCGTCTTGGCCATCAGGGACCCTGAAACATACAAAAAATGGGGGGAATCTCTCAAATACAACCCCGTGTTGATTGAATATGAGGTAGCTTAGTGAAAAGTAAAGACAAACAGTCATTTTCTGTGATCTAACTTAGAAGGACATTGAAGACGAAAAAAAGCTGAATTCTGCTTTTCAATTCCAGATTTTAAATTGCAGATAAAAGCTGTGTAACTGATACTTATTGGCCATTTTATGTCTTGTCTTTCTACTTCTTCTCTTTCTCTTCTCACCTATGACCCAGACCATGCCAATCTATGAGCTTGTGCGCCTCAGTACAGCTGCGGACCACGCAGGCGTGAGGGTGGCCAACCTGCAGAGAGCTGTGGATGAATACCTGCAGCAGTTTGACCCGTGCCGCTGCGCCCCCTGTAGGCACAACGGGGTCCCTGTTCTCTCAGGCACATCCTGTAGCTGCATCTGCAAGTCAGGCTACCGTGGAGTGGCCTGTGAGGAGACACTCCAGAGAGGTGACAGACAAGTGTCTGATCTTGTGAACTTGCAACAACTGAGACAGAGACATATAAAGACAGGTCAGACCTGTTCACTAGCAGCCACTTTCACCAGGACATCTTGGTTGAAAGACACGCTGGAGATCCCAGTTAAATTAAGAAAAGAAGAAAAGCCCTTTAAATATTATCAAAATAACTTTAGTCACCACTCACATGTGCTAAACAGGATATTTGTGAAACCTCTTGGCTCTTTGGCATTCTCAGTTTGCTGGTTGTTCCTGCCACTTGACTCTTGAATTCCTGATTCAATATCCAAACTGCACCAAAGAGCTGCCGACCCGTTGCTGCCGTGCACGTCCAGCTCTCACCTGCTGCTAGTTCTGCTATTCAGTTCATTTCAGGTCAATTCAATCATTTTGCATTTGTCTTTGAAGGGAAATTGTAGCATGTTACAGCAACTTTCAGGGTCAAAGTCTCTTTAAAGAATCATCGTAGAATGTTAGAGCTGTGGACAGGAAACATCTCAGATCTGAAGAAGCCTCTGACCGTTGCTGGATCCCTGTGTTGTGTAGCAGATGTTCAGAGTCAGCTCCAGAGGCTCCAGAGCAGAACCAGCCTTCTTTATCAGTTGGTTCAGTTTCTTTCAGTCTCTGGTTCTGATGCTGCTCCTCCATCACATGACTGCAGATCAGTCTGAACTCTCCACAACAGACTGACAGAAGATCTGACCATCTGGTTGAAACACTGAAGGACCTAAACTTCCTTAAGAAGTAAACTCTGCTCTGTCCCTTCTTATTAACAGCATCAGTGTTGCATCTCCAGTCTAGTGTGTTGTCCAGGTGAACGCCGAGGTATTTATACTCCTCCTCCACCTCCACTTCTTCTACATGATGGAAATCCTTCTTTTTGTGTGTGTGGCTCTAGTGGCCTTTATTTTTCATGGAGAGTGACAGGAAATGGCGCAGAGAGAGATGGGGGAGTGCATGTAGCGAAGGGTGATGTTAGGGTTAGGGTTAAGGCGGCAGAGGAAAACTATGGAACAGCAGCAAGAACCATCATGGTAGACGAGATCATTGATGTCTGATGGATTATGGAGCTCTTATGTTTTTATTTTATTCCACATGTTTACATTACTGCACCATCCGGTCACAACAGAGTGCTAAACACTGCTTTACTCAACACACCAGTTTGGCCTTTGATGTAAGATGCTGCGATAACCAGAACTGTCAGTCATCATGTTCATTTTCCTGCTTCAGTCTTACTCTGCCTCCGCTCTAATCAATTTCCACCGGGGGAGGGTGATGGATTTACCCTAATCAATACTAAAATACCAAACTTTTCAATGGACTGCAGCCACTGAAAAGGTTTATGGTTTTCATTTCATTGGCTTTAGATTAAGACACAGTGAATGAGCACCCATTCAGATTTTGCAGCTCATTAAAGATAATTTTCCTTTGCATAAAAAAAGAAAGATTTTCCTTTCTTCCTGTGAGATTTTTTTGAAACTGCAATCAGTTAAGTAACTCTTAACCGCTTCGCAGTTGAAGTAGAAAAATATCCTTCATTACTATTTCATTAACAGGATGTGATGGAGTAACTTTTTACTTTCTTTTTGCAAATGGAATACCACAAGGTTTGAATAAACTTAAAAAACCCTTTGATTTGTCTTCACAGATGCCATCACAGATGGCTCATGGTCCTGCTGGGGGTCATGGTCGTCCTGTACATCAGGGAGGAAGACAAGGACGAGAGCCTGCAATAATCCTGCACCTGATCTGGGAGGAGCTGCCTGCCTGGGCTCTTCTACACAGACACAGCGCTGCTAAAAACATGCTGGTCCTCCAGCCTCAAGATGGCATTGGACCAGAGCGAGGATAAAAGAGCCATCAATAATTCCATGTCTTTGTCAGGCCTCACTGTATTATCAACCGCAGGAATAAATATCTCATGTGTGGACTTTATGTACATGCTTATACAGAACTGTCTCAGAAAATTAGAATATTGTGATAAAGTTCTTTATATCCTGTAATGCAATTAAAAAACATGAAATGTCATACATTCTGGATTCATTACAAATCAACTGAAATATTGCAAGCCT
>JBAMYA010000009.1:5454081-5494250 GCA_037176975.1 Arrhamphus sclerolepis
AGAATAGTGACCAGACAATAAAAATAAACTCAATAAGGTAATGAAATGCACTCCACTGTCTTTTAGGTTGTAATTATTAAACCATCTATTTTGAGTTTTCTCCGCTCACTTGTTCAAGAAGCATACCGAGATATGACTCTGAGGCAAATTGTAAACAATGCGACCTCGTGGGAAATGTAGAATATCTAAAAGCTAAAAGATGCATAAAAATGTGCCGCTAGATGTCTTTAAGAAATAGAAGGGATTTCCCTTCATTTCTTTCATTTTGCAAAGTTTAGTATGAAAGACAGCAGGCTTGATTTTGAATCATCGTGTAACACATATTCACAGCTCATTTCTCACCAACTGAAAGGAGGACATTATTTTTCATTTTTAAAAAACAAACAGAAATAAAAAACAAAAAGGCTGCAAAAGCTTAACAAATGAGCAGATGTCTAGAATGGAGGTGCTGGTGGGGCGTTGCTTGAGACAAACACAGGTAACTGGCATCCAAGAGGCAGAGAGCTATCTTATGGCACAGAGGCTCAGGTCAGGGGACGGGGGAAGATTCTTATTTACAAAATAGATGTTTGGCAAAATTTGATGTCCGTGTTGATGACCTGGAGTCATTTTGACACCCGACTGACTCAGTATCATCAACTGAGAATTCACAGCTTAGAAAATAAGAAAAAGAATAATCATCATTTTTGATTTATGTCAGGCCTTGAGGAGAGCCGGTTCTGCTCACAGCTGAGTCCGCTGAGTCCACGTTACGTCTGTTCATGCAAACATCTGAATCAGTGGAGCAACGCGATGGGAGCAACTGGGCAAATCCACCTGCTGTGCACAGTTTTTGCTGGTGGCAGTCGACACACCAAAGGTCATCCATGTCCAGGGAGTTGCTGCTCCTCTTGAAAGTTTCGAAAAAATAATCTGCATCATCACTGTCTTTTTGTGTTTAAACGTATCCTCACAGATGCAGGCTCCTGCAGTCGCCTCCTGGTGTAGGTTTCAGTCAAAGATCAAAGGTCACTTCCTGGTTGAAAGGGTTAATTGATTGGATGATACAGCCAAAGTCTGATCATCGAGCTTTGACAGTTCAGGAGTACAGTACAGTGTGTGTGGCCTCTGGAGGAAAAAGCAAGTTCCTATGATATGCTTTATAGATCGAAAAAGAAAAAAGAAACAGAGCAGATGCGTGTAATCCGGCTGCGAAAGAAGCTGCTGCTCACTGTCGGCGATTTCTCTCCTCCTTTATCTCATGAGCTTTAGTCTCGGCCTTGAGAGCATCCATCCCCTGAAACAGAAACAGCACAAGTCTTTTAGCCGAGTCAGTGCAGTTATAAATCTCATCACCAGGTGGCAACATCATGCCTTCACATCTTAACATAATGCAGAGAGATTTGTGGGCAAACACACGGAAATACACTAAGGCCATTTTACAACTGGCAGCAAAGCACAGCTTATACGGACAAATGTGAGAAAAATATAAATCTAATAAAGAGAGAGGAGGGTTGATGGAAAAATAAATGAGACAAGGGAAGTAGCTTGACATTAAGGTTGAAAAAGCCCGAGGAAGAAAGACACAAATGTCACAATGTGAAGACAGATGTTTAATATCTGAGAAACAAAAAAGAGGAGATAATGAAATATCACTGTCTCACTGTTGTTCTCTAGCTGTCTTCTTGTGGACAGGTCCGATCCACAGGCTCAGCAGCAACAGAACTCTGAGAGACAGAAAAAATGAAGTTCACTTTCTCAATTTTTTGTATCAGAGTTGACTCTATTATACTCTCATGTACTTTCCTGTACTATACTATACTATACTATACTATACTATACTATACTATACTATACTATACTATACTATACTATACTATATTGTACTATACTATACTATACTATACTATACTATGCTATGCTATACTATACTATACTATACTATACTATACTATACTATATTGTACTATACTATACTATACTATACTATCTTGGCTTCTAAGGACTCTCACATTCGCAGAAAATTACAAAAAAAAAATCCTGAAATCGGATTTTGTCTCATTATATTTGCACTTTTCAGCACATTCAAATTATGTTTGACCTTTAATGTTTAATTGATTTGACTTTTTTCCCCAGAAAAGGGTAAATCCAGTCCTGATGCCGTTCTAATCACGTTTCGTTGTGCGTAACTGCATGAGACACAGCTGAGAACAGATCATCCGACTGGATTACAAGTCTGTCATCAGAGGGCCTGCACTCACTGATTGTTCCTCCTTGGCGCTCCCCTCTAGGTCATCGGTTAAGTGGTCAGTGGGGGGGTCATTGGCCTGGGAGGGAGGGGAGTCTGATGATGAGCTCTGTTGAGGGGCTGGAGTGGATGCTGCAAAGTGAAGGAAAGATCTTCAGTAAATGTGTTGAAGAAAAGAAAATCTAAATAATGACCCCTGCTTCTTTTGCACTAATGTGCTTGTCTGGTCTGTCAGGTGCAGCGCAACACTGCAGCTGGGTCTGTGCATCCTGTGAAGGCTTCAGCTGAAGGCCAACTGCATCTCTGCAGCACAGCAGAGGCTGTCTGGCTCTCCTTCAATTGTAATCTACAACTCAGTCCTCCTTTTCCTTGGGATGAGAAGGGTCTCGAGATATCTCAAGATCTATCGTGCAGCTGGTGGTTACAGACAGTTGGCAGACATGGTGGATGTACTGCAGTCGTCTCTTAGCTCGAGATTAATCACATGCTGGCAGAGAAGTGTCTCTATTCCCTCTAATAAACTGCACAGCAAACTCCATAATAAAACAAAGTGAAATGACCTTTTGTGGCTCAATATTATGACGATGAGATATGGATGAGAGCGCCACTGTCAGCGCTGTGTTTTGACAGGAAGTTAGTCTGTTAGGCTGCTTTTCTGACGGTGTTGAGGGTCAGGAACACATGGCTGTTCACCATGCAGACTTTCCTGTTTTAGTCTTAATAAATAGAAGCTGTTGAGCTGTCTGATATTATTTATATTATTCTAGTGATCCTGGAAGAACCTTGGTAGATGAGCATATTCAGGCCTCCTCTGGGGACCATGGATGCAGTGCTGGTGGCACCACGACCTTCATCCAGCTGACTGGGGTTTCTGGTCCATTTGGTACCAAAGATTTGCTTTTCCTTTGGTTTCAGACTCTGAAAACAGTTTTTTTCTTCTTTTTTTTAGGCACCAATCTATCTTTTTCTGGCAGAAGTGAAGATCACCACTTGGTGTAAACAAACCATTTCACAATAAAAACACATTGTAAACACATCCTTTTCAACTGATTTATGTTTCCATGGTGATTGCGGGTCAAATGTTTGTTAAAATATTTGGTTGACAGGAGTGATAGAGCCATCTTTCTAACTACTAACGACTCATAAAAAGACTTTAATTGAGGTTTGATAATCATGATAACGAGGAAGACTTACGAGATTCAGTAGAAGGTGATGTGGATGTACCGGGGCTCAGCGTCATCCGAGAGAGATCGAGATCACTACAGCTACCTTCTTCCTCCTGGGTCACAGCGGACTGAGGTGGCAGCAGCTGACTGCAGGCCAGCGTGTCCGGTACGTTCACAAGGCCAGGGGTTCCACACCTGCTTACCGCTGCAGATACGGCACCAGGCGCCGCACCTGCTGCTCCTGACGTTGAAGGGCCTTCGCCTGCATCTGAGTCAACACTGAGTCCTTCTTTGCCCAGGCTAAGCTGCCTCTGGAGCAGGCTGGGGTCAGCTGTGTGCTGGGGGCTGGTGATGGCTGAGGACGGGGCGGACAGGTCGCAGGATTGGGGACACATGGTGGTGATGGGTACCAAGCCTTGCAGCATGGCAGTTGGGATAGTGTGACCCCCCACGCCCACCGTCTGCGCCGGCATGTACGCTGCCATAGCAGCCCACTGCTGCTGAGTGGCAGGGAAGATGTTGGCCTGGCTCCAGATGACTGGCTGACCGCCAGGAAGGACCTGAGCGACCTGGAGGGGCCCCTGCACAGGGAAGGCCAGAGTCTGAGCCTGGGCAGGAAACGGCTGCTGCGCCCACTGAGCCGCCTGCACTGGTCCCATTGTCATATAACCTGAACAGGTGACAGGAGAGGAAGGGAACGATCAAATCTTAAGCAGACAGGAAAAGGGAGCAAAGATTATATTCACTATAAACACATGATACACACAAGTAACCCTACAGAATCACATGTTCAGTGTATGCATCTTCATGATTTCAAATGAATATATGCAATTTCTGAAATGCAATGAGAGCTTTTTTAATGCTAAACTAATGCTGATGCAATTAAGGACAAAATTATACCAGCTTGCAGTCTTAAAGGAAACACACACACAAAAAAAATCACTTATTCTGTGCTTGAGAGCAGTTATTTGGGTGTTTGAATGGACTACTAAATAAGTACACTTTATCTGGAATGTTTGTCTAAATAATTATTTGTGAGCTGTTCAGATTTGCAGGATGCTATGAAATCACAAAGCAGATCAGTGCAGAATTTACCAGCCTTTCTGTCTTTATTTCCATCCAGTTTCACATCTCACTGCATTTTCTGAATCTCAGAAGAGATTAGCATAAAACAGTAAAGGACTAAATGTAACCCTACAGAAAAAGGGGGAGGAGTGTTCCTGTAAAAGTGGCACCAATAACAGAGCAGTAATTATGTGGTTCAAAATGGAACTATTTTGACCAAAGCACGTCACAGACATTTAATTAGGACCTCATGTCTTTAGAAAAAAATACATCAATATATGTCTCTTTTAAATTCAACTGGGATCCTTGAATTTCCTGGTTCACGGAAACTCTGCCTACGACTTTCATAACAACTTTAATTTCTTTTGTGATAAGGTCGTATTGATAGACTGACACAAAGGTTGTTACATTTTTCAAGCTGCGTCCATCATAGCGTCTTCCACGTTTAAGAGGATAAACACTAACTGTTGTTGCCAGTTCTGGGATGCCTGACTGAAAACTAGCATGAAACCTAAATATCAAACCTTTTGCCATTAGATTAACAGTTATGATAGAATATGGTTGAAAATCATGAAACCTGTCAGTCAGCATTCATTACTCGCAGGTTGACATATTTATTCAAAGTCCTTCTCTGCCATCAAACACCTACTGACTGGTTACTAAACTATAAAATGTTTAGTCCATTCAAATGTGCAGTCAGGTAAAATGACAGAATATGTTAAAAATGAAGCACTAAAGATTGAAAAATTAAGAAAGCGTGTCTATCATTAATTCAGCACTGAGACGGTCCAGCGGCCACATCCAGGCCTTAACAGAGACAGGTCATGTGTATTACCATCCTGCTGCGAATACAACAGATTATTTTATGATTATTCGATGGACGTACTGCAGATTTTAGTGATAATTAACTGTTCGTGACGCGGACGAGCCTTTGCATTTCAGCTGTGGAACATATACACTGAGGAAAAGATGCAGCGTTTCAGGCTGGAGGACTACCTGATGGCACAGAGGTGGGGCTGAAGGGGGCGTACAGCTCAGCTGGGGTGTGCTGCTGCTGGCGACTGCTCCTGCTCGGGTCCAGCGTGTTGGCAGGTGATGGGGGCATCTGGGAGGAAACGCACACACACACACACACACACACACACATGTCACCATTGTCAAAGTCAGCTGAAAGTCACAACACTGCACGTTATACTGGATGTGTGGTATCTGTTAGAAAGGTCCCCATGAATGTCCCAGTGACGCTTGTACCAACGCTACAAACACGACAGAGCGACTGGTTTAGTGTGGAATACTCACTGAGGGAGGAGTGGACATGTCCCCAAAAAGATCAAAGTGGTTGATGTTCTTTGAGTTGAACCATGGGAAAAGGGGAGGACGAGAGAGAGAGGGAGGGAGAGAGAGAAAGTCCAATGATACATCATTACATAAAACTCCAAAGTCACAGAGGCTGTAATTTATCTCCTCCTAGGGTGTGGTGGTTGCATGGGTGGGGAGGTGAGACCAGCGAAATCTATTCATAACAGCAATATGTGCTGTGAATGGTAATAAAACAATTGTTCCCTCATTTCATTATCAGATAATGAATCCTTTTTTTTAAACGACTCTTTCACGGTTTCCTGTAAAATTGATTGGGTAAAAGTCTATTGGGTGCGATATAACAGACTCTGATTAGATATTCTTATATCTGCCAAACCTGAGAGCCCCAGCGAGATCCCGATTTTACTTTATGAGCAGATATATGCAGTCATGTGTAAAGGTTAGTAGCCTCTATGTTTTTGTGTGTTTTATCAGTGAGCCATTTCTTACTTAACAAAAATGAAGCCAAAAAAAAGAGAATAAATGGAACCATGTGGAGAATACCAAGTACTCCCATGATTTTATGGTTTGAGATCAATCTTTAGCAGCAGAAGAACTGGAAGAAGTTGTTTCTTATATGAATTTATCAGTTCATTCTACAATGTTGCTTCAGGTCACTGTGATTTTTGGCCGTTTGCTAATGTACCTCTTAAAGAGTCACCACAATATTTCAGTTGGATCTAAGACAAGACATTTATTAAGTTATTCAAAAATATATATGTTATTTTCTCTTTCAGCTATTCTCACAGAAATGTTCTGGTGTGCTTTGGATCATTGTCCTGCTGCATGACCCAGTTTCAACCATGCTCTAGTTGCTGAACAGATGGCTAAACGTGTCCACTTTGGTCTCATATGTCCATAGAAGCCATACGGTTTGATCAGATGCAGTTTAGCTGTTCTCAGTTATGCTTCTAGGTTCTTTTTAGACAGAAGTGGCTTCTCTTGGCAACCCTTCTAAACAAATTCATTAAGCTGCTGTCATGAACTTTCACATTTAACGCAGCACAAAGGAACTTTTGTCATTATTGGCTCAGTGGGTCCCTCTAAAGGCGTAGAAGTTAAGTCGCATTTACAACTGTCCAAGATTACACTTCTTTGAAATCTCTTACTCAGTCACATCTTTCATTTTCTCTTCACTTCTCAGCACTTTCTCCAGTCTCTCAATCACCTCTGCCACAAAGTCCACAGTAGCTGTGTGAGCTACTTTATCATTGCTGATGGGTGACATATTGCCATAAGCCACATGGAGCTATCACAAGAGACAACCAGGACAGAAGTCCAAATTTACTTTGGCTGGTTTTTGCCAATAACAGAGACGGAAGATTGCGGTGATGCTTCCAAAAAGTAAACAAATATTCCTTGAATTAAATTGAAACTGATATTTTCAAGTGAAAAAAAGTACTTTGTGCTGCTTTAATGTGCTCAGTGAGGCCTGGAGGGTCTGAGATATAGCTCTTGGGTTTTTTGATCATTGCACAGTCTGACCTTGAACTAAATTTGCTGGGACATAGACTTCTGGGAAGGTTGCCGACTGTCTCCAGTCCTTGAAAAAAATCCAGAAACTGTAAATTATTGGGACATTTTTGGATAAAATGATAAACGATAATGATTAAATCAATCAGAAACTGTTTCAGTAAAAGTCACTTACGACTTATTCAAGTCTTCTGGCAGTAGATCTGTCTCTGTTCTTGCCCTCTTAGATTTGATGCCATCGACCACAAGGATAATTACATTAATGGTTCAGGTCAGGTCATATTTATCAGACAAATTTTAGTTTGTCCATGTAAATAATGATTGTTCTAGTCAAACTAGAGTCAGCTGAGGAGTACCACAGGGTTCTGTTCTTGGACCAGTACTTTTCTCCTTATATATGCTTCCTTTAGGAAACATCATTAGGAAACATAAGATTAGCTTTCACTATTATGTATTTGTCCTTGAGACCACACAAAGCTCATCAAGTAGTCTTTTCGTATGTATCAATTAAAGCTGTGAAGACCTGGATGACTGTTAATTTTGTGCTTCTTAATTCAGATGAGACTGAAGTTATTGTAATTGGTCCCGAGCATCTAAGAGAGGAACGTTTGAGCTGTATAGTTAATCTGGATCATATTTCCCTGGCCTCTAGTTCTATTGTAAGGAACCTTGGTGTCATTTTTGATGAAGACCTGTCTTTTACCTCTCATGTGAAACAGGTCACAAAGTTTGCCTTTTATAATTTACATAATATTCAGAAACTTGGAAACATCCTGAAACTGTCGCATTTAAAAAATAAAATAAAATCAATTATTCCAGAATGCTGCAATGACATCTGACTAATTTTAGCTTGATTACGTCGGCTTCCTGTTAAATCTACAACTGAATTCAAAATATACAAAACCTTGAATGATAAAGTGACTCTGGTTTCCTCCCACAGTCCATCACATACTGTTTAGACTCAATCGTCATGCTAATTCCTGCTTAGGCTAAATGTATATTAACTGTAATCTAATCTAATTTATAGGCGTAATTATAGGAATAATAGGAGTAATTATAGAAATGAATGTGTGTGTGTGTGTGTGCGTGTGACAGTAAGAGAAAGCTGCTGTAAAAGCCTCTAGAGTGGTTCCCAGATTAGAAAGATGCTGCATAAGAACCGTTTTAGTTGTTGCTGTTTGCATTGTATTAACACACACCTGAATGCTCCAGACCAGGAAACTGCTAAAATCTCTGCTTATATACCTGCTAATGAACAGTTCATCATGGGCCAACAGTTAGCAGCACACATCTGTAACATACTTAGTTATACATATATTAGTATTTTTTTCTTTTTGGCTTCATTTTGGAAAACATACTGTCACGGTAAAGAAAAGATCTACGCTGTTATTTGCTTGAGATTGTATTTGCCTCCATAATCAGATGATTTGAAGAGGGGGTACTCGTTTTTTGGGCACATGACTGAATGACTAATAAAATAAGTGTGTGTTCATTTCTTTGAATCAGTAGAGAGGCTCCTAGGACCACCCAACCCAGATCATGAGGCCACCTCACCCTATAAGCAGAGGTGACTTCGCGCTCTATCCTCCTCACACTGCTAAAAGGACAGGCTGTGGAAGATACTATGGGATGGGAAAGTTGCATGGAATGTTAAAGAGGCCATGCACAAGCAGACAATGAGTCACTCCATATGCACAAAAGGTCAAGCAAAACATATAGAATTAGCATGCTACAAATAAGCACATACACACGCAAGACAATTATAAAAGAAAGAGATGGGAGGTGCAGCAATCAGCATTGCTGCTGACATGGTGTTTATGTCCTCATCGAAGAAGCCAGGACATAACGATTATAAGGTTTGCAGGGCACTTTGAAACCATTTAGGGGCACAGAATGACTTACAATTTGAAAAGAAATACACATAGAGTCTCTCCCTGCTGGCACTGACACACATCAGGGGAGCTCGAGGCTCTCAAAAAAAAGCTCCAACTGAATGAACAGACAAGCAGTAACACTTAGAGATATCGAAGCGCTGCTACTTAAACTGGCATGGGCTGTTTAGGTGAGATAGCAACGGGGCTCAGATAGCTCATCTTTCTGATATCCGGAGTTACAAGCACACAAACACCAGAGACTTGAGAAGCATTTGGCTGCAGCTGCTTTCAGAAAGTTGTGCAGAAATTCTCTCTGGGTGAATGTTTGGCAACATATATGTTATTCGTTATTATAAAACCTACCAGGACAGGGCAATAGCTAATGCCAGTTGGACCAATGAAAGGAAATCAAAAATGCTTTTTTTTTGTACTGCTTTCTGATCAGATCATATTGCTCTTTGTCAGTGTTTTTATGAGTGTGTGTTGCTTTTGACTGTATGTAGCTTTGACTACACTACATGCAACTCAACCCAAACCCACCCCACGTACAAACCTCTCATGTCCATCCTCTGAGGAAGAGGAAACAGCTAATATTAATCGGCACTTTTGAACCTGTCAGGTGGACCAGCAGACAGGCGTTTGTTTCGACCATGCGGTCAGGACATGTGTCAGATTCTGCACAAGTTACAGGATACGAATCACGCCTATTCAGCGTTCTGTGAAATGAGTCGACCAATCAGCTACACTTAAATTTTGAAGCAGGTTTGGCACCACCGATTTAGCTTCACTTCATCATCATCCCAGGAAGCGAATGCAGAGATAGACCCTTGACTGGGAAACGTCTTTTCCAGCCGTTTGGCTGACACACGTGACTGCAGCCTTTAATGCAGCAGAGCAGGATATCGGAAATGGAGGCCGTCAGAGGTGCTTTATGGGGTTTCCTTCAGGAGGATTTTAAGGAGAGGTTTGCAAGTAGCAGAATCAAAAAGAAAAGAAAAGAAAAGAAAAAAGATAGAAAAAACAAACAAAATATAAATAATAAAAATGAAAACACCTACAGTCATGAAATGGCGTTTTGGAACATCATAGATTCCTTCCTTCTGCTGACTGGTTGGGACCTGTGTTAGATTGGACGTCGATTCAAATGTAAGTCACAGTTCAACACATTTTTTTAGCAGCTAGCTATTAAAAAAAAAACAGCTTAGAAATATTGAAACAAATCTATTAAAAATATATATCAAAAAGAACAACTAAATCAATTTGTATCCAGGCCTTTTTCCGATGTGATTTCATCTCTTAGCACAGTAGGTTTATGCAAATTTTACAGATGTGCTCCTGAATCAATTCTGCTTCAATCAATACTAACAGCAAACAATGCTTGAGGGGGGTGCATGCAGGTTCTGTGTCTACTAAAAAAAGTCTAATCTGTTTCTGCAACTGTCTATGCTGGTGTGCTGATGTGAAAATACCTCAGCTTTGGTCTTTTTGTTGTTGTTTGTTTATTCCTGTTGCTCTTAATCTGCTGCTTGCTCCTCCTACTTCTCCCCCAACTAGTTGACTTCCAGTTACATTTTCCCCAAGTCTATTGATCTTGTTTCACTCTGAGATCAAATGGCATGGCAAGTGATTAATCTCTCTCCCTCTTTCCGCACCTTTCATCTTCACAGCAATGGAAGATGTAGAGAGGCAAAAAAGACTGGGAGGAAAAGAGAGCGAGAGGGTGGGAGGCGGGATTAAACCATATGATCGGTCCCCAGAGGTCTGGCCGGTCCTTTAAATGGTCTAAAATCAAAAGGTTGTAGTGTTGGATGTATAAAAGGAACCTGCTATAAAGCGTGAACTATCGAGACGGGACCAGTGACCACAGCACTGCTGACACTGGTTTATATGGCATCAAATGAAGCATAAAAGTTTTAACTTTTCAGTATAAGCTTTTCTAAAACTAGCCATTCGGATTTCCCTCAAATCAGGTCTCATCTTTTTGTATTCTGCCATGTGTAATGAGCTTTTCCTAAGTTTTATCAATAATCTACTACCATGGATACGCTACCAATATAACTGCTCAAAGGAAAAGACTATTTATTTTACTAATCACGATGAACGTTTTAAACACTTCAGGGAGCAACTAAATGTCCGACTCCTCAGTCGTTTCAGAATATTTCTGTGCTTACAAGTCAGACTTTTCTCAGCTTGAAGTGGTATTTCTGACGGCGTTCTTGTGGAAAAAAAGAGAGACTCACAGGAAATATTTGGACAAAGTAGATGCTTATCAAGAATTTGCTGTGGTGTTAAACCTTTAACAGCTGGCGTCGGTTCCTGAAATGTCTGAGACATGTTTTGGTAGAAAAATTACAGCGATTCAACATAAAAGCTCCCTTTTCAACCAGAACGTAACAACTTCATTCGTAGCAGATGGTTTTACTGGACTGGAGTCAGACACGGCATCTTGCTCTTATGTGAGGTGTGCCCCTTTGGAAGTCAGTGTTACAGCTTTGTGCTGCTAACTTCAGAGGTGCAGCAAATGCAGCAACATGTGGAGACAAAGATGGGGAAGCTGGGTAAGTGTACACCAGTCTGGGTCTGTGATGTCACAGTTCACTGCAAATCTGAACCACTCACTGAACGATGTACTTTCAGACTCAGGTGGTCCTTTAAAGACAAGTTTATGACTTCAGACACCCAGATAGATGCTTTCAAGCACAAAGAAAATTCTGTTTCATCACTTTTTTTTCTGTGATTTTTGAGTATTTTAAGATTATTCTTCTGAAACCTAACTAAACCCTTTCTCCAAAAATAAAAATAAGAAATAAAAATTGTACATTTTATCTCTCAGTAGTGTTAGTATTGATGCTTTTATCATCTATTACAGGGTAGGTAGAGGGAGGAAAAAAAAGGGAGCAATGCTGGTCTTTGTACCTGATAAACGCTCTCCTCTGACTGGGGGCCACGGAGGGGTTCGTGTCCAGCCTCAAACACTATATACTACAGAACAGAAGTAGTGGCCAAGGCATAGAGGTGCAAAAAATAATGAAATGGAGGGACACAGAGAGAGAAGATGGCATATAGAACAGAGAGATAGAGGCGGTGAGACATGACGAGAATAAATAAAAGCACGAGGGAGCGAGAGTGGTGTTGAGTGGAAAATGAAATGAGATCAGGAAAAAGAAGGGTGTGAAAAATAGGCCATGGGAAAGAGAAAGGGGGAGATGAAAAGAAAGCAAAAAAAAAAAAGTGAGGTGGGAAGAGGAAAGAGCACAAGTATAACAGGTCAGGCAATCGTTCAAGGCAAAGTGGAGGTCTTAGCTGGAGGTAACTTTTCAACCTCAGGAATGTGATAATCCATCTAAAGGTCAGGCTTCGCTTGAAATTCTTCAGTTAAGTCTTCAAACATGTCATGTCATTTCCTTTGAAGCTGATATATATATATATATGTATATATATACATATACATATACACATATATATATATATATATATATATATATTAAACAGTCTGACATCTTGAAAAATGTCCTGGGTGCTCGATGGGAAGATTGCTTGGCAACTTTGTCATATTCACAAAACAAATATTTACGTATTAGCTGGATGCTTAACCAGATATGAACACAGAGGAGGAAGTTAGCTTTAATTAGCTACCGGCCTGATCTGGTACCTGATGGAAAATGTGCTGTTTTTGGTTTCGTTAGAAGACAACTGGAGCTGAACTCTGATTCCTGGCTCTTGCTCCGGGTTCACACTGAATGATTTTTACAGTCTCATGAGATTAATTCAAGTAACGTTGTATCTTCCATCTTTGCTCCTGTCTCACTGTGAGATCAACCACCACGCAACATTTTATAAGCACGTCTTTCATCTGAGGCGGCAGAAATCGGACAGCGCAAACCCGGCATTGCATGCGAGCGGCTCTTCTCATCTTACACGTCAACAATGGACATACTTCTCAAAATGTCAAACTATTCATTTGAGCTATTATTCCTTTGAGTTTTGTCGACCACAGTCTGGAGTTTTGTCAACATCAACAAAATTCGAGAGTTGCAAATGAAATGATTTTATGTAAGACACACTTCAAGAGCAGAAAAACAGAGGTGATCTGGGAGGCAACTGGACGGAGCACTGAACATAACATTCAGAATAAGAGTTAGTGTTGTCTGTATTCAGTGTGAGCAAACACACACAGAGAAAGAAAGAAAACAACCAAAAAAGTAATGTTCAGCCAAATAAATGGAAGGGCAAGAAAATGGGAGATACCATCGTATCAGGGGGTAGGGGTGGGGGTGGGGGTGGGGAGTTGGGGGGGGGGTGTCTTTGGAAGAAATCAGAACACTGACACAGATCCACTTGAAAAAATATGGTTTTACAACACTGCAGTGGCCAAAATGGGGGTTGAATGGTTGAACAAAACCGTCCACTAGGATGCTCTTTGTGTTTATTACAGGAATGGAGCAGAAATATGAGTCATTAATTCAAGCAGATCAGTGGCTGGAGGGGAAACATACATTTACCAGTAAAAATATTTTGTGTCCAAGCTTTAAGAGTGAAAACAGTGAAGCTGGAAAAGCATCAGAGTCTACAACTCTGAGTGTCCAAAGACCTACCTGGTACACTGGATCATCAACTTCATCCTCGAGGATAGTCTGCGGCGGTGGAACAGAGGGGCAGATGGAACGTTTTGTTTTTCAGTCACATTTGAAAATAAATGGGAGAAGAATGAAAAAGACAACAAAACCAACATTGATCTCTGTCTTTTTCTGTAAAGAAGCACATTTACAGACTGACGGGGCGACTGCGTTTGCAGTTGTACACCACAATCACATCAACACGTATGGTTTTTCTCAGCACATGCATTTGACTGTCGTGCAAAACAATTAAAAAAAAAAAAAACAGTAAAACTTCATTGTATTTAGATGTTCATATCATAAATAAAAGGTGTAGACAAATGTAGGCTGTGATGAATTTCAAAAGAACTTTGAAAAACCTGATGCATCTGATGTGAGAACAAACAGCTCATCCCCTAATACGATATGAAAAAAAGAAAGAAATAAAATAAAATAGAACTGAAATGTAAAAGGTGTCATACCTGGTAAACTGCCTGCTCACAATGTTTGTCCTTCTGAGCCTTCTTCTCTATCTCCTCCCGCTGTTTAATGTCGTAGATGAGTGTGAAGAGGTCGCGTAGGTCGAGGATGAGAGGCTCCGCCTGGACGGCAGGATGACACAGGGAATAAAACATGACGCATGATACACGAAAGAAAGGAACCAGCGGCGTGAATAACGGATTTAAGTGATTGTAGAGGACATTTTTGTGAAAAATGGATGTCTGAAGTGACTTCCTGCTCAAAGTCCTGATCACTTTGTGGCCTGGATTTATAACAAGTATGCAGGCAGCTGAGATTTACGGGGCGCTGCGACATCATAGATCTAGATCAGAATAGAGCTGTCCAGCCTCCTCAACTTTCTTTCCACCCACTTTCACATCCTTCTGCATTTGTTCTGCCTCTGAAGGGTCAAACAAAGCTGGGTTGAAATCTGCGACTTCCCCACCTGTTGCTGTTGCAGTATTGACATTCTTTCTTTGTCGGGAGTGAATGTCGGTTCTGTCTGCTTTGTTTTCTTTGACAGGTAAACTGGACTTCAGCTGGTAAAAAAATCCATATGTACTATTTTGTGGTCGCACTCCATACGGGATTGTATTTACAGAAGTGATTGTCCACGCTGGAACTGCAGGAGGTCCTGAAAGCAACAAGAACACAGTTCCTCCACTGTGCTGCTTTAAAGCGACATGAAGGAACTTCTTTTTTTTCCATTTTTAGTTCAGCGTTCTCCTGTACGCCTGGAGACCGAGGTGCTTTTAGTACATTTTACAAGGTTTACTCTTGCTCAGTCATTCTCTAATTTTCTCTTCTCATCTTTACTTTCTTCTTCTTCTTTAAGTCTTTTAGGCCTTTAAAATGTTTTCTTTTTCTTGTATAGTTAAAGAGTTATGTGTAAAGATTTGTGAATATTTATTTATTTATTTAACATATTCACATAAATCACCAGATTCATGTCTCTGACTCTTACAGCATTTCACCTTTTTATGGCTATGACTCTTGGCATTAACATGCATCTTGGCTGACTGTGGAAAGTTGACTCCTGGCATTGAAAGCGTGTTCTGTGTCAGAATCAGAATTAGTTAATTAATCCAAGAAGGGAAATTCCTGCCATCACCAGACCCCCAACAGAAAAAAATAAATAAATCAAAAATCTGAATGGATTAAAGAAGAAGCTCAGATATAATATCCATTCCTCAGAATTAAATAGGCTACATAAAGACCCCAGCAACAACAAACAAATGTACAAATGCAACAAATACACACTCTTTATTATAAAAAACTTCAAAAGAAATGTAGAAAAAGCATAGAAGAAATGCACATTGCGTGACCACATACTACATTCAAGCCCGCTTACCTGCTATAAATACAAATAAACACGTAGCCTGCATCACGTCACCAGCTGTAGGCAAAAATAAGTCAGCGGTCGGCGCACTAGTTCTGCTCAAGGCCAAATTACCTTCAGAGGTGGGAACTATATTATCATAGATTCAAACAGGGTCTAAAAACTCTGCAGTTCTTCTTAAATCTCTGTGTAGAGATAAAAACAAAACAACAAACCTGAAAAGGCAGAAACTGTTCCAGTCTTACTTCACTGCCTGTAACGTCCAGTCGAGAGCTAAATGATACTGAAGTGCATTTAAACATTGTATTTGTACTTCTTTTTGTTTTTCTGAACACTGCAGAAACTTTCCGTGGAAGCACATTAGTTGTAAAAGAAGGAAATATTTGCTTTTGTTGTTGTTGTGGTCTCCATACATGATGTGGGCAACTTTTAAATCACACGCTGTAATGTTTTCTAATTAACTTAATTGCTTGATTGAGTATCAGAATGACGGTTACTGGAGAAGCCGTGTGGAGAAGTACTTACAGACTGTGCAGTCTTGATGGCCACAAACCTGTGGTGACCCTCCTTCCCACAGACATAACCAAAGGCCCGATGGTCCCTGGTGTCCCTGGCAATGTAGCTGATCTCATGGACAGAGTGATGATGCAGAAGCACCTGAAAGGCAAAAGGTGGATGTTAAATTTAAAAAAGAAAAAAGAAAAAAGTTTTTGTGGGCTCCAGCAGGAGACGCTGGGCGATTCAGTTCAATTTATTTTATTTATGTAGCATCTACAACAACGCAAGGTGTCTCTATGCCACATCCACCACATGTCTGTGTGTGCTAGCTGTTGTTTGACCTGATATTTCACAAAAAAACAAACAAAGCAAAAAACAGCAGAGAAAGTAGGCCAAACGCACTTGAACATATTTGCATATTGTAAATGCAACCAAGACTGAAGAGCGGTAACTGGAGGGAGCATGTCATCGTTCAGCATATATGTTTCTTTTGTGCTGTTTAACCGAATCAGAATAACCAAATATGTCTAAGCAAGAGATATCTCTGCTTCCACAATAGACTTTTATGTTGGTGACAGAAAACAGAGTAATTCAGCTGTCGTTTAGGCACAACCACCTGCCAGTCCTCTATTAGAAGTGATAAACTCAAGCACCAGGGACAAGCTTTCATTTGAATATTTACCAATTTGTAGCGGGTACTGTCGCTGGTAATGCCTCAGATTAATGTAAAATACAAAACTAATATGACTAGTCTTCTCAGTTCAGCAGAGAATCATGTCAGCTTTGTGTAAAGCATTTGCCTCGAAATACTTGCTGACACGGCCTGTAACTGGAGTGATCTTCACTTCCACCTAAATAAGTCAAGAGGGATATTAAGTGTGGGCTGTTATTCCCTGCCAGTAATCAGTAAATAAAATGACGAGCATTAGGGGGCATGATTTACAAAGCAACAAATGAGCTTGTCAAAACGCAGCGAGCTGGTGGGTCAAGGTGGGAGGCTTAAAGCTCTTTTTCACTGCACAGGTAACACATGGTCATTACAAAGGGCTTTTTCTTTTCTTTTTCCTCTCCTTCTTCGGGGGTGTGGGTGGAGGGGGGCTGTAAAGGCCGTGGTTGGTGGGGGGCAGGAGTTGGCAGCCATGTGACAAACACTGCATCATTATTATCATTTTAGCACTCAAGATAGCTGAGGTGGAGCCATGGAGTAATTAGCATTAGCAGCAATGATCATTAAGGGGTGGAACTGACTGGTAATTAGCAGTTAGCACTGATGAGCTGAGCGCGCCTTTGTAGCCAACCCTGCTCTGTGGGACGAGAGAGAAACTAGCCCCTCAATCTTCCTGTAATGAAATGGCAAGCCTCTGAGCTCTGAGCTCACCCGCAGAGATGGGAGCCGGGACGGAGGAGGAAACATCCCCGTCTCCCAGAACCACCATGACACTTCTGACATTCTCAGACAGACGGGTCTGAGGGATCTCCAGTAGGTCCTGGACCACAGAGGTTCATGTCAAACCACTGGACTCTGGATGAAATATCAAAGGCAACACCGCTACTTTAAAGCTGTTGGCTTCAATGTTCATGAGCTGAAGGACATGGAAGACGTACGATCGCTCGAATCTTCACCACATTATGCTTTTCCCAGTTTTCTGACCCCTCAAAAGTGCTATTATGATGAAATATTGCAGGCCAGAAAAATAAGCTAAACGTGTAGATGCAGTTCGTTGAAATTCTAAAAATTCTAAATCTTATGACCAGTTCTGGAAGTAGAGTCAAGAACGGCAGATTTCTTTCAAAGTTTCAACTATTTATTCAGATTGCAAGAATCATATTTCAAAATTAATAGTTCTGTCCATCCATGACAACCATGTCACACATGACACACTGACTGCTTCAGCAGAGTTATGTCATGCAGATGTTAATAGAACATTCCTGACTAGGCAAATATTCAAATTAAACATTAGACATTATTAAAATTAGATGTTATTAAAACAAACGCTGGCTTCCATCATAGAGGGCAGGATTTTCTTTTCTGATCATATTCGTGCACATTCAGAAGAGCTTCAGCGATTAAAGCTTCCGAAGGTGCAGCATGGATCAGGAATGTTTTCCATCCAAGCTGAAGCTGATCTGCCGCTCACTTAGCTTTTATTTCTAGGACGTCTCCAAAAAAGTGTCTTTGGTTCGCTAGGGAAGAAAAGCTGCTGACTTCAGCTCAGTGGACACAACTTGTTTTTCAGACCAGCGTCAGCGTAAATGGTCTTTATTTATTTATTTTTTAACAACTCTTCATCGTGAATGGTTTTATGAAAAAAAAAAGAAGCAATTTTACTTCAGTGTATCTCACACTGAAAAGAAATCAGGTTAATTGATTATCAGTCCAGGACAGCCCCGTTTGTTGGAATCAAAAGTCATTCGTATTCAACAACCACGGCTCTTCTTCTGTTTGTTGGCAGCGTCAGCATTTCACCTCACTTTGACTTTGCCACAGGTACGAAACAAAAGCAGTTAATGAGCGGGGTATTCACGACACAGTCGTGATCTTTGTTGTTGTGGTTCATTGTACTGTCATTCACAGAAAATGTGCTGAAAAATAGGTGTCTGACCAGTAACTGGAGCGTGTTCACGAGGCACGAATGGAGGCAGATTCAGGAGAGACTTCAACCAAATCTGCTCGTAGCCTGTCTTGTGAAGGCACAAACCCACCTGAGATGGATTCTGAGCAGAACGTGACCACTTAAGAACGCTGCATAAATGACTGCACGGGTCGGCTTTATAATCAGCATGCGTACAAGTGTGTGTGCTCTCCGGATTAGGGACGTTAACTTCCGACGTTGGGCCCGATGTTGTCTAAACAACTGGCCTGGGTATCGGACTGCAGGGAGACCAGTCTGTTCACATCCATAAAATGTTATCTGATCATCATCGAGTCACAATATTAGATGAATAATATGTACTTATACTGATAACAGAAAGATATCGCAAGTGTAATTTTGTTTTTCCTTTATTGAAAACCTCGCAGACATTTTCTTGCCGCTGCACTTCAGGGACAAAATAACAATTCAATACATTATATATCTATGTAATTATGAGTTATTAAGATTTTTTTGTTGTTCTTTTTACAAAGTTGGAAAAGTAATGTTTAAAGTGAAGCTGGCTGTGGCCTGCTAGCTTACACGTTACTCACCCCTGATCTTTCACAGTAAATCTTGATTCCGCCAAAAGAGACCGTCACGAAGACCCTCTGCTTGTGCTCCCCTTTGGAACGTGCTGACGAAGCCATTCCCTGCAGGAGATGAAAGGAAACAAGATGAGGACGTGAAAGGATATGAGCTTTGCTTGAAAGACAGCAAGCCTTGTTGTCTTTCAGCCGAAGTGAGCTTGACAGCTGGTGATGGTTAAACAGGAGGGGCTGGGGGTTTTGGGACCTGGGATTCAAGGGAGAAGATGGGGGTTAGGGCAACGGGAACCACGTCAGGTTGTTCGAAATGTTGTTTCATGTGCATTTTTATGACATTTCAGAAGGC
Organism: Arrhamphus sclerolepis; assembly: GCA_037176975.1. Taxonomy (NCBI): domain Eukaryota; kingdom Metazoa; phylum Chordata; class Actinopteri; order Beloniformes; family Hemiramphidae; genus Arrhamphus; species Arrhamphus sclerolepis. Next base: position 5,473,703 of record JBAMYA010000009.1, read on the forward strand.
TGACATCTACTTTCTCCTGAAGAAGGTTTGACAAAACACAAGTGCTAACTGATAACAATAAGGTTAGATTTGCTGACCGACCAGCCCTCCCCGAGTTTCGTGCTGACTGAACAGCTTTTCCAGCCTTTGAAGTACATTTTCCCATGGATCTCAGCAGCTCTGTTCCTTACACTGCTCTGATAAAAAAAAAGACAATTAAAATTTCTGCCGTGTTCCATTTGATGCAACCTGCGCGCTTGACGTGTCTTTCATAGAACAACGCCCGAGAGACAAAAGAAGAGAGAAGAAAGGAAGACGGATGATAAGAGAACAAAAGACCGCTCTGCTGAGTGCGTGTAACAAAACTGCAGGTTCGGTTCTGATAACAAGTGGTTGACCTCCTCTGTACATAAGAGCACTTTCTTCTCACAAATTTTCTTTCTAATATTTTAAGTCTTGCTACTGTGAGGAGCATTAATTGCCATCTAGTTGGAAATTTTCAAGGAGCATGCATCTGCTTTTGCATATATAAATAGACATTTGAGAAAAGGAGGCGGTCAAAGGGACAATACTGCAGGGAAAACAAGACATAAGAAGGATGACGACTGCAACAGGAAGGAGAGAAGAAATAAGTGAGAAAGAGCAACATGGGAATGAGAGTCTGTGTTGTCAATCAGCCATCGGCTTCTCCATTTGGTGGATTAGTCTCAATAGCAGTGAGAGGCGGCTCAATAGAGACCCATCCACTCGTCTATCCGCTGTCCAGATAATACCAGCTCTGTATCGACTGGTCCACTGCCTGTACACTCCCTGGCTGCTGACCAATGGTGTCATGTGAACTGAAGAGATGAAATGTCAGAACAAGGTGGCAAAAAATGTTGTTTCATTGGACAGATGCCTTGGAAAGAACATAAGCAAAAATTTGCCTTCTGGCTTCACTGCGTCTTCCAACATGTTTAAACTCCAAAGGAAAAGCTTTGGAAAAGTACTTAAGAACCCATTCACATGATGCTCCTTTTTAAGGAAAATTAATTAACCAGACACCTACAGTCCAAAGATGTCCCACAATATAATACAACAAAGACACTGAAACACCAGTTAACTATACTTGATTTATCCATCAAAGCTGTACCCGAGGTTATGTTTTACAGGCAATGCTAGCAAATACTAAGGAAACAGCACTTTTCCTTGGATCACGGTCAGTGTGAGAACGTTTGGGTGATTCCTGCATCTATAGAGTATTATATTTTGATGGAGTGGGGCAACATCTCCCTAACTGGAAAAAAAGAAAGCTTGCCCTCACTGGAGGCGTGCAACGGTATGAGATTTATGCCAAGAAGCATTGTTCCAAAAAAGAAAAAATATATATATCAATACAGTTAATCCCTTCTCACAGCAGCCCCCGACTGGGTATCATGATTTAATGTTCTATGCAGCAACCATGCAAATATCCGACCTACGTAACCAACATTTATGTCTGTTCCTCCTTGTTTGTGTCGTTCTCTATTTACATCACCAAATACGAGGCGGTGTGTGTTCCTTCTTTGTGCTGAGCTTCGGTTTGCAGTGCTAAGCTTCCTTTGTTTAGCTCTGACATCGCAATGGAGCAAATAAATCTCATGTGAATTGAAGCTGATAAATATTGAACATCAGTAATTATTACTTGCATTGCAGCAATCTATCTTTCCACCCAGCTTGAAAACAACAAAGTAGTAGGGATACAGGAGGAAGAGCAATGCTACTAAGCAAAGCGGTCTCATTTTTCTGTGATCCGTGTTGAGCTGACACCTGTTAACATTTCTAGAGAGGTGCACGTACGGCTACGGCGGAGCTCATGGCAGCAGATTCACTGTCACGAAGAAACACAAACCAGGCTACGTCTGAATGGCTGAAAGAGACGAGACACAAGCAACCACGAGTGGAAGTAATACTGTAGCTCATTTATAACTAAGACACTGAAAAATGCATTTTTAACTGGGCTGAATATGTTTGATACTGTAAAATAAAGCGTATTCAACCCTTTCATCCCGTATTCCACCAGTATTCAAACTGTTTTCTGACTCTCCTTGTATCTGTAGGGCTGAATTTGACCTAGTTTCACTTCCAACATTTTACAAAGAACACTGGCTATAATTTTATCTGGGTCGTGTTATCACAGTTTGCAGACTTGCCCAAAGTGTAACATCACTTACCTAGTTGTAAAAATAGCAGGCTGTGAGTGACATGGGACAACATAGAGGAAATAGACTAATTGGGGTTATGTTGGATGGGGGATTTTTATTTTCTCATTGGAGTGATGTGGAGCTTAAGCAGGGAGCTCCAAGGTTTGTCTCTGAGTTAAAAACATGCACATGTACAGCCAGCCTTTCAGCAGCTTTTTTTGAGCTATTTTCTTTGCAGGATCAATTCAGTATTCATCTTTTTTTTTTTTTTCCATGATGAAGACTTGTTCTGGACATGAATTTGTTTCATGCTTCAGTGTCACACACAGTAGAGGAGAGTTCCCATGATTCACTCTGCAGATAACAGTCATGGCCGAGCAAGGCTTCATAAAATCAGACTGAGATGATGATTGGAAGCTCACTGACGCCGCCCCCGACACACACACGCACACACACACACACACACACACACACACACACACGTACACACACACACACACAAATAGGTCTGCACCTTCAGCTTCATCATGGAGTCCTGGCACAGCTTGTCCCCGCGTGCGGCTGTCACCTCATCAATCCCGATCAGCTTGGCTTTGTAGCGCATGCCATCTCCGCGGAAACGCTTGATAAGTCCCGCCTCACTGCGGTCTTGACCTGAGGACAAGAAATAAGGAAAAGTAAACGACAGAGATGGCGATTACAGGAAATTATGATGTGTGAGCTCAGTTTAGTTGTAGAACTTTGGTATCAAGTTCTGCTTTAGGTACCGAGGTCAGGTGTGTGTGTGTGTGTGTGTGTGTGCCAATCACAGTGTAATGCATGAATATTTATGGAGTGAAAAATGCAGAACGGATGGTAAATAAGCAACACAGAGCAAAGACTGAAAGAAAATGAAACTTGAAATTGGAAATGAAGTTGGATAAAGCTGGTAGACGACATGAGAAAAACAGCTGGGAAGGAAACATTGTGGGCATCTAAAAAAACAATCTGAGAAGGAGGGTGTCAGGGTGGGGGGGCTTACTCCTGTACTGTAGCTACCCATGCCTGTTGTTCCCATGGGTGCTATTGGCAGTGACAAACCAGCATGAATGCCTGCTATTGAGCGGAATCATCTCGGTCCAGTGACCACGTACAATTCACCAAAGCCCTCCCTGTCTGATGGATGTTGGGTGATGCAGGAAGGTGGAGGGAGGATGGTGGGGTGACACAAGTGTGTGTCTGGAGGGCTTTACACTAGTCACCCTCACTCCCCTGCCTCCCCTACCTCCCCTACCTCCAGTTCTTGTTGCTGAAATTCATATTCTATCTCTGCAGCCACATTGACATCTCCTTGACACTGACACCTTTCTCATTTTGTCTCCACCCTGTCTGCCAGCGCAACATTTTGATTATGTGGATACAAGCCCCAAGGCGCTATCTCATACATCTAAAATGCGTTCCATTCCTTCATAACCTGCGCAGGCTATGTCAGGTGCAAAACGCAGGCTCCCGCTGCATTTACTCCACACAAAGAGACACAGTATTTCAAATTAGGGTTACCATCACCTTGGAGAATTTTTAACAGTTTTTCAGGGCCCTTCCTCTCTCATATCTAGGTCACGAGACCATCCACTGCATCTGTTAGCGGCACACTTAAGGGGTTGGCAAAGCTGCATGTGCACCAGAAGACGGCAAGGTATGACATCCCTAACAGAGACTGTCAGGCTGGAGTCCAAGACCATATTACACCAAAATGAGCTTATTTCACCTAGAAACACAGGTGGCTTCTAACCAAATGAAATTTCACTCTTCTTCCACGCAATATCCAAGGGAATATCAAAAAGCAAAACAGGAAAATTAGAAGAGAGCAAATTAAAGCTCAAATGGAGAAGAAAATGTTGAAATGCGGGTGCTTGTCTTGGATATGCAACCCTCTCACTTATTCATGAGGGCACAATTCTCTAAAGTGGGGGGAGGGCTTGAAGATACTAAAGTCATTAAAGTCTCAAAGCAAGTGAACGACAAATCTGGGTCTCTTTCAGACTTGTTTCTGTGCCAGTGGATAACGAATCTCGTACGGCGCCACACTGCTCTTCTGAAAACTGAGCAGGCTGGCGTGCACAGAGCAGCCATGAAGAGACATGGACTTTCCAAATGAAATAAACTTACTAAGCAGACGACCAACAGGCACGTGGGTTTTGTTTGTCAAACCCAGCAGGACACAAAGGGTGGACAACTGCGATGATTATTGCAGTGCAAACCGACCCTCATGCAGTAAATACAGTCTATTCACACAGTATTACGTATTCCTCCCTGATCTTCCTGACTCTAGCCCTAATGTAAAATGCATGCTGCTCCAGTTGCATTTTAAACACAATCGGTCCGATTCAGAGCAATTCTCTCAGATGAGCTGCAGCCAGATGTTGTGTGCCGTATATTCCTTTACATACAGAGCGCTGTTTCTCTCAAATAACACTTCAGGGGAGATTTAGATTTACAGTTCATGTGTACATCCTCTACGAAATAAATAAAATAAAATAAAAGTAGGCTTTGCATGCAAAATGACAGCCTTTGATTCAGTGGCATAACTCGTGCGCTACGTGCTCTGGGTTCAGATCAAGATGAGCAAGTGGGCTGTATTTGTAAACTAAAGAGCTGTGGGGCATGCTGCTTCATGCTGTGACACACTGTAGGGAAGGAGAAACAAAGAGAAGGTGTGTGTATGTTCATGAGGGGGGGGGGGGGTTGACACATTTTCTTCTTTCTATTACTACCCACGGCTGTCTGGCCATCACAACGAGCAGCCTGAAACTCCCAGTTTGTCTGGCAGCGAGTTGCTGCGTGTCATGCAGCAGACACACGGCGCAACACGTCAGTCACCAGGGAGTCCTGCTGGTCTCAGGTGCACGTGGCCAGGGTTTCAAACTGGATATTTTGCATAACCAAGTTACATAACTTTCTTCCCAAACGTCCCCTTAAAAAATGAAGTCAAATAAAATAAAATAAATAGCCAAATCTTAAAAAACGGAGTTGAGACTTAAGAGCCAGGATGCCAGAGGGAATCAAAACAAATGCTGTAATGTCCCAGCTAACTCAGAGGCTATGTACCAGGACCATGGTGGCCTGCTCCATACTGTTTTCAGGGTTTCTCTCTGATGCATGGTGTTGAACCATCCTTCTTGTCACACTCGAATGAGGACAGTGAAAGCACAGATGGCAACAGATGGAGAGTCAGAAGTGCCCCTCTAGTTATAAGGACTTGGCAAGAAGAAACTTTTTGTTGGGGATCTGGGCACGGAGGCAGCTTAACCTCTGAACCTTTCTCAGAGTGTATCTGTGTCTGCCTGTCTCTTTCTGTCAATATCCTCCATCTGCCAAGAGGCAACACACAATTATTATTATTTTTATTTTTATTTACTTCACCTACATAAAATACTCAACAGAAACATTTGTCTAGAGAATATATCCCTGAAATGCTTGTTATGGCTCATCAACACTGGGTGGCTGATAAGTTTAGGAAGCAGTAAATAAAATTAATGTATGAGAAAAGCAAATCTGTCCCCACCATCTGCCTCCTCCATGTGTCCAACGCAACTTTCATAAGCATCAACAAACACACACAAGTGCTGATGTTCCCTCTTCAACTCGTGAAATTCCCAAGCACAGTGTCAAGGTTTTAGCTAAACGGCTGGCTGTTATCATGCACATTAACAAAGCATTGGAAATGAACCCTGGTGGATTTGGATGCTGTGTGGTATTGGATGAGATCAGTCTTCAGGTGGGAATTCCACAATGCCATAATCACATTCATAGAGAGGCAGCGTACAGCAAATGATTTGATTAAATGCAGGAAATGTAGTTCGAATAGAGTGAGCGAATAGTTATGAGATTATGAGGGGCAGCTTAATCCATTTTCTGTCTTGTTCTTTTGTCCTTCGCACCTGGAGGTAGCACTATAAAACTGGAACGAAGACACCTTTGTTAAGCTGAAGTTGTTAGTTTATACAGACAACATAAAAGCAGCGCATCAGAATGTGCCTTCAAATAACAGACTGACCTTGCAAAATCTGAGACGTGACAGCACTGTTGAACTGCCTCTCCCTTCCCAACTCTAAGCTTTATGATCACCATTCACCAATATCTTTCTGCCTTACAAGCTGAATGGTGAAATTGGATGACGGTGCGACAGGGGCAGCATGAAAATGGCTAATGTTTAACTGCTTTCTCGCTGCCAATATCTCCCTCTGCTCCTTTGCTCGTCTGTCGTTTTGAAATGAATCATTTCTTGTGCACAGATTACAGTGGGAGCGCAACAGTTGCTATGGAGATGGGGTAAAGTCATGCATGCAAAGCAATTGTGTGGATGGGTTGAGGGAGGCTTTGGATTTACACAGCAGACTTTGCTGCAGTGAGGTTTGATTTTTCTAAGTAGCTGTGAAAAGATGGAAGAGGTAGAAGTTCCAGTAGCGTCTCCATTGTCTCCATCACACACATTAAATTTACATACTTACTAAAAAGATTTTAAAAAATGCATTAGAAAACAGGAATCTACATCACTGAGGTATTGATTAAATGTATGTGAAATACTTTTGTAAAACTTCTGCACAGTACGGAAGCTCCTTTTGTAACCATGTCTTTACTGCTTTGGTCATAGCAGCCAGATTTAGGGGTGGAGCCTCTTTTGTGGGGTGTGTCTTTTTGGAAATCAGCACTACAGCTTTGAGTTTCCCAATTCAGAGGTTCAGCAAATGCAGCATGATGCATTTGCATGAAAGTAGTTTGAGCTCAAAAAGGGCTGAAAAATTCCACTCTGATCTGGGTCTGTGATGTCACAGTACCCTGCAATGTGAACCAATCAGATGATGACATGCTGTCAGAACTAGCACACTAGCACACAATCTTTTGTTTCTTTCTCATAATACATCCCCTTTAAAAGTCAGTAATAATTTTACAGTTACTTATTGTTTTGGGGGTTAAAATGTTGACTGTGATGGATGGAAGGATGGCATGTTAATGCTGCAGTTTTGGTTGGGTTGCAGCCATGGAGCCGTCCCTATAAACATCAGTGTTACTTGAAGACTGTAATAAATTTGCTGCATTAGTCCGTCCACTAAACACTGGAAACTGTTGCTCTATTGCTCTTTCAAAACGTTTTGGCGCGTCTCTGTCTCAGAACCAGTGTTTGAAGTGATGTCCAGGGCTGCATTAGCACAACCGCACACACAAAGACCGGACAGGACAATGATGGAGAAAACTGAAAAGCTCAACAGTGTGGATCCACCTCATCCACAAGTCTGCAGAAACACAAAAACCTCCCATGAAATCCAATGATGTAATGTCAGATCTTTGGGACACAATTTGTCTCTCAGTCAAAGCTGCAGGGATGTGGAATTCCTTACATTTTAAAATTAGTGTAAAACAAAAGAGAAGGATAGTCATGTGTTTTCTTTTGCAGAGACATGGGATAGCGTTTATGGAAATGTATTAGTTGTAGCTGATCTGATCTGATCTGGAAGTGCCTTTGCCATCGTCGGGATGCTCTGTTCTCTATTTTAAAATTGTTAACAATGAAATTTCAGGAGGTAGGCTACATAACCAACTGATCTGCACGATTAATTTGCCTTTGCTCAGGGACGACGATGATGGCGTGTGTATGTGTTGTGCATAGCCCCTGTCAAATCAAATAAATAAATAACTGAAATAAATTAGTAATTGCGTCACACATGTGCAGAGAAAGAGTTCTCCACTACTTTGATCGCAGTTCCTCTGTCTCACTATCTCATACATTATATATGCTAACAATTTACACAAGGAGTTAAAAGTATATCTTTAAAACTGGTTGGATTCACTGGTTTGGGGGCTAGATTTTTCTAGATGAATATTTTGGTATTAGCAGAAATGGAAGAAGAGCTCAAAATAAAGCTTCAAAAAACTGGTAGCACCTAGAAGAACTTTAACATTTGACCAAATATTTGATCACATTAAAGCTGTTCTATCTATGTACCACAAGTCTTCCCCTTTTCATGGACCTTGGAAGTGGGTGAAGTTGTGCCAGAAACCTATAAAGTTAAAAAAATAAAATAATATCCAACATTAAAAAGAGAATTATTAACAAAACTAAACAACTGACATCTGTTTTGAGGTAAAGTTTATTTTTTTTAAAGAATGGGGACACCTTAATGAATGATATCAGAAAACACATAATGAATAATTTGAAGATAGAATCTGTGAATCTTTATCCAAGCTAAAACGTTTATATCATATTGATTGAAGATGCAGTTTAAAGATTTTCTAAACTTCTGTTTTGATCAAAATTGATATTTAATGGTATCTCATATAAAGTGCATGAAAGAAAACAGTCATAGCTATTTTTGTCCCTGAAAATAAGACTAAGAACTAAAAGCAGTGTTAAATTAAATGTACATATTGAAGTAAGGAGGCTCACCAGCAAACATATCTGACATCATCTGCTACCAGCCTCATCAACAGGGCCTGGAGACCACTTTCAGCTGACTCCCTCCCCCTTCCACACCTACATGAACATCATATCTTCAGACCTTCAGACTCTATTTATCTGGGACCATCTCCTCCTATTGTGCAATTACACATTTATAAAATTTATAGCATTCAGCACTACAGATCCTCATTTTTTAAAGATACTGTATATACTGTAGACAAATCTATAGTCTGTACTCTAACTCTCAAACTGCAAACCTGCTTGGGAGTAAACTTGATTCTGATTCTGAACATTAGTGTAAACAATACCAACATAACACTACCCTAAATAACTGAACATCTAAGTAACTGCTTTCACCTTTATACAGTAACTATACAGTTAAACTTCTTAGGCTACGGGATTTTGAAATAACTAAGTCATAACTAAACAACAAACAAATGTTTGATGGTGACTTTGGATTACCGTTTCATCCTGTTTCCAATTTATTCTTAATTAGTTGGCTTAACATCAAGCAAAATTAAATTATGAGGAAACTATTGTCGTTTGTGTCTTAGGGCTCCTGTACATTAAAGGATTTTGCAGTCGTAGATAAACATCATATTAAGATTACAACATCTCACACTCTGTGATGTGTTTGATCTTGGGTATGATGTCAAGAATAATATGTGCAGACTGTACGTTGAAGACGGGCCAAGACCGATGTGGAGATGCGGGTAGATGTAGAAGCGCCGCATCAATATGTGCCGACGGTAAACCAACAAAATGTGAAAATAATCTGCTCTGTTGTTGTGTTTATGTGTTTTCCCAAGAGTTCTTTGAAAAATAAGCGGTGAAAGAGAAGAACATGCTTGTGGTGATGGTCAGGGAGAAGAGGACAACTTGGGATTGTAATTTTTCTTCAGAATGATGCTACGTCGTAATACGTTGTTTCAAGTTGCCTCTTAATTTGCTAGTACCTATCAGAAGATTACACAACGAGACCAGACTGACAGGTATCAAACCCTTCATATTGGAGGACGTAGGACAGACGTTTCTGGCTGGAGATGAACCATAGTCATGTGATTATTTCACAACGTTGATCTTTCGTCAGCCCAAATTCATGCAGTGTATTGGGGATGCCAGTTAACGGAAAGAAAAGAAATCTCCCCATTACTATTCTTCAAAGGGCAGTGGCTCATACAACAAGCCATTGACCAGAGATGGGCACAGAAATCCCAGTTATAAGTCAGTCAGACGTTTGAAGCTTCATGACGCTCAGGCTGCCAGGCTTGCTAACGTAATGTCGGGTGTTCTTACTGCGGTTATCTTGACTTGGACTGGTAAATCCAGACCAGTTATACTTGGCAGCTGGGGGCAGCCTTGTCAGCTTTGACTACAGCTGCCCCCAGATGAGCTCAGTTTCCTGTGTCCCAGATGGCTGTACTGTACCTAAAGAACCGAGCCACGGAACGACTTAAAGTCACAGACGAGCCTGCAAGGTCACAACAAATGACGTGGTGCACAGTCATCTGCAGAGAGCTGAAAGCAGACCTTGATTACACACAAACCCTCTTGAGCTGAGCTTATTTCAGCTGTCTTCAGGCGAGCGGTGGGCTAGACCCTGGACAGGCTGCCAGTCTATCACAGGAGCAAACGGGGCCTTCACACTCTCTCCTACAATCAATTTAGAATCACCATATAAATCAAACATGTTCCTGGACTGCGAGAGGAACCCAGAGCATCTGAAAAAACCCACACAGACACAGGGAAGTCCACAAAGAAAGGCCAAATGGAGAATCTTCTTTTGCGCATGCTAACCACGTCCCAGATTAACAACTCTTGAATAAGTAAAAAATGACAATGTTGGTTTCTTGTCACAGTGGTTTATTTTGAGCCAGCTTATAAATCATCCAAATATTGTCCATGAAAAATGCACCTCCTGACAATTCTCAAAATATATAAAATATCTCAGAAAAGCAGCCCACTTCAGCTAAACATGGTCTGTTTGTTCAGCTATAGTAGATACACACTTCTAACTTTTTAAAAGCTTCACTTACAGGATATAAACATTTCATTTTTTTCTTTCTTGGAATAACCTTTTTATCTTCATTAGGCATGAATGGCCTCTGACTGTTACTCTGGTTGGGGTGAAAGTGTCTTATTGAAAACGCCTCAGGAACGTGATAAAAAAACACCTTTCTGAACCATGTTTTTGTACCTTCATAGCAGTCACTTTTACAGAGTTAGTCACTTTCTCCATGCTTCTTTAGGACGTTTTCATCCTCCCACTTCAGAGGCACAACAACTGCAGCATAATGTGAAGTTAGACTATTCTATATGATTTGGACCTGTGATATAAGACTAAAACACTCTACATGCTCTAAAGGATACATTGATGCCGTTTTTCCCTCCTCACATGTCACTTTCAAGAAAAGCCTTGACATCTGGATGGCTATGGTTTTCTAGATGATAGTGAGGAACGTATATTTCACAACAGCTATTTCACCTACAGAATGAAAATAAACTGTTCTTTATTTTAAATGTGTCACCAGCCTGATCTCCAACAGTCCACCTGATATGCAGCTAAAACAACCACTCACTACACCAAGTCTGGAAGTCTGTGGGCTTTTGTGTTGCCAGATTTACATTTATATGGATCTTTGCTGATTGTGACAATGGTCTCTGTAACACGTGATCAACATGTTAAATGCATGGGCTGATAGCGTGTGCTGATAGTCCCCTCTCATGAGCCTACTGGCTGCTCTGTAAGTGCCCTTACCCTTCTCCCCCACCTCCACTTAACTCAAATCAATGGGCCCTCCTCGAGCTGGGCCATTTATCAGAGTAATCCGACATCGCCAGTGAAACAGCCACAAAGGACTTGGCCCCACGGCCTTGTAACAACGAACTTGCAGAAGCCAGATTTACTGGGCTGGCTTTATTCATACGTGGAGAATTAAAAAAAAAAAAAAAAAAAAAAGAAGAAGAAAGAGTGAAGAGTGGGAGAACAAATAGGTAGGTTTCCTCTTCTTGCTCACTTTTGTTGAACTCAATAAAAATTAAAAAAAATCCTACTTTCTCTACCCCTTAATGTCCAGCTCTTCCCTTCTCTCAGCCGATTCAATCCCAATTCAATCTCCCAGTGAACACTGAGAATGCCCTCATCCTATTACATCACTTATGCTGTTCATCAAAGCGACAGGGCGTGAATTACCCTGTCCGTGACACCTAAATCATGGCACTACCGATCCCTGGGGCATGGGGTAGCTGTTATTGCATCTGGAGCCCTGAGACGAGGCGGCGTACGTCTCAGTGGGCTTCGCTGACTGAAGCTTCTATTCATGTTGTCAAGTGTTATACGGTGCTGCCAAACAACAGCCAAGGTTCTGGTCGCTGCCCACCACACACAAGAACGCTGCCGGTGCAACATTCAAATCAGAAAAAGTTGGGACAATATGGAAAATGACATATGCATTCATTGTTACAGTTATTTGACTCTTATTCACTGTATTATTCAGTGTAAACCCCAAATAGTTCATCTGTTTTCTGATGAAGTTTATTTCATTTGTTACTATACATCTGTTGTTGCATTTACGTCTGCATCACTTTTTTTTTTTTTTTTTAAAAAGGGAAACTGTAAAGCTTTAACCAGTTTAAAATGTTACTGTCTGCTCATATTTAAAAGACATTCTGGCATTAATGATACCACATGATGAAGTATTTCAGTGGTTATTTCGTTCTATTCTTCCAATAAAACATGTCTGATGTGCAGTAGTTCAGGGTGACTGTTGGTTTACTCCCCATTTCATTGTTCAGGATCCAGGCAGGCCAGCCCATTAGTGGGATCCTCTGCTCCCTCAGCCATGCCTTTATAATGTTTACAGAATTTAGTTTTCATTATTTTGTTTTGTTTTTATTTTTATTTTTTGAAAAATGTCCCTGGGAAAGATCACATTGTTCCTCCCATCAGTCTGTTTTCTCTATCTGCTTCAGAGTCATGGAGGTCTGCTGAGGTGTCAGGTGGAACAGGAACCGCGTCTTTGACGGGCTGCTTGTTCATTGCAGCAACACACAAAAGATGCATTTTTCTGCATAAATGTTACCATGACAAAAGTGTAGATGACGTTTGCCAAAGGTGCTGAAATAAGCCGACACCCTATAAACGTCCACTAATACACCTTCATCACAGAGCCTGGCCTTTGGAGCTGCTGCCCTCTTCTTTACAAAAGAAAAATGTGTGGAACACTGATTCACACAACCACAACACACATGTACACGCCGTGATTGTTCATCCTAAAAGCCTGCGATGTTGATTCCACAACTGAAACCCTTCATCGCTTGGTATCCTTGATGCCTTTAATATGTCGTTGGCGAAAAAGTGGTAAAAGGTTTACTCATCCAACTTTTATTGTTTGTTTGTTTTCTTCAGGCCTGAAGTGTTGGCTTCGTACTATCTGAAACAAATAAATGTCGGAATCACTGCTTTTTAAATTAATTACTTATTAAATTTATCTTCATGGGTGTACGTGTGTGTTTTCCATGGCATGCTCACTTTTTTCTGATTTGGGATATTAGTCCTCTTTTCTCTACATGTTGTTTTATAGACTAAGCCCACAAACTTATGAACCCCTTACGAGTTCAATATTTAGCATATGTCGACTGTGTGTGATGTAATGACAGAGTGATTGTGGTTCTGATGTACCTTTGATCCTCCTGGACTCCTTTCTCTGGCCGGTTTTGACCCCCGACTGGAGCTCGGCCTCTGCTGACATCCTCCACTGCTGAGTCCCTTCTCCTGCTCACAGCAGATCCAACATGGGTTAGCAGCGCTCTAGCAAATCCTTCCAGCTCCCACTGTCCGGTCCCCCCCACCCACACGCACTCCTGTGCTTCTCACAGTTGCTCTTTGATGAAGAAAATCTCCTTTAAATCCATGGTGAGGTGCCTGGCACTCCTCAATAACTGAAGATCCAGCATTGATAGCTGTGGTCTGTCAACGTGAGGCCATGGTGTTTGAGCACCACTTGACAAAACATGGAAAGCGATCGAAATACACGCTGGCCAATCCTCTTGAAAGCAGCCTCAGGTCAGGACAGATCTGACATCCTCTGGTGTGTACCTGAGTTCCCTCTGTGAAGGTCAAGCATCACATGGTCTACTGTTGCTCTTTTCCAAAGGTTCACCTATTGCTCAGGAGTAATTCTCACCCCCTGGGGGAAGCTTGCAACAAATATTGTTCCTCAGAGTAGGTCAGGAGTGGATATTATTCTTTGGTAGAGTACTTCAGATACAGTTTGACAGTCCATCACAGTTAGTTGCTCTGAGCACTGCAAGGGAAGACACAAGGATGAGAAATGTTAAGCAGGAAGTGGTTAAAATTTTAAATAACACACGTGCCTTGTTCACTCATTACAACATCAATTTGACAAATGGAATGGTAGGCACCAGTTTAACAAATCAACAAAGATGCTATTATCTCTTCTGGATCATCAATCCTTAATGAGAGTGCAGCAAATCCTTGCTGCTCAGCACCCACCCTCGAAGAAGACCTCTGGTGAAATATTTAACAGTCTTGTTTTTTTGTACTTCTTATGAATAAACACAGAACAGCAGAGCATGACTGGTGCTTCTGTGCATGCAAAGCAAATTTATAGAAGATGGATTCTTATTCTAGGACGGGCCAACAGCATGAGAGGAGGGGAAGTAGCTGAGATCGATGAATGACAGGCTGCATGAAAGCAAACTGCAGTGGGAATCCTGGCAAAGCCGTCCATAAAAATGGACCCCCCCCTCCATTGTTCATTAATGCCCTTGAATCATCCACTGCTAACACAGAGGCTGTGCCAAGCTGGCACCGTGGCTGGCGCAGCTTCTGTTGGCAGGCTGATATGCCATTGTTGGAGAAAGAGGCCTTCAACCTGCACTGGCCTGAAATGAGGCGCTGCACAACGAGCACTGGGAACACGAGATCCTGCCTGACATTGTTTGACTTTGGAGTGTATGAGGAGTGAAAATACAAGTTTGAGGTTCATGTTTGATGTGGAGTGGTTTAAAAAGTCACCTCAAATACCTGCCAATACTTCAAGTATTAGGTTGTGCTTTTTGAGGGACCTCATTTGGTCCAGTTTAATAGTTGAAGGTTACATGATGGTTTGGAAAGAGAAGGGAAAAAAACAAACTCAAGTATCACACAGAGGGAGGAAGGGACCATGTTTTTCACTGAAATATTGTACATTAACTTGAAAGAACCATGTTTTGTTGATGCTTTCATTAACAAGGGAGCACAAATTGAATTCTCTTGTAGTTTTCGATGAAACACTGAACAATTCAAAGCATGTAGTGAGACCTTCATAGGTTGATACATCAAAGTTAATGTCTACAGCGTCAACCCTTCTTCTTACCCTCAGACTGGATACCAATTTCTGGGCCAAATCCTGTCCGACGCACGGCCACTGCTGCTTTATGTTGATCACTTTGCTGCTTTTCTACCTGCTTTTTGAGGACTGAACACAGTTCTCTAAGGGACTGAGAACTGGAGAATTTCCTGTCCATGATCCAGTATTTCAATGCCATTATCTCTGAGCCACTTTGTTATCACTTTTGCCTTGTGACACAGAGCTCCATCATCCTAGAAAATGTAGAGTGTAGAAAATTTGCCCTTGTGGCTTTTTTCTAGTGCCTTTCTTTGATCAAGGTCGTGCTTTATTGATATAACTCTGAACAAACCCATTCCCTTAGATGAAAAGCTGCACCTCACAAGGATGGTCTTGGGATATTTCACCGATATCATGATACAGAACTCACAGCATCATTTACCTTTTCTTCTGCGGAGGGAAGTTTTACTGGTTTTTACTGTTCTGTTCTTTGCACAACAATCTAGAAACAATCACAAAGACTCTGGCCAGAACTGTACAGATGTACAGAACAATCCTCACCACTAAATGTTATTGACAATATCATAAAAACCATTTTCTCACACTCTTTTTTAGCTCGTTATACTTTATAATGCTTGATTCTCGTCTTCCAAAGGAGCCCTCCTATTACTCCAAAATGGACTTTAATGCTTAGGAACATTTCGTTTCCTTGATTAACAGCTGGTAATTGTGGCTGTCTCATCACCACTAGCTATACTTTGGATGTCTAGACCATGTGTCACAAATCATGAGCGCCTATGAACCAGATAATGTCGCCCAGGTCCAGCGGCAAAAGAGCAATCTACCCAAGAGTAAGTCTCAGTGGAAGGAGAGGTATTTTCCATGTCACAAAGAACCTTATCAGAATATAATTTTCATTACCAACCAGAGAGATATGCCTCATTGTATTAGACGGAAGAACGATTTAATGTGATGTACGGCTGCTTCTAAAAACCAATGCTATCTAGGTCAACCAGACTCCCCAGCGTGCTCTGTGTTTTAACAGCTCCCACTGTCTCTCAGGATTTGGGTCAGAGTTAACGAGCATCACTCATTTTTCCAGTTACTGTTCAATCTCAGCTATCAAAAGCCCTCAACAAAAGCTACCACTTATTGGTTCATTTGTTCATTTTTAGTTCCACCTCTCAGTTGCAAAGGAAATCCTGCAATTAATGGCTGCTTATTTTCTTCCATCAACCTGCTGCTTTCTTTGTCTCCGTCTGCCTGAAATTCACAAACCATCTCCAGAGTCGTTTCTTCCAAAGCTGCAAGTGGATATATTGAAGCAAAGCAGACATGCTTTGACTTAAGTCTTGATGCATGGCCGCTTTGTCTTCCTTGGTGCTCAGCACATCAATCATCCTGAGCAAAGAGAGAAGTTTTTAAAGAGGATACACATTCTGGATGCACTTGGGTGTCTGCGGGGCCACCTACATTTGAAAACATGTCACTCATTGAGCGGTTCAAATTTTCATGGTATTGTGACGTCACAAACACAGATCAGGGAGGAAATATTCAGCTACCCACCGGACTTCACGTCATGCTGCTTTTGTATCTGGAGGCAACGTTAAGCTGTAACACAGAATTTAGAAGAGGAAAGCGAAGTAGAGCTAAGATCTGTGTGGTATTTTGATCTCAGTATGTCATGAACATTTCATTAAACATCTCAGGAAATTGTCCCGTTTACTGACAACTATCTCCAAATCCAACCACTGTCTTTAAAAATTCACAACAAGGACTAGAAGATCTGGAGCAACACACGGATGCATATCTTGTCAAGCAGCATTGATGCTTTACGATTAGGATTCTGTCGTAATTATGCAATTAATGCATGCAGAATTCAGTTGGGACTCGACATGATCATCTGTTTGCAATTAAATAAGAAGTAGGACTTCCGCTTTAGCTTGCACCAAATACAAAGATTGTAATTTATGGGTATGGGATCATTGTCTGACTGTGTCTGTGGATGAAAATGATTCATTAAGTGTGATCGCTTTTTCAATCATGTTTACAGTCTCAATGACATAATGGGCAATCACTGAGCAGGAGCTGATTTTTAAATCAGATAATTCTTGAGATTCTTCTTAGCACCAGCAATCCAGCAAGTAGCGTTTCCTCCTGAGAGTGATGTTTAATAGACTGCACAATCAACCTCATATTGTGAAACAAGCAGGCATCCTGCCACTGATGAGCAGCAAAGGTTGAACAGCCATCTATCACTGGATATGGCCAATTAGACCTCCATTCACTCTCCTCCCAAAGGAAAGTGTGGTCTGCAGCTTGAATGTGTGTGTTGAGGAGCAAGGCAGCCGTCCCTCTCTCCTCCAGGCTGGCATGGCCCGCGGGCTGCTGAAGCATTCCCTCGACAGACCGGCTCTGGCACCTTGCGCTGGTCATCTTTGTTACAAAATGCCTCCCAGCTTATGGACTGGGACAAGCCTGTCACAACCTGGCAGAGCAGAGTCCTCGTCTGAGCAGCCTCGCTTTGCTACCTTGTACCGTCCATGGCCGAGTGACCAGCTACATCCATACAGACCCAAAGCTTTTAATCCCTTTGAAATGTTTAATTTGGGCATTTCTACTCTTCATCAGCTATTATCAGCCTCATGATTAGCAATAAGGTCAAGTTACTTGTAAGCACCCTTATAAGTGTCTGACAGCCATTAAATCTATGATTAGGGTAATTTGCTTTTGTTGGAATAATTAAAGATGCTGACTGAAGTAAATAGTTGGATGCACAAATTATACCAGCAGAAGTCTCTGACCAAAACATGAAATGAAAGCCAAGAAAATAATAAATCAAACCATGCGAGACCTGCATAGATGTCAGCCCTAAAATGTTGTAGCCAAAGGACCTCTGTTTCTCCTGTCCTTGGCATCCCTGCCCTTCCATGGGGAACTGATAGCCTCCGCTCTCAGGCTGTTCAGCTACGGCCCATTAGTCTACTTCATTCTGACAAGATGGAGGGCCTCTGACGATGAACCTGTGAAGTGTTCATGCAGGCGCACGGGGAAATGAAAATACAGACAGAAACAAATTCACAATAGGCAGCCGACGCAGTATCATTTATTGTCGGAGTCAAAGAAGGGCCTCATTGCTTCAGGTTCAGCGGCTACAGCTGGTAAACTAAATAAGCATTGCTATACAGTTGCTTTGCTGTGCAGATTCGTGTCAGCAAAGGCCTCTGAGCTGTGCACTCGGTCGGCTGAGGCTGCAGCACGGTGGGCTGGGACAGCCTGGCCTCTGAAGGGCTCATTCATTGTCATTTCTACCAGTCAAGCAGCAGGATAGCTGGAGAGGCAAAGTGGCTGTGTTTCTGAGACACGTGACAGAAATGAAGGACGTGAAGGTCTCAAGACACAAAAATCAATGCAAACTTATTTTTTGCAAGGAAGTTTGCATTTCTAAGCTAGTTTCTGCTGTGCTACTTTAACAGACATATTCAGGCTACGAAAGTGTCATTGACTCCCTGTGGTGATAATAAACAACAGCATGAAAAACAAAACATGCTATATTTTCTCTTTTATTCATCTAATCACAGTCGCTGCTTTGAGCAGAGCTGGAAAACAGACTCGCGGACTTCTCTCAGAAAAGCTAATTGGTGAGCCTGGCTTTGCAAAGCACCTCCTCTGATGATACTCTGCTGCTTCCCTGAGGAGTCTTTAATTCACTGCTGATTTGGTTTGTTGTTGTGCAGTGTCTCAGTGCCTGAACAGTGTGTTAAACAGGCTATTCAGCACGTTGGGATATTGGGACCTGGGTGAGCTCCAAGAGGCCTGGCAAACATTTCACGGCCAATATTTTGTCTCCTCTCTGTTCATTTCGCTCTATATTAACCAGTCTTAAGTCCACAGCCCATTTTATTCTTTCAACTTCCCTTTGTATCTCTTTCTTCGTCCCCTTCCTACCCTTGTTCCCAGATGCCCCCTTTGTCTTTGTCTCTTTCTCTTCCAGCATAATAATTGTTTGTGGGGGGAAAAAAGGATGAAACATGTTTTATTTTGCTACCACACCACCTCTGCCTTCATTTGTGAGTCACAAAGAACTGTGAACACGAAGGTTTGGTCATTATTTCACGCAGAGAGTAATTAATGAGACAATTAAGGGTTTTTTTCTTCCCTCTGTGCTCTCTTCGAGCTAAATAAATAGCCCTTTAATTGCAAATGGGTCATGGGTATAATTAAGAGACACAAGCAGCTTCCTCATGAATCTCATCTGTGAATAACTGTTCCACAGTATGTTGTTGACACTATGCACGTCATAAAAGAGACTGATTTGACTCAGAAACATTGCAGAGAAGGAATATAACCATCACATACGCCAGAGATCCTTTGCAGAGACAAGAAGCTCCAAAGATCACAAATGCTGAGCGCAAAAACGTTACCCGAAACCTGAAAGACGGCATTAATGAAGGTGCTATTTTTAAAACGGAAACCTGTTTGTCTCTTTGCTGTCGCACTGGGATACCCACACACACCAGTCATGCAAATGTGTTTATATGAGATGCTTTTTGAGGCATCACCTTTGAGTTTTTTTCAAAAATTAATCTAAAAGTCAGCTGAAAGTAGGGCGACCCAGTCAAAGGAAGCTTTCAAAATTCAAACATTTCCTCAATAATTCAAAACAGAAGACACAAACCAGGCAGATTAGTGAATCAAAGGTTAATGAGTAGCTTTTAATTATCTATAAATAAGTCTCTTTCTTCATGACTTGCTCAGAATTAACAGCTCTAGTCTGGGCGGGTTGAGCTGAGGGAATTTTGTGCATCCGCCAAGGACAGCGTCTTGCTGGGGGTGGCCCTGCGTGATCGCAACTGCAGTTGGCTTCAATGAGATTACATTAGCATGCTGCAACTACCAAAAATACAGAACGCAACAGTCAACCTTAACATTTCCAATGATGAGAAAACCTGACCTTGAGCTCGCTAAAGAGCTCTGAGCAGTCAGGTCTGGACAAAGGTCATCTGGTACTGGTACTGGTACTGGTACTGGGATGTTCTCCGTGGATCCCTTCAATCCTTTTAACGACGGTGCAATTATATGCTAAATGACGGCAACGGTATACTGCCTATCGTTCTTTGTGCAACTTCAAAAGTCGAGCAAAGTTATAAGTTGTTCCATATCCATCTGTGTTCCTTGACTCGCATGTTTGCATGTTGCAGTTTGTTTCTTGTCAATTTCTTTATAATTTTGTAGCCAAATGAGATTAGAAATTACTCTGTTTAAAAGAATAATCTCATTCTGGTTCATTTTGACTCATGGGCACACATCCACGGAGAGAGGGAGGGGGGTGGGGGGGGAGAGAGGGGGATGTGGAAGAGAGAGAGAGAGGGATAGAGAGGAGGGAGAGAGAGTGAAGGGGGAGACAGAGAGAGGGGGAGGAGGGGGAGAGAGAGAAAGAGAGAGAGAGACAGAGAGTGAGGGAAGGAGAGAGAGGGAGAGAGAGAGAGAGAGAGGGAAGGAGGGAGAGAGAGAGGGATATATGTAGATATATATGTAGATATATATATATATCTACATATATATACATATATGTACGTATATGTATATATACATACATATATGTACATATATGTATG
>JBAMYA010000009.1:5499818-5513594 GCA_037176975.1 Arrhamphus sclerolepis
CAGAGGCACAACAGCGCAAATATTATACTTCTATTCTATTTTGTTTCAATATCTGCAGAAAGAAAAAAATAAGGCTGGTACCTGATGACAGTAAGGTAGGAGAACGTGAAATAAATTTTTGTTGTCATTCCTTAATTTTGATTACTCAAATCAGCGAAGCATATCTGAACAAAGGTGGAGGATGAGGTGAAAGCTCTGCTCTCTGTGAGACAAAACCAGGAGGATATGAAAGCCCCTGAGAATTGAGTCTGATAGCTTCACAGGCTGAACTGAATATCTCAATTACCTCCAGGGCCTGAAGAAGTACTGCAGCAGTGAGATGTGGCAGATACAATATTTAAATTGACTGTCAGCGGAAGAAAAATGCTGCTAAGCTTATATTTGACTACAGATTTTATAAAACACAAACATGAATGGAAGCAGAAATGCATGTGAAGCGCTGCTGCTGACAGCCTGCCTCGCTTTAGAGATCAGCAGCTACAAACAGCTGTACAGGAGGGTCAGACCTTCTGCAGGGAATATCCATGCAGGACGGGCCACGGGGATGAAGCTGAAGGTCCTCACTACCAGAGGTGATGAATGCTCTGGTGCTCATGGAGCCTCCTGTAGTGCATCTGTGACAGCAGATGAACGGGGAGGAGACGTTGCTAAACTGGGTCACGCAGACGTAACGTTTCTGGGTAACGCGGTGAAATCGCTGGAGGAGTGCGGCTGAGAGGACGCAGGCTCCTACCACTGAGGAAGGAAAGCAGAACATTTATCACTTCACTTGATGTTCTTTTTTTTCCTTTTCTCTGACCGCTCTCTGCTCCTGTTGTTGAAAAGTTTACACACTTCATTTTTTTAAAAACATGAACGGCTTTTTCTAGTTAGTTTCGCTTTGCCTTTAAAACTGACTTCATGTTTGGAGTTTGAAGGGATGAAAATCTGCATTCAAAATCGCAATGGAAAGGCATTTTAAATAGCACAAACGCTTGCATGGAAATTGAAAATGTAACATATTTTTTGTTCTAATTACCTAATATCCACCATAAAAACTAACATCAGAGCATTGACTTGATCTCTTTATCTACAAAGGATCCACAACTTCTGCGTGGAAACGGCTCTGCCATAAAACTGTGTAAGACATTATCACTACGCAATCGCCCTGACATGGAAGAACTCTCATTTATGCGACTTCATGCTGTGTAGATTCTGTCTGACACCTTTGATTTGGAGGTTTTTAAGGAGGATGAGGAGTGGATGATTGTGTTACTCTGCTGACTCACACACCTACACACCAGAGACCAAGAGTGCCATTATAGAGCATTTTCTACTGTCCTTTTACTTCATTTTGCTCTCGCCTGTAGATGGTTAGGGGTAGGAGTTAAAAATGCATTATACAGTGTTTGGGTTAGATGACACAAAATACACGGTTAGCTTGGTACTTACATGTCCTAATATTCACTGTAATGCGCTATAATCTCTCGTGGAGGCTGCCCTACGATTTCTACCCGCAGGTTACAATACAGCTAAGTTTGCGGGCATCTGGACCATGCGGACTGGGCTGGTCATGGTGTGTTGATGCGGTTTAATTTACTAATTACATCCCATCCTCTAACGGGTAACAGCATGAATGGGGTAAATGTGGAGAAGTAGCTCTCCCCAGTTCTGCTGAGCAACAACAACAAAACATATCCCACTGGACTCCACCTGTACAGCTCAAGCAAACCGTGCACGGTTGCCATCACCCTAAATGAAACGTTATACGAATAAAAATACGCCCCTGACATGTCTGCTAAATACTCACAAGAGTAAATTTAATAGGAAGTACCTCCTCAGCCCTGGATTCTCTTTCTCGTCACTGCTCTCTCTACTAAAATCCTCCTCTTTTTCATCTCTGTCTGCTGCAAGGACAGACCTCTCTACAAATGTGAGCATACAAGAACAAAACGAGCTTCCTGTCTCACTTTTATCCCGAGACGGAATAAAATACTAAAATGTTGATGATACACAAGGAGACTTCATACAAACTTTAGAAAGACTTTGAGGAGACAAACAGATGACACCCTCTCATTTCTTTAAATATAAGATTGACAATATTTATGTTAAAACAACAAGAATAACTTGACAATAGTTGTTGATACCTTTAGCCAGAGAACGACACAGCTCGCATTAAACTGTAACATTAAACATGGTTGATTTTGCCATAATACTGCGGTGCAACGAAAACTCCGCCTCCACCTTACACCTGACGACTGGGATCATGGACCCCAACGAACACGACTTTCCTCCGACTGGGGAAGTTGTCTGTGACCTTAACCTTAATTTGAGGAATGTGGAGTATAAGTTCAGCGTCACTTTTTTACGTAATTTCAGTTTAAATGGCTACAAGTGACTGCAAGGAGAAAGTTTGAAGCTTCCACTGTGTGAGTTCACCTTCGTAGGATGTTGAGGAGCCGACCAAAACTCCACTTCCTGCAGTTGTTTCAAAAGCTGAACATCATGAATTTGTTACAAACTGATGTCCCTCATCTTGCTTTCTTTCCTTACTTTCCTTTCTCTTCGCCCTAAAAGCCAAACAGAAATCAGAGTTGCTGCAGCATCGATTACTTGCTGTGATGATGCATTGCAGGTGAAGCTGAAGCCTTTTACTCGTTACATTTACGAGGCAGGATTTCTATACAGATATTCACCCTCCTTTTGTTCCTAAATAGTCCCGAGGAACAATGATTGGGGCATTTTTTTACTGAGCTCCTGTTCAGCCTTTGAAGACAACAAACGAACAGGCGAAACAAAGAGGAAACAAAACGCTGTGTGTGGGATACCTGGCATCGCTGAACATTTTGGCCCCACTGGTGACGGTCCTGTCTCTCAGATTATTGTGGAAGGCTGGCATGCTGTGTGTAATCACACACTGATGGGGGGCTGACCTGACACCGTTCAGTCTGTGTGAATTTCCAACAGTGTCAGCTGAATAAGGAGAAATTGTTTGATATGACACAACTTCTGTGTGGAAAGGGCTAAGCTATTTTGTGCCTCAGACAGAGATTCAACAATTCTCCCAGTCCCATAAATGTCTTTATTTATTCAGAAAATGTATTTAACAATTATTCCTTAAAGAGAGAAACTACGACCCGTGTTTTCATTTGAGCTCTAGCTGACGTTCAGTATGTCAATATTTATTAAACATGAAGCAAATTAGATGTGTTGACTTGAAAGGGTCAATGATCAGCATATCCATAGCTTTTGCCAGTTTCTATTACTACGCAGAAATCTGAGCATGGTGTGTGCACATGCCACATCACTTCATATCACATCATATATCTTGGTGGGAGCTTTGCGCCTCTGTTGGCCTAAGGGCTGCTTTCTGCTCCAATCTAATTCCATTAATATCTGCATTTGGAAGCCTTTCATTGGGTGGTGGTGCATGCACAATGAGGTGAGGGGGGGCCCTTTACCTTGGCACTGAAAAGAAGACAAACTAGATTTGAGGGCGGATAGATCTTGTCGGCAGCACATGCCGCGTCTTGGCAAGGAAAGAAAAGTCAATACTGAGCGGGGCCTTTCTTACTTCCGAAGATTTACAGTATCTGCAGCTCCACAGTCTCATACTTTAGTAGATGAATGAGTATTTCATACGGTGCCAACTGGCGCAACATGAGTTGAGCTGAAGGTCACTGTGACTCCTTTCCAGCTCAGAAACTGGGTGGCTGGGAGCTGAAGCCGCTAAATCCTTAAAACTGACTTGTTTTAAAAGTACAAAGCCGACACCTCTGAGAAAAGGAGCGGTCTGCAGCCTTGTGTTGGTGCAGCTCTGATGCAACACACATGCACACAGAGCCAAAGGCAGTTGAGAGTGCAGTTGTAGGGAGTGAGTGCGGACTGTTGTTGAACCTCGCGGCATATGGCAGGGTGCCCCATGCCTGCCAGCTAATTGAGTTCTAATGAATCATTGGTTTGGCATGCTACACGTCCCTGGTGATGGTGGGTGTCACTGATGCATTGAAGATGCTCAGACCTCTGGAAGTGGGGTGGGCAGGGATGGCTGCTCTGGTTGAACATGTGAGGCGGGCCGATACTGCTGGCTTCACACCGAACACCTCAGTCAGTCACCATTTGTTACAGACAAAGGCACCGGGATCAGCAGCCACCCAGCTCTGCCCCATGGAAATGACTGTGTGACGGGCCCATTTGACTCCGCTAACGTGCTGTATGGTGACTTGTCATCAGCTCAGTGTGATTGTGGGAAAACATTTGAGTGTGATGGGTCCTGTGCTGCTTTGCACAATTTACACCTACTGAAAATTACATCTGCATTAAATGTTTTCATTCTAACAGCACTGATTAGCAACAATTACTGGGAAATTTGTCAGTCATTCAGATAATTCCTTCAGTTTTTGGCTCTTGTACGGTGATGAGACTTGATGCCTGTAAGCAGAATAGTCCCATATTACTCATATTGATGCATGCTGCAGGAGTTTCATCATTAATAAGACATAAACAGAAATAGAGCTTCAATTTGCAGCTTGTTGCAAAAGAGAGGAAAAACAACCACAGTAATATCTTCTATTTCATGGGGGTTGCAAAGTGTGGACTTTTTTTTTTTTTCCAAATCTCATTTCTGGAAAGAAGAAATCCTGCCCAAATATATTGGAAAGACACATTTCATTTAAACATGTTCCAATTTCAGATTTTCTATTTTGCATAACTGCTTATTGGCGCCAGTGAGAGGTTGTTAAATAAATTAAGCTTGTTTTCCTCAATTTGTTCTGTCAGAGGGCTATCCAAGCTCAATATTTTGCCTCTTTCCAGGACATCAAAGCAATCATCCAATCTCGTTCCTGTTGAAAGTTATTTGCAAAAAGCATCCAATGTGAGGTATCAGCAAATGTGAAGCTGGTGTGATCAGTTTATTACCTCTCCATGTCAACATAACTAGTCCAGCACTTGTGTCATGAAACATGAAACTTGATATGCTACTTTTACACATTCATAGCCTGCAGCTGAATCTTGGTCTCCCGTTCTCAACTTTGCATGCACCTGTCATGCTGATTAAAGTGCTGGTAGAACATGAGCATCATTCAGCTTCCTACAATGCACTGCTATCTAAGCAATCTCTCTCTTTTGTGTAGCAGAGACAGCTGGGATAACCTCTGACCTGATGCTGCCAGGAGCTGCATCTCCATTAATGAATGCACTAAAGCTGCATTTTGACTACACAACCCTTTCTTGCCAGGAACACTTGGCTTTTAGGTGTTTTTTTTATATCCAGCCCTAACATTTTTCTTTTAACCGTGGAATAACGGGCTAAATCGAGTTCTATGGCTCATTTTTAATCTAAAAAACAGTTCTAGTTAGTAGGCAGCACTTAGAACCTTCCTGAAGAACTGAACACTTCTGACTTGTTAAGTATTTTCAGTGTCTTATTTCTTTTTTGTCTGGCTTATCTAAAGTTTAATCTCCACCATTGCTCATAAAATCTGTCATTAGCTGTCTCTGTTTGCAAACACAACATTAAGCTCTGACATTCATGCACACTTCAAAAACAGTGAGAATACACAGTCCATCTGTTAGCTACCATGCTTGAGCAAGCTCAAGAATGAACAAAAGGTGAGAGCAGCAATTATGAAAAAAAAAGGTAGAGAATCAGAGAAGAAACATTCATCTTTGATCATTTTACAGTTGTTCCAACCTAAAGCACATAGAACAAAGCTCATGAGCTCATAGTCATGTGTAGCAGTCACAGATTTTGAGTTAATATGACTGAAGTGAGCTTTCATTGCTGCAGCCCCAACACTCCAGCGACGGGTGGCATTTCACATTTTGACAGATTTGAGGCTCAGGAGGTAGAGCAGTCATCTGCCAATATGAAAGTAGGCGGTTTGTCTCCTGGCCTCGCAGTCCATATGTCAAAGTGTTCAAGACAAAGGACTCCACCGTACTTCCAGTGCAGTCATTGAAAAAGCACTTCCTGGCCCCTCTTAGATGTCTCTGCACACCGTTATAGACTAAGAGACCACTGTACGGCTTCTAGTGTAAAGCGCTTTGAGTGGCTGACAAAGCTGGAGAAGCATTATAGAAATTTAATTTGCATTATGTACCCTGTAAAAAAAAAAAAAAGCAACCAGTGTGGGTTTTTTTGGGTTGAAATGTGGCTTAAATGTGATAAGCTTACCAGCAAAATGAGAACTAAGACACAACCTTACAAGCTTATTGAAGAGCTTCAAAAGGTTTTATAAAAGCTTCAGGCCCTCCAGTGATCGTGCATCTCCTATTGAGAACCTGCTGTTCCTCAGACACGTTTCATCTGAAATCTTTAGGAAGTTGTGTTAAATAAATGCAGCTAATGGCTGAATGAGTAGAAACAACAAATTTGGTTTGTACACCAGTCTTCCAGGAATCTAAAAGACAGGAGGCAATGTTATGGTGAAGTACTGCACAGCGAGTAAGAGGAAATGTTATTCCACATTTGCTGCCCTCCGATTACATGAAAAGGAAATTTTCAACCATTTTTAGCATTTCACAGCTATTGCAAAAGGGGAAAAGGCAACGCGGTCTTAATTGGATGAGATATAGCTCCCACGTGTTACATTTGCTGTCACGAGCTAAATTAAGTGCCTCGACTCCACTGGGAACCCCAACAAAGAAGCCCTTACTGGAGAAGTTAATGCTCTCCAGTGTTTTGTTCAGCTTCATCTTAAGCCCCGCATCTCACACTGGGCTGCAAAGAACTGTCTTGGGATGACAGTTGGAAATTGTAGCTCACTGTACGTGTGTGTGTGTGTGTGTGTGTGTGTGTGTGTGTGTGTACATGTGTTCCACAACTGAGCCAGCGAGCGCAGCTTAGGATCTGTTGCAGAACAGCCTCAGTAAGAAGATTATGAGAGGCAGTTTGTCTGACTGGCTGAAGTTGCCCGTGAACTTTGGCACCAAAAGTCAGAAAGCTAATACTGACCTTTGCTTACATCCCACCAATCCACAACACTAACAGGACTTCAGAGGGACCATCGAGACGTACCGTAGAGGACTCACATCATTTTACCATAACTTATTTCCAGACCATCTCCCTCGTAGGGCTGCTCTTACACGAGCACTCGAGCAGAAAACGCAGGGCATCATGAGAGACATATGGCCAAGTAATGAACGTTACATTTGAGCTGGTAATGTTGGCTCACATTCAGTTTTACACAAGGGGGTTGGGACTTTAGAAGTAGTCATCATGGACAGTTTTTAGGAGACAGAACAACTGAAAACAGGAAATGGAAAAGAAAACAAATGGCCTTTACTTAAAGGAGACATAAGAAGACCTTTATCCACACAATTACCTGAGGTTTTAATGAAAAGTCTGTGACATATTTTGGTCAAAACACTACAGATGTACAATAGCTCCTTTTTTAGCTCTGTCTTTACAGCTGTGTTCTGCAGAGCCAAAGACTTGACTCCATTCCATCTCGCTCTTCTGTGGGGATGTGGCACTTTAGAAATCAGCGTTAAACCTTTGTGGTGCCCACCCCTGAGGGACAGAAAATGAAGCATGATGGGAGGTTGTGTCAAGATGAAGAAGGGAATGCTGGAGAATTCTACTACCGCCTGGGTCTACTATAATCTGAAGTCATATAATCCTGCAGATCTCAGTGGCTCAGTGAACGAGAATGAGCCCGCCTAAAACAAAGCGACATGCTTGAGTTATATTTGAGTCGTTCAGCTGCTTGGTTCCCTCACAGCATGAAGATTCCTGGTTCAAATCCCAGCAGGAGCCTTTCTGTGTGGAGTTTGTATATTGTTTTCATGCTTGCATGGCTTTTATTCAGTTTCCTTGCCTCTCTGATATTAGATCACGGTAAACGAATTACTATTTAGGTCCGTTGGGATTACCAAAAATGAGTTCTATTTGCAAAATGTCAGATTAATGAATGCAAGACAGAACTCACATTACTATGCTTTTAAACAATTCAGGAAAGCCAGGGTGATGATGTCATGACTTTGGAAGCTTCTGATAAGTTAAAAACATTTGAGTTAATTGGAGGCACACATGTGGATGTGTGTGTGAGGCACACCTCAAACACACTGCTTCCATTTGTCACATCATGGGAAAATCAAAGAAATAAGCCAAGATATCAGCAAGACAACTGTGGACTTCCACAAGCCTGGTTCTTCTTTGGGTATAATTTCCAGATGTCTGAAGGTGCCACATTCATCTGTTCAAACAACTAAATGCAAACATAAACACCAGGTCCAGCCATCATAGTGCTCAGGAAGGAGACGGCTTCTGTATCCCAGAGATGAACGTACCCTGGTGTTAAACGTGCATGTCAACCTCAGCATAAACTCACTCAGAAGCTTTTACTCCAAAACAAACATAAACACGTCAGACGTTTTCAAAAGCACACAGGGACAAAGAGTTTCATTTTTAGAGACATGACCTGTGATCTGATGAAACTAAAATTAAAATGTTTGGTCATCATTACATTTGGAGGAAAAAGGAAGAAGCTTGCAAGTCTTAGAGCAGCTTCCCAACTGTGAAGTACGGGAGTGGCAGCATCATGCTGTGGGGGTGTTTTTGCTGCAGGAGGGACTGGTGAACTTCACGAAATAGATGGCATCACGAGGACAGAGCATTATGAAAAAATGTTGACGCAACATCTCAAGACATCAGATAGATAGCATGCACATGCCACATGTCCACATTACTTGGGAGTAAACAAGTCTTTTTGATGGACAGTAGACCACTGAATTAGTTACAAAGTAGTTCAAGGACAACAAAGTCATGTTTTTTGAGTGGCCATCACAAAGTCCTGATCTCAGTCCTGTAGGAGTTCTGTCAGGAGGAATGGACCAAAATTCCAGAAAACCATTGTGAGAAGCTTCTGGAAGGAAACCAAGTCAGTTTAAAGCAACACTACCAAATACCAAATAAATGTTTGTAAACTTATGATTTTTGTGTGTTTTTATAGTGTATAAACTTCTGGTTCCAGACTGTTAGGTCCTCTAAATTGTCCATAAGAATGATGAGAGTTTGTGTGCTTGTTTGTGTCTTCGGCCCCTGGAGGCCCAGGTCTCCCTTTGATCTGAATATGAATAACCTGTTTAAATAACGGCTAATAGGCCTAAATAAGAGAGGGCTGGAATACAGATGCTAAACCACCTAACGAATCTGTTCCATTGTATTTTCACCAAAACATGTCACAGGAGATTTATTAAAACATCAAGACATTTGTGAAGCCTACTATTTTAAAAAGGAGAAACAATATCAGAATACATTTCCTTTAAGTATCTAATATGCTCACTGGTCTCTGCACTGGTTGCTGCTCAGTGATAATGCAGCTTATTTGGGTCAATGTAGTTGCAAAGAATCAACAAATATTTGGAAATTTTTAAAGTTTTTATATCCTTGGTAATTCCGTTAAAAAAAAAGATCCCTTGGATCCCTCGACCCTAGAATCTCCCAACACGAAAATCCCCAAACTGGCGCAACTGTCAGAAATGACGCATTTCCCCCCGCCTCCCCGCCAGACCTCCAGCTTAGAGCCTCCGAGATGAACCGGATTGTCTCAGCCCACACAATAACCAGGGAAGTTTCTGGGTGCTTACTGGAAGACCTGGACGCCGGTTTTCAGGCGTTTTTTTTTTGGCACACTGACGCCGGTCAGAGCGGCGCCGACGCGCTGCGCTCCTGCCTCCCATCCGAACACTCATCCACAGGTACCCGGCTCTCAGCGCAGCCCGCTGAGCCTTCACTAACCTTTTCCGCACAAAAAATCGATGCATTTATCAGCATATGCGTCGTGACTCCCTCATGCACCTGGAACGAGAGCGGTTTAACCCTCGGTGCTTTGAAGATGACTTGCTGCTGGTGCAGCAGAACATCTTCATTTGAATATTTGGAGAGGGAGGAGGTAGCCTACAGGCGAGGGAGAAACAGCTTTTGCCCCCTTTCTTACACTTGTATCTTCGGGTGATTTAGGTGACATCGTGTGGGTTGAAGCCAAACGGACCTGATTTGCAGTTCACGCGTCGAAATCGCATCAAAACGTCAAATGTCAGCATCTGATTTACGCGCAATTTAACATGGGACAGTTATGTTTCAGGCGACCGGCATTTGCGCTTTTTACATTTAAAGCCACCACAGTAACCTTGGACAAGTGCTCCCAGCTGCATTTCTGGCCGCATCTCACTCTGTATGTGACTGTCCCCTTCTCAGCGAGACTGGACCGCAACCCATTTCCATCCTGTCCATAAATCTCGGCATGCCGCTGAGCTGCATCTTTAAACAGCTCTTTAGTCTCACAGTTGAATAGACTGATTTTTAAATAGAGAAGCTCACAACTTACCTTTTCTCAGAGGATGCGTTTCTGATGCGTCCCATTTATGCGTTTTAATCCAACATCTGTGTCCCCTTCATTTGTGCGCTCTATTTTTCCCCCAATGAGAGAGGGAGAGAGAGAGGGAGGGAGGGAGGGAAGGAGAGACAGAGAGGGAGAAAAGCGTGTCTAAGAAAATCCATTTGTTAATTCCATTTGCCGGACAGACAAGGTGAAATCACATTGTCTTTGCTTTCTACACGTTCAAAATTCCCCCATAATTCTAATATCCCCCAAAGCTCTCTCTCTCTTCTCTCTCTTCTCTCTTTTAAATATCCTCTCCAGCCCTGAAGTTGCCTGGTTACCCCTATTTCTCATTCAAGGAAGCTGAAGCGCAGCATACAGCGGCCAATCATAGAGGCAGCCCGAAAGATTAACTATTTCTAGGCTCCACAATTCTAGTTTCAGGCTAAAATGAGGAGAGTAGGCGGAGAGAAGGGTGAGAAAAAAGAAAAAATTAAAATGCATAGAGAATAATGTGTGGTGGTGGTGGTGGGAGATCCGTTGGAGGGAGAATGTGTGCTGGGGGGGAGGGGACATGGGGGGATTAAACATTTTTCGAAAAATAAAGGATTCTAGAGAGGAGGAGGGACCAGTTGCCACTTATCCCAGTAACAAAGAAGTAAGTGGATAATATTCCATCTTTACAGGCTGTTTTGCAGATTGCAGTGAATCACAAACTGTTTAAGTGGACAATCTGTCTTAAATCTGTCCCACTTTTGAAATCCTCCAAAAAAGCAATCCATCAGGATAATTGATCATCCCTCATTCCTTTAACCATCCATCCATCAAGCAGAAGCAGAAGCTCCCCCTGCTCCCTCTCCTTCCCTCACCCCTGTCCCACTCCAGTCCCCTCATCATAGACTGTATTGATTTCAATTCCACACCTCCCCAAGACGGGGTGAAAGGTGTAGGAGAGCGTGCCAGGTTCAATCACTGCTACACAACGCGTGGGGGCTTACACCTTCCTGGCTTGCTCACAGAAGAGCCGGAGGGCTTCTGCATCCAGGTCGAGCCCTCCAGCACACACCAGCAGTGTCTGAAGGTCTGTGCAGGATGCAGACTGGCCTCTGCAGGGTGCCACGCAGAGGGCTGCTGTGGGGTGCATCATGGGTGGGTAGGTGGGGGTCAGCCGGGGGTCCCGACACTGAGACAACAAGCTTCTCAAAGCTCAACAAGCTGGTGGGGGCGACTGCTGCGTTTGGAGCAGAGCGCATTCCAGCAGATAAAGCAACACAAGTGATTCCTGTTTGGGCACAAATAAAGTTCACATGTGATTATAAAAATGTAGAAGTTTTTCCTCCCTCTCTCTCTCTCTCTCTCTCTTGAGCTTATTTATGTACCTTTTTTGGTTGGTGACTGACAGATTGCTGGCTCTCCTCCATCCCGCTGATTATAAATGAAAATGACATTGTTGGGTCCTCACTACTTAACAGGAGCAGAGTGTTGTGAGTGTTTATGTATATGTGGGGGTACAGTCATGAATGTAACACACACACACACACACACACAAGTGCATGCACAAACACTTAGAGGTTGATTGACATGTAGCTCTTGGCTTGAGCACAGCTTAATCCCGCTGCTTTCACAGATGGACTCAGTCTTCCTCTTTTTGTCTGGGTGTCACTGGCAGTGGCGTGAACACACACACACACACACACACACACACAAGCACTATAAAGCACCATGTACTTTTGTTTACTGGGGATGGAGGCTGCTGTGTGGGTTCTAATCCCCTCTGCAACCCTACATCTTTTTTGCGGCCACCCCGCTACCCTAAACACACATGCGCACACAAACACACGCACACATCTACACTTCGGTCATTAGAAAAACAAAGGAGGTCAGTGTCAGCAACAGAATCAGGCAGCTGGGTCCTGTGAGGCGAGACTTAATCCTCGTTTTCAGGACCCGCAGACAAAAAGAGGCCTCGCAGATGAAACGCTTCACAAGTTACATGTGAACAGATCCACCTTCACAGCAGAAGAGAATGTTTGTGGCTCCTCGGTCTCCCAGCTCTTTAATGGTTGATGCAGTTTATTATTAGAACAGAAATATAAAGCTGTATTCCACAAAAGCTTTAATTTCTGTGTAGATGGAGCCGTGTTGATAAGAGAAGGGGAATTGCTCCAGGGAAATGAGACACAGTGATAAGATAAGGCAAGTGGATCCCCTTACACAAACACACACACACACACAAACACACACACACACAAAGAACAAACAGAAAAAGAAAAAAACAAAAGGGGAATCATCGTCTCACACGGTGGTTAATCTCCATTCTATCCAGAGATTAGCATAGTCAAAATTCTCCTTGCCACACAGATGATTAGTCATCTCTCTGAGGAGAGGTGGGTAACTGGTCACCAGCTGATCAATTAAAAGCTCCTGGTTACATTTACAGCTCCATAATTACAACATGTTCTTTCAAAAGCAGTGAACATAGCTGCACACAAACAACTGTGACTCTGCTGTACTTGCAGAGATCTTCACCACTGATTATCCATTCATTCTGCACTAAAAATGCAAACAGAAAAAACACCCCCCCTCTGGAAAAACATCACCATGAGTTAGTTGTGGAGGAGCACCGGTTCCTCTGCATTGTGCTGGACTCACACAGACTTCTATGCTAATGGAGTGTTTTAATCGAGTCTAAATCTTATTGTCAAAAGAGTGATTAGCATTCATGAAGGCACACAGAGGAAAGGCTGATGTCGATAAATGACATGTGACCTCTGACCCTAACTACTCCAGCTGCTGAAAAGTTCATCTCCTTTTAGCCCCTCAGGTTCAGGCTTCTTTATTTCCTGTTGCATGGCTAATGGAAATGTACTCAGACAGCAGCGATCAGAAGAGTACGGTACCCAGGGGGCGAAAGTAGTTTACGTTTACTCTTAAACAGCACATGGACTGCTATTATATCATTTTCTGAATATATTAGATCCAAGCGCTGATTCAACGCCTTGCTGTTGGCAGAGATGCTTTGACATGGGTAAGGTGTCCTGCATAATGACAGCAGCATCCGCAGAGCCAGGGCTCAGACTGTCAGCCCTTTGATTAGTGAACAGTCTGCTTCACCACCTGTGCAGCAGTGGACCACAAACATCATGTGTCACACACGAATCAATCAGCCAGACGAGCCCCACTGCTTTAAATCATGACTACACAGCTGCATAAACTCTAAATAAAAATGTACAACAATGAGCTCTGACGTATTTTACCATCCTGCAGTGGAGCTGCAGCTTGTTTCTGGTTGGAATATAAAATATACAACCGTCATCTTTAGGAAGAAATGGGAAGTTTCCTAAAATGAAAGATACAAAAATGAGAGCAGAATCCTTGAGAAAATTGTCCTGATCCTTGAGAAAATTGTCCTGAATCAGTTAAATGATCATCTTTGTGGAAACAATATTAATGATGAGTTTCAATCAGG
>JBAMYA010000009.1:5528608-5539248 GCA_037176975.1 Arrhamphus sclerolepis
GAATGGTTGATGGATAACATCAGTGTGGAGGGATGGAAGGAAGGGAAGATGGAGGGATGGGTGGATGGAGGGACAGACATTATCCACTGGTGGGAGTGTGTGTGTGTGTGTGTGACTTGCGTGTGTGCATCGGGTGGCACACTGGTGATAGCAATGGTTGCAGCTGCCGATGACAAGGAACCAGGGAACGTGTAGAGGGAGGACTGGGATCTGGAGGAAAAGAACAGCGTGAGGACAACAATGAAATAAGGATGTGAATGAACTCAGAGAGTGAAAAGAAAACACAACTCAGGCAGTGATCCAGGACGCTGCAAATATTATTACAGCTCTTAGTATTATTAAAAACATGTGAGGAATCGTGTGAGGCACAACACTGGTGTTTTATCAGTACAGTGGCAGTGGAAACTCATATTACATTTTTATCTGACATGAATATTAATGTAACAAGGTCAGCATTACTACAGAGAATAATTAAATCAACTAAATACAAGAACTGCAATGCACACGACACAGCATGGTATTTTCCTGTTCTCTAAAACAGTATTAGCTGGGACGGGCACAACCATGACTATGAACCTTAATCTCAACCAATTTTCCAAAACAAACACAATGTCACCTACAACACAAGCAAACCCTCCTATCATCACCAACTGAAAAATTCATTAAACCCCCCTGGCCCTACCCCGGCCTGTCTTCTCTAATGGCCTGTCACTTGCATAATGTATGAGTGTAATCTAAAATCATAGGTTTGGTTACGTGAATCCACCTGTGTTACAAAATGCAGTGAGCTACTGTTTAACAATCTGGCAGGCAGCTCAGTTTCAAATCAGAGCCAAGTACGAGGAGTCAGCTGATCAAACATGTCAAAGTGAAACCTGCATCAGTGACAGAGAAGCCTGGGGGTGCAGTCCCATAGGGCAATGTGGGCTTCCCTCCCCGTCATTTCATCCTCGCCGTTGATTTGATGTGAACTTGGACCATCTGTCCTGCATTAATTGCACATGTGCTGCTACGTAGCCTCATTGCTGGGCCAAACTACAGAGGGACACATAGTAAAAGTCCCTTATGGCTGCCTCCGTGGGTGAATGTGAGAGGTTCATTTAGCTCCATAAACAGCTGGTGGCCCATCAAGCTCAAAAAGGATATTCTCTCTTTCTCTCTTTTCTGGCTGCTGTAGACCAGGACTATATGTGCATGATCAATTCAAAACGTCTACCCTGTTCTCAATCACGATCTGGACTAAAAGACATTGTTTGTTGACTCTTGAAAAAAGGCATCCTTCACATTTTATTTAAAGTTTTAGAGCTGTGGTAGAACGTGGTTCGGAGAGCCTGAATAATAACGAGTAGCTGAGGGGGAGATATAGTCAAAGTGCATTCTTTTCACTGGCTCTGTTGTGGATGGCATTACTTTCCCTTCTTCTGCTCTCAGTTGCTTTCTCAAACAAGCTCTTACTGGGAACGGTAGAGGTTGTCCCTTTTTGATTTTAATATTACAAGACCAAGACGGGGAGACACAGGGCAAGAATGAAAAGATATTTTGATGTCGAATGATCAGAGACAATCCCAGAGCAGCTGAGGCTCAAGGAGGGGGGGAAGGTTCCACTGGCCAGAAAGACGGGGAAGAAAAGTAGAAGACAAAAGAACACAAAGGACACCAGAGTGCACCATGAGCCCAAAGAGCACGAGCAATGAAAGATGAATGTTAACGTGCAAAAGAGAGAGCAGGAGTGCACAACACACAGGCATTCAGTTGAAGCTGAAATGCAGCATTGTATTCAGCAGGGATTCCTTCAAAATTCTAATTTTCTCAGCTCTGGCCATCATTCTGAGTAGTTGTTAGCTCCCCTGATGATACCTAGCCCATAAGCTTCGTAAAATCTGCCAAAAAGCGTGCACAAACTGACCCAATTATGAGAAAAAAATAATCATTTGAATTTTAGGCACCTTTGTTAACTTAATTTATCTCGTACAAAAAGCAATGCAATGTTTTTCTAGAAATCCTTCAAAAATGAACTACAGTATCTCACTTTTGATGACATCATGCAGGGGGCACAACCTTACAGCTGCAACAACCGTTAACCACAGACGACTGCTGGCCATACGACCACTGACAGCCGTATCCATCTATCCGTCCGTCCGTCCGTCTGTCCATCATCTATACCCTGTGCAGGGTCACAGGGGTCTGCTGGAGCCTGTCTCACCTCTCTTTGGGTGGAACGCAGGAGTACACCCTGGACACGCTGCTGGTCCATCGCAGGGGCACATATAGACAAATACACACACACACACACACACTCATTCCTGTGTGCAATGACGAACATGTAAACTCCACACAGAGAGACCCCTGCTGGGGGCAGCATCCAGTGCATCCACCAGAAGACGGCCAGTCGAGCCCTCTGGGTCCTTTTATGTTCTAACTTCCTTATTGTTGTAAATGTGCTGTTCGGTGTTGTGGTTTATGTTATAAATGCAGCATGTGCCACCCTTAGTGAAGTGATTATTGTGCCCCCTGTGGTTAATCTCTGTATAATAGTATTGATTATGACATTGCAGGACTGACTCAGTGAAGGGGAAGCTGACCGTGACTTCCAACAAAAGAAGAGGCTCCCTGACTCAAAATGCTCTTTGATTTTGATTCAGGTCAGTAAGAAACAGTTATTTACAAAAAAAACGAAACAAAAAGACAACAACAACAAACAGAAACGCTAACCTGATCCCAGACCAGCCAACATTTTATTTGGCACTCTATTTTATTTATTTATTTATTCATTTTTTACCTGCATAATCACATATCTGTTTTTCCGAGTATGTAATTGTACTAATGACTCCTGCCGGACCAGCATGCAGCGTGCCTCTGGTTTTTGCATGTATCATGCACAGTAACCAGTATCCAGTTTTAAAAGTCGACTACTTTCGGACCACCAAAGTGGCTGTTTTTGGAACTACAGCTTGATGGTTTACTCAGATGGTCAGAAAACTGACTGTGGAACACCAGAGGCAGATGCCATTTTAGTGACGTGGCAGGGAACTTATTTGCTACGTTTTCATTTCTAAAGCACCAGCAAAGGTGCAGCTTTAATCTCTCATAAAAAGCAGAGAAATTATAAAATGAAAACTTGGTTTTATATTGTTTGGAACTGAGAAGGAAATGTCAAGTCGAGGCAATAACATAGCAGCCAAAGAAGAAAGTTCATCATCATCATCATTTCTGGTAAGAGCACAACATTTACACGCTGCACTTATAAGCACAGTCTGCATGTCGTGCACGGTGCTGGAGTGTGCTCACAAACGTATGCCATGTGGATAATAGTCTTGGTTTCATTCTACAGTTCCCTTACCCCCCTAACAAGAAGAAAAGTCCTTTACTTAACCAGCAAGAAATCCACTCCCCATCCAAAAACCAAGATTTACCATCTGCTTTTGATTTAGCAAATAGTTAAGATGCTCCCATTGGATGATCCCTGCATGGACGATTATGTTTCAGCTGGAAACAAGTTATTTAAACACTAACTGATGCAGTGAGTAGCTTACTATTTCTTAAACAACCTGTGGTTGTGGAAAAGATGTTGATCTGTTCCAGAAGGGTCAGATTACTGGCGTCAAGCAAAGATCAGCCATCACTTAAACATTTGGAGGAATCAAATCGTAAAAAAACAACAGCAGAACTCAACTAATATGTTTAATAGTGAAAGTAAGAACATTTCCACACGCGCAGCATGAATGGAGCTCAAGGGATTGGGCCTAAACAGCTGTGCAGCCTTAAGAAAACCACTTATCAGTGAGGCTAATCTGGGGAAAGAAAAAGGCTTCTGTTTTCCATAAGAGCATAAAGATCAAACCCTGAAGCTGTAGAAGAAGGTCATGTGGTCCAACGAGTCCAGATTTACTCCGTTTCATAGTGATGGAGCATCAGGGTAAGAAGAGAGGAGGCTGAAGTGATGCTCCCATCATGCCTCGTGTCTACCGTACAGGTCTGTGGGGACAGTCTATAATCTGGGGTTGCTGCAGTTGGTCAGGTCTAGGTTCAGGTCTAGGGTCAGGTCTAGGGTCAGGTCTAGGGTCAGATAGTGAAAGAGTGGTTTATGGAGCATGAGTTATCATTTTCATGCATGGATGGTGCTGGAGAAGACTTTGTTCCCATCATCAACACGAGAACGTGAGTAAAAAATAAAGCAACTGTGGACAGAAATAAATGTTAGGACCTTGCAGAAAGCTGAAATGATACCGTGGAAATGTGTGCCATAAGCTAAAGATTGTCCAATGAGGTGAAGCGAAAACAAGCAGATAATTGAATTTGGACTTCTATTCAGCCCGTCACTTTAGAAAATATCCTGTGACTGATCTCATTAAAGTTAAAAAGCGCGGGGGAAAACCTGACTGATTAAGCTGTGCTGTCCTTTCGGTGCATGTCTGATAACACAGCATGCAACATCTCAGCTTCCGCAGCAAGAGCAGCAGAGGATGCTGGGCACCTCTCAGGAGGAACAATTAACCACGAACGTCAGTGGAACATTCATTATCATACGTGAATATGGATATTGAGGAAGTTGAGCCCCCCCACACTATCCAGCACTTATATAAGCAGAATTATATAACACTCTATGCTTTCATTTCTGTCCTCACTATATGTCCACACCTCATCCCAAGCAGTTGGGTTAATTAAGAGGCTACGAACCAGAGTGATCGTCCGCCATATGCTCTGCTGAGCACTAACTCCAGAGTATCACAACCTGGAGCATCAGACACTCTGTAGGCTATCTGTTAGAGCAGAAGTAAAACACGTTATGTCCTTCTGCTCACCTTCTCCTTGA
The DNA here is from genome assembly GCA_037176975.1 of Arrhamphus sclerolepis. NCBI lineage: Eukaryota > Metazoa > Chordata > Actinopteri > Beloniformes > Hemiramphidae > Arrhamphus > Arrhamphus sclerolepis. The sequence goes on from JBAMYA010000009.1 coordinate 5,533,422, forward strand.
TGAAACCCCCAAATCTCCTCTAAATTAATGCTTAACTCATGTTGAGTCTCTGTGAAGCGTCTAAAGACAACTTGAGTTGTTATGGAATTAAATAAAATTCAAATAAACCGAGCTGAATGTTCTTTGAATTACACACAACAACTTAGAAAATAAAGAAAGATAAGCAGTCAAACAGGTCAGAACTCCAATGGCGACAAAAAGCTTGATGTTGGAGTGGACACACAAGAACAGGAACAAGTAAAGATGCCCACAGGAGCCTTGATGGCAAAGGTCAGAAAGAAAGAAAGTTTAAACGAAAGAAAAGGAGGGAAGGCTGTTGACAGAGAGAAACTGCCTGCAACATCTGAATGTTAACCATTTTAAAGATATAAATTACATCAGAAATACTTATCAAACATTTATTCCACTTCATGTGTGAAATTCCACTGGTGGTCCAATCTCATTGCTAACAGTTTTGTGAAATCTGGACCCCAACTGGGTTTAAGTATGTCAGAACATAGATCAGTGTGTGTAATATAACAACATCAGTTCTTTTATTGTGCAACATGTAAAAAAAGAAGAAGAAGAGGGAAAATGACAATCATGGCCTTTGATTCTGTAAATAATATAGGATGATTGACCCAGTTTTTTTTTTTCTCTACATCTTCAAAGCCAGTTAAAGACAGTTATGTCTCTAAAGCTGCTGTAATTAATAATTTACATTAAAAAGGGTGCTTGTAATGGCAAGGCCAGTTGGATCAATCTGCAGCTCTGTGAAATTAAGCTTCTGTAGTTTTCTGTTTGTTGTTTTGGCAGCAATCACTGCTTTATTAACAAGAAGCCGTTTTACCCCAAATTAACTGAGCTAAACTTTCTTTACTTTGACATAATAAGAGCTAAATATTTACCTCATAGCACTGCGATGGACTGGCGACCTGTCCAGGGTGGACAGGTTGCCCAAAGTGAGCTGGGATAGACTCCAGCAGCTCCTGTGACCCTGCACAGGACATAGCGGGTATAGATGATGGATGGATGGATATTTACCTCATAGCAATGGAGTGAACATTAATATCACGTTAATGACCAGAAACCATCTCCAAACCATGGATATTGTATAATTAATTTCATTAACAGCCAGATAAGCTCCCCCTTTTCTTTTTTTTCTTTTTCTTTTTCTTTATTTTTTTTGGAAGCCTGGTCCCAAGTCTTTCATGGCTGTAATGAACATTATATTACATCCTGCATGTCATCCATTCCACTCAAACATTCAAACATTGCATTGCTGTATTTCAAGAATTCAAAGCATGTGTTATTATCACTCAGAACATCTTAAAACCTGCTCAAAACTCCTCTCACCTTTTTAATCCGGTGAAGCTCCAGGGGGCGTGGTTTGGATCTGACACGTTTACATCGCACCGACACTGGCTTCATCAGTTCATTCACTCATTCACTGAGCATCTGTCAGAACTCGTCATCTGGCTCACTTTTCTTTGCTTCCCTGCCTTTTCTCTCGTAAGTCTTCAGGATGTCTTATTTTTTATTTTTAAAAAGAAGTTTAAACAGGTTATTTAGATGCTGGGCCTACGTTTATAAAGAAATGTGTTTGCAAAAATATCCATCAATGCATTTGGTTAAAATGCATCTATCCATCCATACATCCATCCATCCATCGACTTCCACTTATGCGCATCCAGGTCGTGGGGGCAACAGCCTAAACAGAGAGGTCCAGAGCCCCCTCTTCCCAGCCACCTCCTCCAGGTCCTCCAAGAGGACACCAAGGTGTTCCCAGGCCAGCTGAGAGATATAATCTCTCCAACATGTCCTGGGTCTGCCTCATGGTCTTCCCCAGGTTGGACATGCCTGAAACGCCTCCCCAGGGGGGTCACGTTGTGTATGACTACAGTCAGACGTCTGTGGCCATGCCTGATTTAGACGTAATGCCAATAAAAGGAGAAGCCGTCACCCTACACATAAGAGGTGAGCTCAGGACGGGGCCGCCTACCTCAAGCACTGCTCTTCATGGTTTCCTTCCAACTGTGGAAATTTGTGAGTTGCCTTGAAAGTGCTTTTAAAACCATTAAAAGTAAAGTCAGTTTCACTAACTGTGACTCAAGTCCAAGTTGCAGTTTTTTTTTCCATTAATGCATGTTCAAGTGTATTTCAGGATGAGTTTTTTTCTGCCTTGAATGGATTCAAATGAGCTTCCAGAAGAACTGCAGAGAGAGGGTAAACTCAGTCCGCTTTTGCTATTTTGCAGTGAGATTGTTAAGATCACTTCTTTTTGAGCTTTGTTTGATGGTGTAGTGTTGTGTGGACATAAAGAAACCTGATAACACTACTACTATTCTGAAAATCTGAGCTGAAAGCCGCTCATGTCAAACACAGAATGAAATTTTATTCTTCTTTTGATGGAAAAAAAAAACAGGCTGATATGCTATTAACATCCAACAGACGAAGTCTAGCTTGGTTTCTTTTGCTGAAGGGTTTTTGCCACAACACAGCATGGCGAAAAGAAAGAAAAACTGTACTGTAATTAATTAAACTCAGCTGTTAATTCCGTAAAAACCCTGAGACCCCCTCACAACCCATTTAACAGCCCGTCAGCAATGTGCTCCATGTGGTCACTGCTTGGCTGGGGAGTCGTTTCTCAGTCATGATCCAGCAGAAGTAAATAGAGGAGGAAAATAGACAGGCAAATAAAAAGACACAGAGGCTTTTCTTCCTCTCTTATACTGCTCATGTAATGAGGGTCATAGTGCTCCAGGCTACCCAACTGTACAGACAGGAAAAATAATTTAATTCATGAAGGAGAGAGAGGGGAGTGGTAGCTTTTCCATATCAAAAGAGAGTTTGGAGCATTTTGTTTGAGAGGCACATTTTCAGATTCTGCAAATTCATTATTCTCTTTTTGATTAAATTTCCAAGCCTCTGCCCTGCCTCTTATTGGGGTGTCATGGGGGTTCCCAGACAAAGGTACTGAAATCAGCTCCTTGGGGCAATTTCTGACTTTGAGTGTGAAGTGCAGACGGAGCATTTGGGGATGAACTGGACTAAAAAAATTTAAAAAAAGGCAGCAAATCCCACATGCTCAGAGAGGTTTGTGGTTCTTGCACAGCTGAGAGACACAGCAGTGCCAGACGGCGAGCTTATCTTTTAAGTTGATCCATTCTGTGTTGCAACGACAGCCTTATAGGCAGCAACGGATTTCCACTCACCAGAGCAAACGTCTATCAGATCACACATATTAAGACGCTAATTGTCCCCCTTGGGTTGGGCTGTTCACTGTCTGAGCCAGTGCACCATATGCAACGAAGCAGGAGCAGATACAGAGGGTACAGGAGACTGACATATAAAAGCATGGTCAGTAGGCTTCATGCACCACAGACAGGCATGAGCGCACACTGCCTGTAGTCATGCCGAGCTTCTAAGCCGTGCACGGTTTCCCTCTGTAAACAGGAAATCCCACTGTGAAATTGCCAGCTACAGTGTTGCAATTACTGGTTACAGTTTGGGTTGTTTCTCCTGAGCACATCACCTGCCTGCAACAATAATCTATAATTCACTTTTGTCTGCATGTTGAATAATACATTTTGCCAAAAAAAAAAAAAAAAAAAGGCCTCCGCTGGATTAAAAGCTCCTCCACCCTCAGGAAAGCCCATATTTGCTATGCTAGTAACACTACACCACATGCATTAGTCTGTGCCGTACAGGTAAACTTTAAAAAGAGACATTATGTTTTCCAGGGAGGAAAAATATGATCTCCCTACTTTAGCAGCAGCAGAAGCCACATTGGACCTCCTCCAAGCAGAGCCGCATTGGCAGGTGAACATTTAATACCATTCAGTCTTCTCTAGTGAACGCACCCCCCCAACTCTGACTCGCCTCTTCACAGGCAACGTGTGTCTTTATTTCCACACACAATTGAGTCATGATGGGATTACCCATTGTGTGTACAGCTGCAGTCACAGGATTAGGGATGACTCGGAATGGTGGCAGAGAAAACAGAGCGCTAACCAACTGCAAGGCCACAACAGCTCCAGGATTGCCAGCTTGGAAAGTCCCACCAAGACCTGAGATCATGAGCACTACAGATGATAACAGTATCTCTCTCTCAGCAGATTTATGCCGTGCTGATAAGATGAGAAGCAATCAATGATTTTTTTCTTTTTGTTTGTTTGTTTAATGTTGGATGCAAACCTTTCCTTTTTTTTTTTTTTTTTTTTTTTTGCAGGGACGGGGGCTCACATGAGATGAAAACCTGATTCCTCATCACGAGCTGCCAGCCCTCTTTCTGCTGTTGAGAACCTCAGTGACAGTCACATTTTCAGGACTGTGGGTGTACATGTGCCTGTTTATGCGAGTGGAAGAGGCGAGCACCGACTGTCAGGAGTGGCGCATGATGACTGGGAATGCACGACACACCATTATCACGACTCTCACACCTCGGGCAGGAACGCCGTGATAACAGCGTTCTCCTTGCATGCTTGTGAAAGACGGGGAGCTGCACACCTCTGCCAGCAGATGGGCCCCATACGGATGAAGCAGCACAGCCAGCGCCACAGAAGGAGTGACGAGCAAAGCTGCTATTACACGTCGCCACAAAGTGGTAATTTACTCTAATTCAAGTCAGTGTCACAACAGCACTGATGCGCATTTCAAATGCTGTCAAATTTCTCAGAGGCTGAAGGCCAACGGATCCTCTGCTGAGGAGACGCCACGTACTTGGGTGATCCATTGTCATTACACCACCGACCCTTGTGAACTTGAGTCCCGCTGAGAGGCAGACATGTCAAATGTGTTTGGTGATTGGTGGGGACAGTGTGCACACGTCCCGTGCCAGGACAAAAGCTGTTATTGGTGTGTGTTTGTGCATCTCTGCCTTCTCTGGAGGGTGACAGAGGGTTGCCAGGGGACAAAGAGTGACTCAATCTGGAGACGGAAGAGGGACTGAGGAGGACTGAGAGTCACTCATCATCACCACACATATGCCCACATCAGCTCCCTCTATCATTACACCCACGTTGCTAAGAGCATGTTCACACCGAGTTTGCTGCACGCACACGTACACAATATCATATGAAAGAAGTAGCCTTTACTTTACAGTGTCAAAGGAGCTTACTCATAAAAGGCCCCAACTAGTATAATACATCACTCTCCATGAGAAACGCAAAGTGGTTCCACAAATTACTACATTCAAGTGTTTAGATTCTGATGAAGGCTTTCTCCACTGACAGGTTAGAACAGGTCAGTTTTTCCACTGAAGAGAAAACGTCTGCTTCCAGTTATTAATTCTTTTATGTTATATGAGCAGTTTCATATAGATTTAATGCAGAATTTTAAGTATAAGCATTTTTTTCTGGGGCGATGTAAATAGAAGCACCAATGTCTGGTTTCCAACCAAATGTTCAACCTGCCTGCAGTGTAGCGGCAGTGTGATGCAGTTTATCCTCCACACAGATAAAAAGCATGCAATTACTAAATTAGTTGGAAAATTCATTTCAACCCAGTGAGCTGACACAGAAACGCACTGAAGTGCTAATCTGGGAGCAGGAGGCCTAAAAAATCCTCTTGAATTTAAAGTTTAATGGATTAATGATGTCAAGACTCCCCAGTGGATAGCACCATAGCACAAAGTAACTCTGAAGGAATTAAATTGCTTATGGGGTCTGTCAGTGCAGTAGCTGCTTCCTCTGCTGATGCCTGTGCAGTCTAAACTACCCGAGCAGCTACTGAAGGCTTTTATGTGCCTCGCTTTCCTGGATCGTCCTCACACACAGGCTCAGTAAAGGCCTTTATTAATCAGTTATTTAAGACAGGAGGATGTTGAGTCACGTTCTGTGCCTATATA
>JBAMYA010000009.1:5556320-5569250 GCA_037176975.1 Arrhamphus sclerolepis
AGATAGATAGATAGATAGATAGATAGATAGATAGATAGATAGATAGATAGATAGATAGATAGATAGATAGATAGTCAATAGATGGTCAATTCAATTAAAATTCAAGGTCTTGTTTGGAAAAAAAAAAATGTTTTTTCTTTTAAACAAAACGATGCAAAATAACATTCTGGATACAAACACATGGCTGAGGAACCAGAGGATATGCAGAACTTATAGTTCCCAAACTGCTCATTGCTACAATAAAAGATTTACTGTCCATAATAGTTGTCTCTGTTTTGGTGTTGGGGTGGGAAGGGAGTGGGGGTGCAAAAGGCCTAACATGCAAGAATGAATGAATATCAACAAATTAAATGAAGTTGATGAGGCAAAACTACATTTTGGCCTTAAATGTTCAAATGTATGATCTGGTCTACATCGACTTTCCGTCTGTACTCTCTTTTTTTAACTTTGTGGTCTGCTGTGTGTCTATCACACATGCTCACCTGATTTCCTGCTGAACTCTGGCTCTTATTAGTCTGACTGCTCCTCTGCTGAGCGCTGCGGCAAGAAACAGGTGAATGTGAGGGAGGAGGGAGAAAAAGAGCCTGTAAACATTTGACTGGCACTAGACTGGCATGTTTGAAGCAAGGAGACTGAATCTTTACTTAGCAAAGCCAATGAAGTCCTCATGGTTGGTGTTAATGTATGAGAGCTGGATGTCAATCAGCAGCAGAACCTGAAACCACAAACAAAGCACTAGTCATCCAAGCAACACGTCCCTCTTTTCACCGTTTCACAACACTACCAAGCTGATCGCATTGTGTTTTCCAGAGTGACATCAGAGGTGTCAACGCTCCTCCACAGCTCAGCTATAGAGCAGCAGATGCAGCTACTGAGAGCTACATCTGCTGCTCTATGCATCAAAATGACAAACGTGGAGCCTGAAGAAAGACGCTTAGCATGCTCATGTGAGTAAACATGTCAAAGGTCACAAACACTCAGAGGTCCGTGAACAGGTGCTACCTGGTCCTTGGCCCGACTCTCTCTGTCTCGGATATGTGAGGTCACAATTCTCTCAGTTTCCTCGCGAAGCCTGGGGAAGCATTCCAGCTAAAAAAGGCACAGCAAATATTATGACTACGTCATGAATGTGGAGGAAGAATCCCGGTTTGTGGCGTTAGCATCAGCCTGCCGTTCCTTCGGGAGCGCTGAGGTTACCTTGTTGGAGCACTGGCGGACGGTGTTAATGAGCTCCTGGATGACCATGTCCACACACTTGACACAAGGTTCTTTCAGTTTTATAATCTGCTTCTTCACAATGGCCTCAAACGCCATATCTGGGGTAAAGAGTCCAGTTCTGGACAGACAAGACGAGAGGTGATTAAATGCACTTTTCCTGACAGACAGTGAAAGCAGATGACATGGCGGTGTGCTGCTGCAGTTGCTTTGTAACATAAATGGTTTATTTTTTTCTTCGTGGTGCAGTGTGACTTATTTTATAGAAAAAAAACATTAAAAAAAAGATTTAAAATTAAAACTGTGGTGTTTCTTTGAATTTCAGATTCTCTATCACTCTGGAGGCAGTTTTTATGGTCGCGCTGGCTAACCGCCGCTGAATAATTATAGATATGCAAGGAGTGACTGGACTGAACATAAAAAAAAGAAAAGACGACAGGCTCCACCCTTCTTCATAAATTCTCCTCCAAACCTTTTCCAGGATGTTCGCAAACTAAATTCTGACATGTATTTTTATCTTGTTTTTCTGTTGACATAATATCCAACATACCAACGTTGATCTCTCGTCTGGCCGCAGCAGAAACACATTTTTACCTTTTTATTGCTACCCGGCCAACAGCACTGACAGCTATTTTAAAGCAGTGCTTGAGGAAAAACTGGCATGTGCTACAGGAAACATTTTAGGAACAAAAAGAAAGAGTTATATTCTAGGGAGCAACAACGCCATACCTGATACCGTGGATGTTTTTGATGGCGTAACTGATCTCACGGCGCATCTCCTTCTCATCACACTCCATCTGGAGGAACCAAAGAAGAGGAGATCCATGATAAAAGAAAAAGAAAAAGAAACAGAGCTGGACATAAAAAATAGAAAGCAGTTCAGGCAGGATTTGATAGGAGTCCTTCAGAAGGTCATCACAGCAGAGTTAGTAGAGGAGGCGATTAAATGTGGGCCGAAGGGAGTTGGCTCATGGACAAAGTATAAAAAACAAGAAAGAAATAGCCTGCAAAAGTCTAATTAGGTTTTATGTTAATAAACAGAAAAATACAGAAATTTAATAAGAAAGAAAGCAAGAAAATGTGTCAGGATCTCTAAATAATTCAGTAGAAGTTGGATGATTCTGGACTTTTTTAAGGAAAAAAAACAGCTGGATTAAAGTTAAAAAGCAGTAGCATGTCATGAAATTAAATGATTCAAATTACAACTGTCTAACGTTTTGCAAATGTCTTCAGTCCTCTTGTGCGGGACATCACCTTGACCAGTTCAAAGGGGAATCGCTCATGGAAGACACGGTTGATTTTCGCTCCACCAGACAGCTCCACGGTGTCCACCTGGTCCCCTGAGCCCTCAATCCTCTTCTCAAAGTCAACAGAGAACTGTTGCACCATCCTGAAACACAAATGTCAGAAAAAGTTAAAGGCTAAGGATGATTTCTGACATTTAAAAAGGGAGCCGATAAGGAAGAACTTCCTCTCACTCGTTTTCTATCAACCAAATCTAATGAAAATTATTCTGCTGTGACATTTCTGCGGATACTGACTGCAACAGCTGCTTGGTTTTGCGAGATGGGTCATCGGGCCGGTATCCTCGGTATTCTTCTGCCTCCTTGTCCAGAGCCAACAGCTGGGACTGCAGCTTGCTGCGAAAAGCTGGCAGGGTGTCCCGGATGTGGTTGGTCAGTTGCTATGGAGATGCAAAAGCAGAAAGAAAGTGAGTCCACAAAGTGGATTACATCACTGGTCATTTGGAGTGAAAAAAAAAAAAAGTGTGGAAAACAATGCAATACTCATCCAGAAACAATGCAGAGAAAATCTGGAAGCCCAGCATAAGGGAAATTCTGAATTATTAGGAGCTCAGCTAGAAAAGCGTTACAGTCTTTGTCTCATAAGACCAACTCTTAATACGTCACAGAAGAGGAGCAAATGAAAAAACAGCTAAAAAGTGGGCCGTCCTCTCATTAATTATGTAAAGTGCACTTTGGGAAAGCACAGGAGCTAAATCCATCATCACCTCGTTGAGCACTTTCTGCAGACGGGGGGTGCCCATCTTGTCAGCCATGTGCCTATATGCAGGGTGGGACATAAAGAACTTCCTCTCTGCTTCTAAAGCCGCCTTGATGTCCTTCCTGCCATCAATGTCCTTCTGACTGCGATTCACCACTCCAATGTACCCTGGCAATGACAACACAAGCCTGTAAAGTTAGAGGTGCAAAGAACGGTAACGTGAGGAAACAAACAGCTGGTTTTATACTGCACAAACAGACAAAGAGGAAAACCTGAGTCAGATGACGAACAGGAAAATACGAACACAAAAGGAAATCTGGCAAATGTTTCTCACCATCCAAGAAAAAGAAAAGAAAAAAGAAAATCTACGTACCTCTTCGAAGTGGCAGCAGCTTGTTCTCCAGAACATCTCGGGCATCTGTTCCTTCATCCATCAGATCCAGTTTGGTGATCACTCCAATAGTCCTCAGACCTTCACAAGGCATCAAGAAGGATGTAACGGTCACATTTTTAATTTAAAAAATTACGCATGCCTCACACTTTCACGCATCTACTACATGGAATGATGCTGTTAAACATTTATATGGTTAATTGGTCCTTAAAGTAAAGTCATTCATAATAATAAAAAAAGGCTACGGAGAGTCTGGACTTAACACAGCTTTAATCCAGTTATCTTTCTTATATTTCATCCATCTTGCTATTTTTTGCTTCTTTTCTTCCTTAATATGGATATATAATAAAAGGTAATAGGCTTCTACGCTACCACCCGCTCCAACACAAAGCTGTGAGACGGTGTGCCTCGGCCTGGAAATGTGTGACTTGGTGGTCCTTTCAGATTTACAGCCAGCTCAGATGTCAGAGTTGAGCTGCAAGCAGGACGCACGTTCTGCATGTGCACGGCCCTGTTGTTAGCGACGCAGAGCAGCATCCATCATCACTCTGACACTCAGCTTCACAGAGAAATGCCGATACTGACGGGTTGGCATCTACCCGTCAGGAGATGCCAACCACGTTTTTGTCAGACGGTTTCAGTCATTTTAACACACGACTCACAAAAAGATCGTGGAAACATCTCTTGAGTTTTCAAAGAGGTGACAGAAGCAGCTAATTAAGTGCTAAGGTGGTTTATCTGAATACTCACAACCCCGGAGCCCCGGACCATGAGTTCAAGAAAACTCTTAAATTATGTTGAGCCCAAAACTTAGCAAAGTGTTAGACGTGTTGTGATCAGATGGTGCAGTAACGTAGATTAGTGTATTATCACTGTGCAACATATCACTGACACAAATGAAAGCAAGAACACTCATCCTGTAATGCAATAAATCTGCGAGAAGAGATGGCAGGAACCTAGGATGACAACAAAATCACTAACTGCTGTCTGCTCATCCTGAGAATGAACTTTCTCAGCAGTGACATTTACAGGGCGCAGTCGTCTGCATGAATCTATCAAAATGAGACTCCTACAGAGGCACACTGCTCATCATTAACACACTTAGTGCAGTTATGTAATTCTGTACTATACGCTGTCTCATAAAGACATATTGTACTTTGAGAGAGGTTGATTTGCATGGAAGTGCAAAGCTGCAGCACCGATCTGAGCAGAGGGTTCCCAGCAGAAGAGCTGCTCTGAACTGCTCTGGGATGTTAGCTCAGGCTTAAAGAGGGGAGCCGTCGGTACTTTGACTGATGCCCGTCACAAACACTTCATCAAGACCTCAAACAATTGTGCCACGTGTTTCTAATAATAATATGACAGTTGATCGATCCCTGCAGTGCAATTCTGCTTCCACATTTAGAGAGGTCACGAGTCATTGGGCACCACGCCTGCAGATTGCAGGTTTAATTTTGCACTTTGAGTATTAGGGTATTTCTTTCAGGGTCAGTTTCCTTCAGTTTTTGCAACCTCCTTATCCACACGCGCTCGCCTTACCCTGGGGGTCCACATCCTTCGACAGTTTCAGGGCGTCAGAGTTGGCCAGGTCAGTGTTGGCTGGAGTGACGGCCAGGATCAAGCAGCTCTCTCTGGTGATGAACTGCATGATCATGTCCCTGATCTGCTGCTCAATATCGGCAGGCTGGTCTCCAACTGGCACCTTAGTGATCCCCGGCAAGTCGATGAGAGTCAGATTCAGCACTGCGTAATCAGAGGGACAGAATGCATGAGCTGGCTGCACCCTCACAGATGGCTTCCAATAAATACCTTTACGTTCATTTAACCGGCCGGTTCTCTGTAGATCAGGCACGTGCACAGATACACTCGGTGGTGCTCAGGCACCTGCCCCTCTGACTCGACACGTGCCCTTTCTTCAGAACAACCACTGATCAGCTGCTTCACATTTACAAAAACATGTATTTTTACCAAAAAAAATCAACAGAGCTTGGTTTTTTTCACATATTTTGAAAAGTATGTGATTTTTATCACACAAAGTTGTGATTTGGTGTCTAAAAGTCTGCAAGTTTGCTTGTGTTTTTTTTTCTTTTTTTTTTCTTTTTCTTTCTTTTTTTTTTTTACATGAAGTGTATTTCATGTCAAAAAGTTGCAACTTTGCAAAAGTAAATATTTTACCACAATAAAGTTTCCAATAAGATAAAAATCTCTGATACAACAAAAGTTAAATTTCATGAGCCTTAAACATGATTTGATGTCAAAAAAGTTGTGATTTTGAGATTTTATGACAAAAATTCACTTCTACTGACAAAGTTGCAGCATTGCAAAACTTGTGGTTTTGAAAACAAAAATGTGTGATTTTAATACATAAAGCCAAAGATTTATATCAAAAGTCAATAGTTTACAACAAAAACATTTACAGGAGTCTGACAGCTGCAGGAAGGACCTGCGATAATAAACATTTGTGCTAAAATGTGACGCTCAAGTCCTCCTGGTACCATGATAATCATTTAACCTCCATTCAGAATATATCACTCATTAAGTGATTTATATTAATCGTTCTATCAAAGGTTCCTATGAACATCATCTCCAGAAATGTTCTGAAGTTTTATAACAACAAAAACCTATATCTTTAATCATTTTATTAGTTTCAACCTTCACTTCAATTATGCTAAATTTAAAAAATGACTTAGTGTCTTCTCTGACTAACTGCATTTTATTTATTTGAGTCAACAATTCAAAGAAAATTGAAGGAGGCAGTTAAATGTTTATGGACTGCAGGAGCAGCACTTTCTAGAAGATTCGAGGGTGTCAGGACTGCAGGCCTGAAAACCTACAGGGAACCAGGTGAAACCTTAGCGCCCCACAGCCCAGAAATCCCTGCTGGTTCACATCACCTTTTAGCCGCCAGGCAGTGCAGCATGAAAAACTGTAATTTCGCTGTGATTAATATTGCCACATGAGTACCTTGGAAAATGTTGTCACTCAACAGGTTCTGGCACTGCCTTCAGCCGTGTTACATAAGGAAAAATGCATATAAATATCAACTCCATGTGGAATTACAGCTAAAATCTTTGGGCAGTGGCTCATCTCAGATGAACAGAAGGACAGCGGACTCATGTTCTGTGGTCACATGAGTCCACGTTTCACACCGTAAAAGCAGCATCTGTGACGGTAAATGTGCGCATTCCCGACTTGTGTTGAATGCATGAAGGTCGATGATGATGTAGAGTTTTGATTTGGAGTTTTGGAGAGACATATGCTGCCATGAAGATGACAACTTTTCCCATACGGTCTGGCGTCATGGCATCTTCGAGAAGAGAATTTGATGACCAGATCATTTTGTACTCAGCAAGAATGGACACAGATTCTTCTTGCAAAACTTCAACAATTTGTATCCTCTGTTCATATTCAAAATGTCAATTAAGAGAATATGACACAGTACCAAACATGCCCCTCTCCCACCTTCATTTGGTCGCATTGCTCAAAAAAATAAAACAAATAAAAAATAAAAATCAGACACTAGACTAGTTGTGTAGTGAAAGCACTGCACATTACTTTATTTGCACTTGTTAAATATTTAAATAAATACCAGATATATGAAATTGATAACAGAAGTAACAAATTTAAGTTTTTGTTGCATTTTGAAAACCCTCAGCTTCTCTGGAAACGGGGGTTTGTAATTAATTCAGCGTCATGCAAATATCTAAACAGCATTTTTCACAGATAAATGTTTATCATCCAAGTTAACAAAATCCCTTTTTTTTTTAATCTAAGTACTTTGCATTGTTTGCTCTCAAGGGTTTGAATCAAGTAAGATAGACTTCTCCTTGTTCTTGAAGACGTTTCACCGTCCGTCCAGAGGACTTTGTCAGTTCATTTTGACTGTTTGAGAGTTTTGAGCTCATAAGCTCTTAAACTTGTCTGTAAATCAGTGACCTTCCCATCATCCCTGTGGGTCGTCAGGGTCGTCAGGGTCTTCAGGCTTTGGTCCCCTGAGTCGTGTACCTGGTTTTGGCTCCATGAATCAGTGGTTGTGAAACTTCTGGGTGGGAGATTCAAAGCTGCACTGGAGGCGTTTGATCATGAAATCTGAGTTCTCCTTGATTTAATGGTGTTTTTATTTTTTACCTTTGACATAGATGCTTTTTTTGCTCCTCTTTCAAACCATCCATCGTCTCTGTCAGAAACGTGTACATGACTGTCCTCTAAAGTGTGTCCCTTATCCTTGAGATGCAGATGGACTGCTGAATCTTGGCCTGATGAGCTGGATCTCCTGTGTTTGTGGATTTGTTGTTTAGTTTCTCAGATAATAAACAACAACACCACTCAGTTTCTGTTTAGGTGTCCTGTCCTGAAGGGGGTGTTGAGTTTGAAGTGGACCAGTAAGTTGTGTTTGGAGAAGATCCTTCTGAGAAAAGAAAAGATGACAGCATCTTTGCTCATCTTTTTCCTTTCCTCTCTGTTCAGTGATGTAATATTTTCTCCGGATCTCTTGGCTGGCTTGACAAAGGCATTGTTTGCATATCTGCAAGTTTGAAATGCCGTCTTGACACACTTCTGTTCCTCCTCTTTTTCTTTTGGAGAAGTGGGAATTTTGTCCACCCAGCAGTGTAACGTTCTGATGATGGACAGTTTGTGTTCCAGAAGGAATCAAAAAGCAGTTACTTGTTTGTGTGTGTAGGTTTCCAGTAAACCTCAGTGTTCAGACTTCTGTCCTCGATATGCACAGCACAGTTCAAAAATGACAACAAACTGCCTTTTTAATACTGTTCAGACTGGCAGGGAGATTTAATGAGAATCATCCATCCATCATTTACAGCTGGAACAGGTCAACTGTCTATTGTAGAGCCACATGTAGACAAACGCACACACGGTCACCATCACTCATAAACCAGTTATCATCACATACATGCTTTGCACTGTGGGTGGAAACTCATGCAAACTCCACACGGAAATACCCCTGCCAGGATTCAAACCAGGAATCTTCTGGCTGTGAGCTAAAGGTTCTGGCCTTCCAACTTCCCTTCAGAGAATCAAACACCTCTAATAATGTTTATGTGCCATATTGTCTACTGAGTAGACAAGTCACTCATATACTGCATCAGAACAAAAATCACAGGTTAAGATGGACACTTTCTTTTTAGGAACTAGTTGTTTCTTTTCCATTAGGCATTCAGAATGTCACACCACATAATATATAGGCTTTAAAGTAATAATAAGAATATTTGCCACAGTTTCCTACTGATAGAGCTCTACCACTGAGGATCACAGATGGTCTGAATTTGAATTAGTTAGTCCATTATTTCATCTTCCTTTCAATTCCAGACACCCGTGGTGAAGATAAAATTTCACATTTACAATGTAAATAATCCAAGAAAATGAACAGAATGTTATATTTACCAAAGAGTGTCTGAAGTATCTCTTAACTTGCCTTGTTTGAACATCACTTCCTTTAATTCATGCCATTACGAGATAACTAAACCATGTTCTTTGTTTCTAATGACCCTATTTTAAAAACATTATCTACTTGCAATTCCTAACGACTCACAGCTTGGTTCAAAAGTGTTACCGAGAAAAAAAACAGTGAAAGGAGTAAATCAGTGTAATTGCATCTGTACCGTGAGGAGAGTAAACCCGTAGGTTGATGGGAATCGGTGAAATGCCTTTGTTGGCCCCTGTGACGCGGTCAGTCTCGCCTTCAATCTCCTGGCGAACCTCATCAAAGTCTGTGAACTTTTTCCCTTTGCAGTGGAGGAATTCAGCCCATTCTGACAGCATGAATGAAGAACATATAAGAGAGATTAGTGATGGCTGTGCTGAGAGGAAAATGCCACTGCAGGAATGAATAAGAGGGGTGGGGGTGAGGGTGGGGGTAGCTTCATTTACACGAGAAGAGGGGGAGTTTGCACTGGCATGGAAGTACATGCAAATGTGTGCTCACTGGTATGTGTGGGTGTTTAAATGTGTGTAAACCCACCAGTGTTAGCACTGATAAGCTGCAGAACCAGGGGCCTGCGGGTGACAATACCAGATCCACGGGGCAGAAAGTCCCTGAGGAAAGAGCAAGTCCAAAGTCATTACATCAGACATCACCAAAGTGTCTAAACAGATATCATGAGGACAGCTTCATCTGAGGGTATTTATTTTTTATATCAAGTCTTCCCTTTATAATGACATGCCAGCTGTTGTTGAACCTCTGATGTTGTTTATCTAAAAAACAAACTAACTCTAAGCCTGTTCTAAACAGCTGGAAATAGAGGGGCCATTTTAAAGCTCTGCTGCAGCTGTAGCATCAGTGCTCCAACTGCACAAAACCATCTGACCTGATAAACAAAAGGTCAAACTGCAGAGCTGATTCACTGACAAGGAGCTCTCTCATTTAAAAACAACTACTTCAGCACTTCCTGAAGGGGTACACAGGTACACACACACACACACAGGGTGTGTGCACAAGCACGTCACACACCTGACAGTCTCTGCCTCTTAACCAAGCAACCTTATTGGCACATATCAGCCCTCAGGAGGCCTTCAAGTAGGATGAGCTTTAAAAGAAAAAAACAACCATGGACCATCTTTTTGTCCATTCAGCGCTGTGCAGAGGCATTTCTGGACAGGTGGGCTATTAGTCAGCATCACAGCCCTCAATGGTGGTTGAGAAAAGATCAAATCAATGCATCTCACTGCATGCTACTGTTGACTTTAAACGCTTTTGTTCCCTAAAGTTGAAAAACTGACACACAGACCGAAAATTAATCAGATATTCTGACTTTTAGCTGAGTGTGGATCAAGCTTAATATTACTAAATATTACATTTCCAAGAAATAATTGCCATATGTTATTAGACTTTCTGTTTTGAATATTCTGACTTCGTATATGCAGCACAGTAATCAATATTCATTATTCTAATATTTAGAATAGGATGTTATGGCCTAGTTTGCCTCCCAGACTGAATGGTGGGAAGCCGCTTAATTTGCCCACATATATGAGTCAGATACCAATTTAAAGAGATATTTTTGCAACAAATTATGAGATTAAATGTGCAATTTTCTTTGTTTATTACTGGGAAATTATAGAGCGATATTATTAGAAGTCAGTTAATAAGTTCTTACAAAACCATGATACCTTGTGTCTGTTAAAGAAGTTTCTTCCAGCGTGGTGGTGAAGTGGTGCCCAATATGCAGCAGAAATAAGTCTGGAGAATGGATGCATTTCTTTTTGTCCCCCCTTTTTTCCCACATAAGTGGCTTAAACCACATTTGCGGCAAAAATATCAAGCAACACTGAGGCTGTTTTCTAAATTTCAGGGCCATTAGATGAATATTCATGTGTGCATTCAGGAGTGGGAGCTAATACTGCTGCATCTGCGGCACAATGATGTTTTCAAAAGGTTAAATGGGTTTCTGCACCTTCTAATTTACACACAGAAATAAGAGTATCATTCAGATCATTTGGTTGTCAACAGAAATGTGATGGATATTTATGGTTCTGGACATCACTTGACTGGTGCTGGTTTGGCCAAAATCCCCAAAGGTGCAGCTGTAACCCAATTAAAGCTTCCCTGCTCTTTTAGCAGTCAGGACACTGTGTGCTGTGTGTTAGGAGGGGGATTGGAGGCCAGAAAATAGATGAAGGTGTGCATAGGAATGTGTTTCAATTGTGACTTAAAGCAGAGGAAAAATGGTTTGAACTGCAGTTGACAGACTGGCTTCATAGGCCTCTTATGTCACTTTCAAGGTTAAAGGGAGAAGGGATTATCCTATTTCCGGTGGTCAATTTTACCTGCCAACAAAGTTCTCCAGCACGGAGCTCTTCCCTGCGCTCTGACCGCCGACCACTGCGATCTGCGGAAGGTCCAGGTTGCATGCTTGGCCAATGGAGCTGAAGGCATCCTGCAGCTTATTGACCAGCGGGATCAGCTCCTCCATGCCACGATTTCCCATGGTGCCTTTAGACCGAGGACTCGGGATCAGCGAATGGAGGCAGTTGGGAGGGAGGGGGATGCTATCTTAGTCCAGGACTACCGTGGTGCTTGTTGATGTGAAGACTTCTAGCCGCGCATAGCGGCCTTAGTGCCAAGAGAGGGTCGAGGCGACTGTGCAGACGGAGGTGTGAAGGAAACCAAGAGAGAGGAAGAGGTGCAGAAAAGAGAAATGTGAACAGACAGGGACGGTCAACTGCGCAGTTGCTTACCACGACACACCATACACACACCCCCTCCCCATTTATTTCCTTCTCTCCTTCTGACACAAACACACACACGACTACACATGCACATATACAGCTAGTCGCACGAAGCATATACTTTCAAGGACATTTGGTGAGCGCACCTCCCCAGGCTCCATATCTTCACATTGCACAAACCCGTGCACTAAAGCTTCACCAATCAAGCTTAATATATGCAGAAAAAGCACGAGGCGCTTCATGCAGACACGGGACGATATTCAATAATTCAACATTTCAGTTGAGTTAGTTAAAACGATGCCATTTGACTCTTGACTGAAAGAATGCGGATTTGTGTTGGTGAGAGCTCACCCCGCCTCAGATCCGTCAGAGCTCCCTCCGTGTTCTCAGCGTCCGACGGTCCCGGTCGCTGTCCAGTGCTGAAACGACGCGCAGATCAGGCAGCAAAGACGAGCGGCAAAACCCTGCTGGACGATTATACAAGCACCACCTGCTATAGCATCGGCTCCCTCTCAGCCTCCTGTGCATCAATCGTGCCTGCCTGTGGGCTTCGCTCCGGTATTTTGATTGTCACAGCGATCTCATCCCGAACACGAATTCGCCTTTGACAGATAAATCATTTTTGTCCCAGTCTCCTCTTTTCTGCGCTGTAATTGCGTAGCTGCGCCTCGCTGCTACAGCTTACGGACGCAGCAGAGGACCAATGAGAAGAGTGGGATTTGAACGGAGGAAGGGAGCCGCCGCCCCGTATTGGCTGGACAGGTACAGGTTAGGCATACCATATCCCGCCCCCTGTTTACATCCGTGCCATTTCTGCCGTTGTGAGTCATGCGGCACGGCTGCGCAACGCTGCAACAGAAGCGGAGGATCCGCCGCTTCAGATCCCCGCAGTACGAGCAGAATCCAGCTATTGTACAATTCACATACTAACAGGCTTTTTCATGTATAGGGCGCATGCTGTGCAAGTGATTTATTTGTGCTCGGTTTTGTACATAGCTATAACATCACCACGAAGAGGGGGGTGCGGGGGGGGGGGGGGGTTCAACCTTCCTGGCGTTGACAGTCTGGGCCTCAAACTGGTCCGCAATGTAAATCCTCCAAGAAAAAAAAAATTTTGACGCTTGGTCCTAGATTGTCAC
>JBAMYA010000009.1:5575972-5588161 GCA_037176975.1 Arrhamphus sclerolepis
TTCCTTTACCCAGCTGGCTATCAGCAGGAGGGTCCCCCCTAGAACTGATCCAGGTCCTGGTCCAGGTTTCTTCCCAAAAATATTCCCTAAAATATTAAACAGTTTTCTGCAGGTGAAAGGCAGACGTACACCCTGGACAGGTGGGTAACAGGTGTAGCAGGGACGGCATGCAAACTCCCAGCTCTGAATTGTTGTTTTTTGTTTTGTTTTGTTTTGTTTTCATTGAGCCAGGAACATTTTAGCTTTGAGAAAACAGATCTAATCGCTACTCTGCCCACATTCAGAAAATGTTCACAATTACACTAAACCATGATGTTACTGCCTGATATCAATAGTCACATATACACCAAGCAAATTTGATAGCTCTGTCTAGCTAGCCTCTGTTAAAGCTCATTAAGTTTGCCCAAAGGTCTTGGGGAGCCAATCAGATCAGTCTATCCTTGTAGAGCGTCTCTGAGAGGGTTGAACATGACGGCGACAGAACTGAGGTTTGCAGTCTGGATGGTGACCAGCAGTCATTTCAATCAACTTTAGCATCAACAGGTAATTAAAGATTTGGACTTCCATGACAATCTCTTAGTGACTTTGGTGGCTGAGACTCACCGGACTCATCTAACAATAAAGGAATCTGAACATGATTTCACATATCTGTCCAACGTTAGCTGTAATCCAGTTAATGTTAGACAGAACAAATGGTTTTTTGAAGATACGCTGAGTGTCTAAGAGCATCATTTATTTAACTTTTGCTTGCAAAAACCACTGATATTTTCTTATTTGACTGTCTGCTGCTGAATATTCCCTGAAATATCCAACTATTTCCAGAGTCTCCAGCCTTTTGGTTGGAATCTAAACATGGTTTCCATGGATACAAGTGGGATACAAGTTCAAACAAAAAATGTAACATAACGTAACATAACATGAGTTACATTTTTCTTTTCTTTTCTTTTCAAATTAAAAAAAAAAGAAAAACTGTAACTAAATTAGACCACAAAGACACTCTGCCTTTGAACATATACATCTGAATAAGTTAAAGCATCGCTAAAAATACTTCTGAACACAATCTTTCATTTTCAGCTGAATGGACCACAAACGTCTGCTGCACCACTGAACATTTTTCAGCGTCATAGTTTAAACGCTAGGAAATGTCTCACAGTTTTCAAACTTTCAAATTCTTTTTTTTTTTTTTGAAAATTTCATATGAAAAAACTTTATTTGATGGAGCTATAAATGTTTATTTATGTAAAAAAAACAAAATGTTATTTGGAAACTCAACAGGAATGTCCAAAATAAGAGCAATGATCTTTTCAGTACTTTAAAAACATCATCATCATCATCATCATCCTCATCATCATCATCGTCAAAAAGTGTGTCTTTCACCCAAGATGAGTGTGATGAGCATTTCAGCTGACAAACGCTGGGGTCCATGTGGAAAAAGTCATGTGCTTCTCCCCTCAACTCCAACTCAGGAATCAGCGCTCACATTTTACAGGATTCCTGAGACGTCACGTTGCATAAGAAACAAAAATCTGTCACAAAAAAAAACATTTTAGAACCTTATTGACTTTCCACTAACTGTAAAATATGCAGGTGGACTGGAAGGCAGATGATACACGAGAAACCAAGCATAGATGCACCCCATGTTGTAGGGTCAGGTTCTAGTCAGTATATTTAGGATATTTTAATAAAAACAGGAGAAAAACTAAGAGGGACGTCCATTTGTTCATGACAGAAACTTAAGAAATGTTGAAGCAGACGCTGCTGGCAGCTGATTTTCATGACAGAATGGATCGATTTCTCTCCTTCCACAGAGCTAAAAGCATAGGCATATCAGATCATAACCTCGTTTATAATTTGGTTTGCAGAACGCACAGGTTTTGTGTTGGTGGAAAAAAACAGAGCATGACTTTTTCCAGCCAGACTGCCAGACATCCTGCCCAGCTGCGACAGGGCCATAAGTGTACCAGGATGTTCTCAGGTCTTCTGATGCACCAGCTTGCCTTGATGTTGATTATGTTGTCTTCCACAACACTTCCCGTCAGGCCGTAATTTCACGTAGTACCGGGCTCATAAACTAGGTTTATGGTTAATCATATGGCGGTTTAATAGAAAAACTATCAGGGGCAGAGGAAGTAAACAGACCTGCAGCTGAAAGCCGCAAGACACATAAAGATGTTGTCCAGTCAAAACAACCTGCACAGACATTCCTATTGCTGAGATGCAGTAGAGGAATTCTGCGCCACAGAAAACAAACTTTATTTTTCCACTGATACCATGTGGTTTCCACAATGGCTATTCAGCAGCTCACCTCACTCCACCAATAAGGCAACACATAAACACCTTTACACAAGCACTCCTCAGCCTCCGGCTGCCTCCTTCCCTGCCACACTTCTCGTCCCCTCCCACTCTGACAGTTACCTGTATAAATATCTCCCTCTGAGCAGTGCCGGGATCCAGACATCGATCTGAACTGACCAGAGACACAGAGAGGAGACCAGACAAGCTGAAGAAAGTGGGGTAAAAGGGGTCTAGGTTTTTAATAGAAGAGAAATTTAATCAGCTCCAGAATGTGGCTCAGAGTATCTTTTCTCTGTTTTACTCTGTTATGTCACAGCCGGGCCCAGGAAAAAGCCTCCCTCAGCCGCTTCAATGACCCCTCTGGACGCTGCCAGTACACATTCACCATAGCCAGTCCAGAGGAGTCCAGTTGCTCTGGAAGCAGCACTGAACCAGAGATAGACAGCGTCCTGTCTCGGCTTACCCTGCTGGAAGCCCTGGTCAGTCGGCTGATAGCAGGGGCTGATGGGGGTACTGGTGCTGGTGGCAGAGCCGATGACAAACAGGACCTCCAGGTAGCCTACTCCCAGGTCACGAGGGAAAGAAAACAGCTGCAGCAGGACAACGAGCGGCTGAACCAGCAGGTCCAGGAGCTGCAGAACACTTTGGCCGAGCTCAGGCAGGAGGTGAAGAGACCCTGCCAGCAGACACAGAGCGCAGGTGGAAGGGAGCATGAAAAAAGACCTGCCAGTGGTACGTACATGCAGTTAAAAACTCTTTTAAATACAAACACTCTCCCAGGCAATAACCAGGGGAATTTAAGGGCTACGAAATGTCTGCCTCTGCAGCAGATTAGGCTGACGTTTGCTGTCTCAGGTAGAGTAAAGGAATATGAATTTACATCACAGATCCCCCTCTTAAAGTTCTTCTCAAATCCCTTTTTCATATTTGATCATTTCCAGGATTATAGTGGGGTCCTGCGGTGCCCTCAGGCCACTGAATGAAACAGACTTTGAGACTATGCATATAGAATGATATCAGTTGTCATGTTCTTCATAATACAGTATTCCTTCCTAAACACAGCTCTTTATTTTAAAAAATATATTTGTATATACAGTTTGTATTCTGTCTCTCTCAGACCCTGCGTATGATGCAGGGAATGGTGCTTATCAGGAGATGAAGGCTGAAGTGACAACAGTTCCATCATCTCACCTCACTCCTGAAGGCAATCTCAGCCTTGCAGGTATTAAGCTTTATTGATGCTGACATAGCTGCAAATAAATGCATTTAAGAGTATTGTAAAGGTAACGCAGATACTGCAAAGTTTGATTCCCGTTCTTCTTCAGGCTGTGGAGAGCTACTGTCAGTGGGAGATCCTGTGTTGCACAAGAAAGCTGACAGCATCACTGGGAAGTACGGAGTTTGGCTGCAGGATCCAGAACCTCAGGGTTCATATTACACCAACAAAACTGTGTGGCGCCTTGATGCAGTTGGTAGAGATGTCCGTCAGCTCTTTGCGTACGAAGACATGGATCAGCTCAACAGAGGCTTCCTCATGAAGGTCCTGGTTCTGCCAGAGCCGGTGGAGAGCACAGGTGCAACCCTTTATCGAGGGTCCTTCTACTACCAGCGCAGACAGAGCCGCACCCTCCTTCGTTATGACCTCGCCTCTGAGAGTTTGGCATCACGCCTGGACTTGCCTCACGCCGGCTTCCACGGCCAGCACCCGTACTCCTGGGGGGGCTACACAGACATCGACCTGGCAGTGGACGAGCAGGGCCTGTGGGCCATCTACAGTACCAGTAAAGCAAAGGGTGCAATTGTGATTTCCCAGCTGGACCCACTGAGCCTGGAGGTGAAGAGGAGCTGGCAGACCAGAATCAGAAAGAACACAGTGGCCAACGCTTTCATGGTGTGCGGGCGCTTATACTCGGTGGCCAGCTACACGGCGCCCAACACCACCGTCAATTACATGTTTGATACGGCCACAGGCGTGGGGCGCGCCGTCTCGGTGCCCTTCAAGAACAAATACCACTACAACAGCATGGTGGACTACAACCACGCCCAGAGGAAGCTGTACGCTTGGGACAACTTCCACATGGTCACGTATGATGTCAGACTGGGAGGGGCAAGCAGCTGAAGAGGGCGTAGAGGGGCTCAGCTGTTCAAGGAAACAAAACAGCAAATTAGTGTGAAGAACTTCACAAGGCTCTCGATCTAAAACGTTCTGTGATTATTGTAAATAAGATGTGTTCTGATAACGATGTAATGTTTCTAAAGGAACTAATCAGTCAGCTAATCATCCCTGATGGTCATTATAATGGATAAATATTGTAGTTTGTTAAATAAAAATATAAGTTCTTTGTTTGTTGGTGTCATCAGGTTTTTTTGTTTGTTTTTGCATTTAGAAAAATAACACTTTTTCATGCATTCATGACAAATAAGCAGCTATTACATAGAATTTTTTTTTTACTTGTAAATACGTACATGATGTAAGTACACAGATTATAACGATATCTAAGACTGAAGTTAGAATATCTATACGGCTTTTAATTTTCTTATCCCAGTTCAAAATGAATGAGAAAGTTGACTGTTGGGTGTACAACATTTAAACAGATGAAAGTGATTACTTTTTGTACAAAATAAAAGTTTAAATTAAAAAAAGAAGCACAAAGCATTTGTGTACCTAACAAGATCTGATAAATCTTACATTTCCAACAACAAAACCAGTATGATCTATTGAGCTATTTCATACTGCGCTGCACCGCGTCACTGATCTAAAACACATGTGAGGGTTATGGCTCTTGTGTTTTTATGTACTTTTCTGACCAGTGATGTGAACACTGTGCTCAACCACTGAACTTCAGGAAGATGAAGACATGGAGGAGGGGTGAGGCTCAACGTTCACAGTTTCACGTTTCCGCCCTCGTGTTGGCACCGAGCACCTGAGATGGTCCAGTGTCATCCCACCTTTAAATGTCTGCGGATGCAGGGCTTGAGAGGGAAGTGTAAACCAAAATTCACCAATAGGAGTTCTCAGACCTGCACCAGCAGACCACTCATGTGACGTGGCCACTCCGTTGTGGACATTTGAGTTCATATTAGTTGGAATCTTTGAGTTCAGCACCTGAAGCCCTAAGCTCATAGTAGAAGACGCGTACATCGTACGGCAGGTCACCACCATGAAAATGCTCTGAAAGGCATAACTCAGTAGAACTGCCTGGACAGAGTTCAAGCGTATTAAACTGAAAAGCGAAATGCCAGCTGTGAATGAAGTCACTTCTCTGGCTGGCCATCGCACTGGCTGCTGGTTGTGAAATGGGGAAAAAAAACAAAAGATACCAAGTACAGTAACTATTCGAGGAAGTGTTATATAATGTTCATAAGTTTGTGTGAAATTAAGCTCTAATTTTCTGTTTCTAAGCCTTATGTGCCGGTTAATAGCTGTAGTAACTGAAGTATGCTGCACTAGCTGATGGTGTTAATTTCACCTGGTGTGACATGTTTGCTGCAGCTGGTGCTTTTTACATTAACATGGGGTAGTTTCAAAGCCCTGCTCTTTAGTATACAAAAGAGTTTTCATACGATTTCTTGAGCTTCATCTTTGCTCAGTTTTGAAATGAGGTAACCTCCTTTACATGTTTGCACACAACTAGAGCTTAAGCAGGTGCTGCTTATCAGAGGCACTTGATGATTTGATCGTCAGCAAGTGTGAGTACCTCCATAAAAGCACTTTCAGGTCTGTGTTAACACAATGTCAAGGTGGAAAGACATCAGCAATGCTCTTAAAGAAGCAGCTGTTGTTGCATGTTAATCTGGGAAGAGTACTGAGGACACCTCCAAACAATCTGCAGTGAGAAGGTTATCAACAAGTAGAAAACATTCAAGACAGTTGCCGGTCTTCTCGGGAGTGGATGCTTCAGCAAAGTGATACCAAGGTCAATAATACTGCAAAATAAAAATAAAAAACCCAGGAGCTGTACCCCACAGTCAAACTAAAGACAGAACCATAAGAAGAGACGGCATGAGTGTGGCTTCTTCTGAAAGGCTGCCAAAATAACTCCTTTCTCCAAAAGGAACCTGGCAGCACTGCTCAGCTTTGTAAAGTTGTCTTTCAACAACCCTCAAAACTTCTGGATCAATGCTCTCTGCACAGTTGAAGCCAAAGATGTTTGGTCATAATACACAGAGCCACATTTCCTGACAACCAAATACAAGAAAGTCCGTTAGTGGATGGATGATGGTTTAGGCAGCCCCTGAGTCAACTGTCAGGCGAGAAGCCATGAGCCCAACAGCCCAAGTTTGGCTGAAAAGGGAAATAAGCCCAAACAGAACCAAATAATTTAAAACAGAATAGCGGGAAAAAAAAGTTACAAGTAGTGTAATAGTCTGCTCAAAGTCCAGACCTCAAAAAAAGTTGAAAAGAGAGGTGTTTGAATGAACTGCAGTTAACAGAAGAGCTGACTAAAGTTAAAGCAGAAGTTATCAAAAGTGTCTTCTTCTGCAGTTTGCTTTGGTTTGCATTAAACAGTTAATGACAGAGTAACATGTCATATGTCACTTTCTTTTTATAACATCCTGAAACATAAAAGCTTAAAATTGTCGTTTAGTTTTGTTTCCACATGACTGTATGTTACACACAGCAGAGCAAATTAACAAGCAAACTAAAGTATATATTAAAAAACACACTCACTGAAGCTGACACATCTAAACGTATCTAAATCCATGTGAACTCCAATCTTCCCTGATGTTGCTGGAGTTTGTGTTTGGGTTCATATTCTGGGATCAGACCCCTCAGACACGCCCACCTACCTATGATGGCATCTGCAACATGGCAGACTGATGAATATGATTAATAATGAACATACTGACGCCCTCAATTTCTGGAGAGAACAACAATAGCAGCACATTTTCACCTGCAACCGCCTTACAATTGCTATGATGGTCTGCCCCCTAGTGGCGACCGACCGCAACTGCCTTTTACAAGCACATCTGCCAGCTGATGAATGTCTGCAAGTTAAATGTGTGACTTGAACTGAGCTGAAACTCTTTAACGTATTAACATGCAGGGTGTTTGCAAAACCGAATTTGGATGTTGCATTGGAAAAGGAAAGAAAAACGAAAAAGGAAGTGAGAGCAACTCAGGACATCAACGCTGAAAGATGAGATACGATCTGTTACAGCGATCAAAGTCAGAAGACTCAGCAGCTGCTGGTGGAAACCCGTGTGGGTGAGCCGACTTACCACCAGCAGTTTGCATGTTTAGTGCCCTTGTGGACTGGAACGTCTCAGCTTGAAACCACAAAAGACCTCAGAGGACTTCACCAGGAAGCACTGCACCCCAAGTTCATCTTTTAAGCTCTCAGATGCGAACAAAAGAATATTATGATATAACGTAGACATCGTGTTTTATTTCCTTATGTTTTAGAGTCTGAAATGACTATAAACATTAAGGTAACACAACCTTGCCATTTTCTTTTGGGCCTCCTGTGTTTGTTCTTGTGTGATTCAGTGAGCAGGAACAGTGACATCAAGATGAGAGCATCTTCCTCCTCTTTATCTTCACATTATTTTTGCTTTTGCTGTACCTCTGAGGTGCGCAGCACAAAGCTGTCACACCTAAGTTAAGTCAACTTTTGAAAAGATGGTACATGTCTTCTTTAAAATGAAAGGATTTAGATAGATAAACAAACCGCATGTGCATCATGATGGAAATAAGTAACTACCCAATCACTTTCAATATATGCACTTCATTTTTAAACATCAGAGAACACAAAAATGAACAGTAAACTGATACATATGAATGAAATATAAGCAGAATGAGCAGGGGTTTTCTGAAAATGGTTTGTGCTATATGCTCACACAGGGTGACAAACATATCTCTGAGCCTAAGCTAATGTTTCCAGTCTATCGCCCAGAGACCACTGTAAGCTCTGTCGAGGCTTCCTTTCAGTTGGATGAACAGCAGGTCCTGCAGGGAGTCCCAGGTCACCCACAACCTTTCCACCAAGCTATACTGGCAGTAACCCATGGCCAAGCCAAAGCCCACATCTGTCACATAGTGTCTGGCGAGCAGCAGTTGGGACAGGCTCAGCAGGGCGGCCCAGCCCACCACCAGGACCCGCATGGAGGCTGTGTCCACCAGCTGGGCAAGAAAGAAGCGGGCACACATGGCTGCCCGCGAAGCATGGCCCGAGGGGAAGGAGCAGCGCTCCACAAAGAAGGTGGAGAGGATGTCAGAGCGGTTCTGAGCAGGCCTTCGGCGTCTCACCAGAGTCCTCACAGCTCTGACCAGCATCAGGTCCAGAATCAGAGCTTTGAGGAGGAAAGAGGGATACGGAACATTCATGTAAGTTTCTTTTTTATAGTCGGAGATATAACACTCACTAAGTTCATCTTTACTCTCAGCTGAATTAGAGCTCCGTTTGTGAAGGAACAGTTTACTAACATGAAACTAATACAGAATATTTAGATGGTTACATCTAATGTTAGCATATCTCTTGTCAACTTTACTCTGCTATAGGACAACAATTAAAACAAGTTGGTTTTGATATCGTTGATGTTCTTGCAGTACACAAATCTCTAACTTCAAAGGGTTTATAAAAAACACAAATATCAATAACAGTGACCTTATGGGGCATATCAAGTCAAAGCATGCATTCAGATATGTGAAGTGGCTACCATCTCAAACATAAGATAATCGTGCCTCTTTTTTTCATCTGTGTGTTTGTCTGAGTCGGAAAAGATGTATTTTAGTGAGTCGTTCAAATTAGCAGGATGTGACATCACAGGCGCAGATCAGTGTAGCTTCTTCACCTTTATCTCCAGTCAGCATTTGCTGTACCCCTAAGGTGGATGCTGCAAGGATGCCACACTGACAGGAGGGCGGAGCTTATAGATGCTGACCCAGTCCCCATAAATCAGCTGCTATTAACAGACGTGTAAAGTCGTGGCTTAAAATGGAGCATTTCTACTGTACTCCCGTACTATTCTTTTTTTTTTTTTCAGCACAGCATGTCAAAGACTCCATTCAGATGTCATGAAGTTGTTACCTTTCTTGCATGTCTTCTTTTTTTTAAGCGGAGATATAATATGATGCATTTAATAATCTGCTTCATTGAATGAATTTATGGTCTAATAAGAATATTTTAATAGTCGTTTCTCTGTTCATACACTCATATATATGTATACATGATTTAATATTTTCTTAATTTTCTTAAATGTAAGAAAAGCCTTGACCCTTTACATGCCTTTTTGTTCTACAACAACGAGCAGGTGTCTACAGGCTGCAGTGTTTCCAAAACACTCTGTCCTTCTAAATCGGCTCTGAAGTGCCAAGAATAGCTCTGGTATTTCACTGCAGCCCAGCACACTATGGCAGTACACTTGAACCTAAAGCCACAGTCAACAAATAGTCAGCAACCCACACGTGCAAAGACGGCATCAGCCGTGGTATTTGTATTACAATGAATAAAAAAAGAAAACTTTCCGTTGCTGTGTACCCCTCACGGGACGCACCGACACGTGACCTCTGGGTGGATTGATGCAGCTTTGGCCTGTAGTCTTACATCAGTGTTGTAAGATACAGCAGCCCCAGCAGATTTCAGCTGTGCGCACCAACAGCTTCACATTGGTACTGGCACAGTTGTGCGTAATAGCGCGCAGACTTTCCCTTGATTTGAAAGAGTAATAAATATAAAGGTTCTCCAATAACATGTCGATGTCAGATTTTAAGCTTTGCAGATGTTCAATTACACATATAATCGTTGTGTGCTTTTGGAAATAGGTTCAGTTGTATGGCTAAGAGTAAAACGTGGTTATAGTGTCTACATGCATAGCCCTTACCCAGGCTCAAATTCAGCATGATCTCCTGCTCCGCCACGCTGTCTCCGCTCAGCATTGTGTACACAGTGCCAATGAACCAGGGGATGACATGCCCGGAGAGCTCCAGCAGCCGCACCAGCGGCCGTATGCTGCCCCATGCAGACTCCTCACAGGCGCACACCCCAACCTGCTTGGACAGCCACAGGTCTACCGCCAGAAATAAACGCAGAGTTATGGTGCGCATCGGCTGACTCAGACTGACGGAAAAGTCATCGTTTTGCGCCCCGGAGGACAAGTAAGAACAGCTGGAAGCCCGGCGGCGGGGAGGGCCCTCAGATGATGCCCGGCTTCCACAAGAGACTCCACGGCAACTGTTACGCCTGGACGCAGGTGAAGACATTTTAATTTACACGCAGTGTGGTAAGGAGCCTGTCCGTCTTTCTGTAGCCAAACCCCGCTGCGCTCAGACACAAGCCATCCTGCAAGCCTGGGGTCCAGCAGGGGCTGAGGTGGTACCAGTTTAGACCTGGACCGCTTCTGTCACGTGACTAAAAATAGGCTACTGCGCAAAGTTACTCTAAACCTTGATATAAATATGATTTTTTTTCCTCTTCTTTGTGGCGATGTTTTCAACGCTTCTTCTGGCTATTCTTTTTTTTTAATTATTGTGTGTAGAACTAAATTAGATCCAAAAAATACGATGAGATCGGTTCGCATTTGAAAAAGTAGCCTACTTCGCGCCGGCGGTCCTTAACGCATCCTGAACGCATGTAACTTTACGCGCGTGTCCATTATGCCATCCTCTACAGTTTACTCACGATGCTCGTGGGGATGGGTGGACGTGGGTATGTGGAGGGCTTCCGCCTCCTCTCTCACTCTGTCTGTCATCAGAGTCGCGGCTGAACGCGCCATCACACGCTGGCATCATGCCGGGACTGCTGCTCGGAGATGTGTTTCCTGATTTCGAAGCAGAGACCACTGCTGGAAAAATTAAACTGCACCAGTTTCTGGGTGATTCGTGAGTAGTCCTGATGATTATTGATAGGAAATGATTGAACATGGGGGAGTGGAGATGTGAACGCTGTACAGTTCCTGTCAAAGCTTTTTTGACTTCTGCTTTCGATCAACTCCGTTCTGAGAACCCAAATCTGAAATAATGTGCAGTAATTCGTGCCCTGTTTAAATATATGTATATATGTATATATATATATGTGTGTGTGTGTGTGTGTGTATGTATGTAATATGTAATATGCATAATACCCAGTAGCTTGTAAACCCACCTTTAGCAGCAACAATTTATCAGTTTCCTGTTTGAGTGCATGTTCACATCTTTGTCCTTTTTCTTTGGTTTTCTTTTCTCTTCTTTTCCTTACTTTTCCTTACTTTTCTTTTCTTTTCTTTTTTTTTGCAACATTGCTTTTTTTTTGGGAACCGCTGATGTCTGGCCTTTGACCAGGCCCTTCCAAAACCATGATTCTTTCATTTTCTTGGACATTCTGGAGAACATTTCGTGGTGTGCTTTGAATCATTTTCCTGATGCAAGACCCAGTTTTGGTCATGCTTTATTATACTCTGGTATACAGAGATGTCCAAATGATGTGGCTGAAGAACAACCCTAAATGATCGCCCATCCGCTGGACAGAATGAGGATATGAGGTGTTTCTGCTGAAATTCGTCTGGTTTTTGTCAAACATGACATGCTTCACAAGGACATTCTTCCAAAAGCTTGATGATTTGCTTCGATGCAGTTTTGCACACCGTAGTCATGTTTCCATGTTCTTTTAAAGATGTCATGCTGATGTTCAAAATGCTCAGTGATCCTGATACAAGCAGCAGATCTTTAGACTTTTGATATCCATTGTGATGATGGGGTAAAATGAATGAGATGTCCACTTCTGGGAAGACACACTTGATGTGCAGTCACAGTTACTTCTCTACAATCATTGCTTATGTCTTTAAAAATCAGATGATTTTAATTATATTTTTACATAGGTACTAAAAAAAGATGGGGGGGGGGGGGGTGTTTATGTCTATTCGTGTCGTTTCTCTGTGCCTGTTTGTTTTTCCTCAGCAGTGACAGCCAGATCGGAA